>JAPDPK010000136.1:1200000-1800000 GCA_031772115.1 Heritiera littoralis | reverse complement strand
GTGTCGATCAGTTTGAGTTTCGTGCCTACTTTGTTCCTTACTTGTCAGCAGTTCAGCTCTTTAGGAACAGTAAAAGCTATTCCACCCAGAACAGCACCAGTATTTCTTCTCCTGGAGTTTCTGAGGCTGGTGATACTGGTTCCACTTCAAGAAACTCTACTAATGTCAGTCACTTTCCTATATTTTCAGTGCTGATGCCACAGCCACGCACTGCAGAACCAAGTAGTCAGTTGCAAGTAAATGATGTGGCAAGATCAGAACCATCTCCACTTTCTCCTAAAGATGTTTTGCCCATTAAATCAGTTGACATGACATGGTCTGATCATCTCGAACTAGTTTTTGAATACTTTGAATCTGAACAGCCTCAGCAAAGACGGGCATTATATGAAAAGTAAGTAATAATTTATATCTTATCATTAGGTTCCCTTGCAATTTCACTGCTGTTGACATCTAATACGATTATCATGGATCTTATCATTTTATGTATTAAGTTTCCTACTCAAGTGGAATCAATTCTCATCCCTCACAGTTTCCTTTCAACCATTTCCCTATTCTCTCTTCACCTTCTTAGCTTAAGTGTATAGTTTTCTCCTTTGATTGCATGGATACAAATCTTGATTCTAAATAGTCATAAAACTTTTGTCTTTCCTATTCTTGACCTCTAACAAATTTGAGCGGAATCATGATCCAGCTTCTCTTGCTTCTGAGAATATGGTAGGCTAAATGCAGTAGAAAAGTCTTAGGTGTGCTTTTTGTTATATGCTGTTCTGCTTCTTCTGGCTGTTGCTGCATTGTATTTAATGGTATCATTAATTGGCTGTTCTTGTTTTTGTTAAATTGTAAACAAGCATTTTACAGTGGGGCAATAGGTGATGATGCAGCTTTACATAATATTTAATTAGTCGGTATAATTTGATTTAATTCTTTTGGCTTGTTGGCAGCTTTGGGGAAATCTAATCTGCTTCAAATACCTTGATTGTAATTCTGTTTGTTTCAGGATACAAGACCTGGTTAGAGATGGTGTATCTTCTCGGTGCAAAATGTATGGGGATCCAGTTGATCTGAACTCCATAAATATAAATGATCTGCATCCTCGATCTTGGTTAGCGAAAGGATATGCTTTACTTAACAAAATGTGAAACGCGTTTTGGTTTTATTTTAGATAACTTAATGTAAGATGAAAGTTCCATATTACCTAGTTATACAAAGAATTCATTTAATGTTTAGTTGCTTCTAAATTTCAGGTATTCTGTTGCATGGTATCCTATATACAGAATTCCAGATGGGAATTTCCGTGCAGCATTTTTGACTTACCATTCACTTGGCCATTTGGTTCGTAGAAGTTCCAAGCTTGATTACCCTAGTGTGGATGCATGTATAGTATCTCCTGTTGTGGGTCTTCAGAGTTACAATGCTCAGGTACCCATATTTAATTACTCAATTGCGTTTTGAAGATAAACTTGGGTACTTTAGGTGGCTTTGTGGTGCTCCAATTTTTTTAATGGACTTTAAGATGCTCTATTGCCTAATTTATTTTGTTCAGACAAACCTACTTAACAGAACTTTGATGCATTTCAAAGATCTATATTTCCTTTGCTAATAGCTGAATATGAGCGTACTCCAATCATTAACTCAGATAGGTGCTTCTTGAACTTTAACCGTGCAGGGTTTTGTAAGATAGAAGAAGTCATCTGTATATGCTGTTTTAATTCTAACGGACAGAGGAGCCTTATCAACTGTGTAAATTCTACTTTAATGTCACGAAGGGTTTTTGGCTGGCTTGTTTAAATTTGACATTGACACGTGAAAATCTCAGCGCCTAAGAGTTAGCTATTTACTTTTTTGTTTGAAAGTAAATGTTCGCGTATCTTATTTAGTTCATATCTTAATGAGGGTAATATTGGAATAATGAATTATTGTGGAATTTCAGAATACTTTTATTTCTGAATCTTACTTGAATAATACAACTTCTAAGGATTATATACAGCTACTGTTAAGCAGTAAAATAGGAAATTAAATCAGTCTAAATCTAATCCCCATAATTGAGGAATTGTCTAACCTTAATTCTAGGGATATAGATATTTACACATTTAATATAGTTGACTTTTCCACACTCCCCCTCAAGCTGGCTTGAAGATATCTTCCATGGCAAGCTTGCTCACTAGATTTTCAAACTGCTTCCTGTGCAATCCCTTTGTAAGAACATCAGCAACTTGGTCACTTGTTGGTATATATGGCATGCAAATTATTCCATTGTCAAGCTTCTCTTTGATAAAATGCTTATCTACTTCTACATGTTTCGTTCTATCATGGAGCACTGGATTGTGAGAAATAGAGATTGCAGTTTTATTATCACAATAGAGCTTTATCGGTGAGGGATTAGAAACCTTCAAGTCTTCAAGTAGTCTTTTAATCCACATTACCTCACAAATCCCATGGGCTATTGAACGAAACTCAGCCTCGGCACTACTTCTGGCTACTACATTCTGTTTCTTGCTTCTCCAAGTGACAAGGTTTCCTCCCACAAATGTGCAATAGCCTGAAGCTGACCTCCTATCTGTAATACTTCCTGCCCAGTCTGCGTCGGTATAGGCTTCTACTTGTAGGTGTCCATGGTTTTTGGAAAGCAATCCCTTTCCAGGCGTTCCCTTTAGGTACCTTAGGATTCTGTAGGCAGCTTCAAAGTGTTCTGAGCTGGGTGAATGCATAAACTGATTTACCACACTTACTGCAAAAGCTATATCAAGTCGTGTATGTGCTAAATAGATGAGTCTACCCACAAGTCTTTGGTATTTCTCTCTATCCACCACGTCTTTGGTTTCAGCAGGCTGAAGTTTCAAGTTGGGCTCTATTGGGGTTTCAGCTATCTTGCAACCAAGCATTCCTGTCTCACTAAGCAAGTCTAGGACATACTTACGTTGGCTAACAAAGATACCCTCCTTTGATCTTGCAAATTTCATGCCAAGGAAGTACTTTAAGGCTTCCAAATCCTTTATCTCAAAGTCATGTGCAAGCCTTCTCTTAAGTTCTCCAATTTCTGCACTATGATCACCAGTTATTATTATATCATCCACATACACAATTAAAATAGCTAGTTTACCATTTCTAGAGTGCTTGAAGAACATTGTGTGGTCAGCTTGACTCTGAATATAACCATAGCTCTTCATTACATTTCCAAACCTTTCAAACCATGCTCTTGGTGATTGTTTAAGACCATACAAGGATTTTTTCAATTTGCACACCTTGTTGGTTCCGAGGTTTTTCTCAAATCCAGGTGGGAGGTCCATAAACACTTCTTCCTCTAAATCTCCATTAAGAAAGGCATTTTTTACATCAAGTTGCTGTAGAGACCAATTGAAATTAACTGCTAAAGAGAGAAGTACCCGGATTGAGTTTATTTTCGCAACTGGAGCGAAGGTCTCTTGGTAGTCAATGCCATAAGTTTGAGTGAACCCCTTGGCAACAAGTCTTGCCTTGTACCTCTCTATGCTCCCATCTGCCTTACACTTCACAGTGAAGACCCATTTACATCCTACAGTTGTCTTGCCTCTTGGTAGCTCCACAATCTCCCAAGTCCCATTCTTTTCAAGAGCGTTCATCTCTTCCTTCACCGCTAACTTCCAATCCGGATCACCTAGGGCATCCTGAATAGATCTTGGTACATGCAAGTTAGAAATATTTGAAAGGAATGCTTTGTGGTTATTGGACAACTTTTGATACGACAAATATTTTGCAATAGGGTGATTGGTACATGATCTTACTCCTTTTCTGTTAGCAATTGGGACATCTAGATCAGAAAAATCAATATTTGGAGACTCAAGAGAAGAAACTAAAGGAGCAATTTTAGGATTAACCTGAGTTTGAGGAGGAGGACCATCCCTCAGAGATTCCGGCTGAACAGGTGCTAGAGAAATAATTGGATCAGTAATATTTTTATGAGATTTTCTCCTGGTATAAACCTGAAGCTCAATATTTGGATTATGTGAATCCGTTTGAAGTAATTCTCCCCCTGTTTCAGATTCTTCAATACTTGGCACCTGTTGACTAAGAGAGTCCTTGTTTTCATTATTTTTAACGTCCATTTCCTTAAATTGTTTAATAGACTGAATTGGTGACTCAATAAGGCTTGGTAGTGGTGTAGAGAATTTCCAAAAATTATCTTCTTCTTTATTTTCTCCCTGAAGAAGATTTTTGCTGAAATAGGGTTGATTTTCTAGAAAAGTGACTTCCATAGTAATGTGAATTTTCTTTGTCAAAGGATTAAAACACTTATACCCTTTTTTATTTGGAGCATAGCCAATGAAAACACATTTTTCAGCTTTAGGATCCAATTTGGATCGAAAAATTTGGGGAATATAAACAAAGCAAGTGCATCCAAAAATTTTTAAAGGTAACTCAGAGTATAAACGAAATGTTGGGAAGTATTTTTTGAGAGTATTCAAAGGTGTTTCAAAATGTAAGACACGAGTTGGCATCCTATTGATTAAGTAAGATGCAGTCAACACAGCATCTCCCCAGAGGTATTTTGGAATGTTCATAGAAAACATGATAGCTCTAGCTACCTCAAGTAAATGCCTATTTTTCCTTTCAGCTATTCCATTTTGCTGGGGTGTGTCTCGACATGTAGATTGGTGTAAAATACCTTTTTCTTTTAAAAAATTTCCCAAACATTCATTAAAGTATTCAGTTCCATTATCTGTTCGAAGGATGCAAATTTTTGTTTTGAATTGGGTTTCAATCATGCAATAAAAATCTTTGAAAAGTTTTTCTACATCAGAGTTTTTGCTTAGTAAGTAAACCCAACACAATCTAGTGTGATCATCGATAAAAGTTACGAACCACCTTTTTCCAGACAAGGTGGTAACCTTTGAAGGTCCCCAAACATCAGTATAAAACAAGTAAAATGGTTTTGATGGACTATAAGGTTTTGAAATATATTTAACTCGATGATCTTTAGATAAAAGACAACTTTCACATTGAAAAATAGAGCAATCCACTCCTTTAAACAAATTAGGAAATAAATGTTTTAAATAAGGGAAACTAGGATGTCCTAACCTAAGATGCCATTGCATTATTTTATCAGAAACAGAATTTGAACTGGTACTACTAAGCCCTTGAGCTTTTTTATTACCTAGGAAATCCTCACTGAAATAGTAGAGCCCATTTATTTCTCTAGCACTGCCAATCATCTTCCCTGAGTTTTGGTCCTGAAATTGACAAAGAGAGTCAAAAAAGATAACACGACAGTTGGAATCCTTTGAAAGTTTACTGACAGATAAAAGATTACAAGCAAGTTTAGGAACATGAAGTACAGATTTAAGATCAATACTTTCAGAAAGTTTAATAGAACCCTTGCCTGCAATAGGTGAAAAGCTACCATCTGCTATTCTTATTTTTTCATTACCAGAACAGGGAGTGTATGAACTAAATAGATTCGACAGGTTAGTCATATGATCAGATGCTCCTGAATCAATGATCCATGGAGCAGAATTAAAGACACTGGATAGGGCTAATGGATTTCTACCTGAATGAGCCAATGAACTATTAGATGTACCAGATGTCGGATTGGACTTTAGTAGTTTCAGGAGTTGATCGAACTGCTCTTTGCTGAAGGAACCCATATTTGCTTCATTGGCAGAGGGTTAAGACTGCTTCTGCTTCGGCTTCCAATTTGTTGGTTTTCCATGGATGTGCCAACAAGTTTCTCGAGTATGGCGTGGTTTGTTGCAATGGTCACACCACACTTGAGGCTTGTCATCAATCTTACGCAAATCAAGGACATTTGGTCCACCAACATTAGCTTCTGCAGTGACCAATGCAGAGTTCTTGATCAAACTACTGGTATGAGGAGTAGAATTTACAACTGAAGTAGAACCTGACATGGTGGTAAAAAACAGCAGCGGCTCTTGGAAAAATATGGTGATTTAGGGTTTGGCAAGAAAGAAAAGTTCTTGATGAGAAAGTGGCTATGAAGGCCTAAGGTAAAAAAAATCAGCAATGAAGGCTGAAGAAGAAACTGTAGAAAAATCAGCAATGAAGGCTGAAAAAGTGACTGATTTCCAAGAAAAAACCTAAAGCTCTTGATACTACGTGGAATTTTAGAATACTTTTATTTCTGAATCTTACTTGAATAATACAACTTCTAAGGATTATATACAGCTACTGTTAAGCAGTAAAATAGGAAACTAAATCAGTCTAAATCTAATCCCCATAATTGAGGAATTGTCTAACCTTAATTCTAGGGATATAGATATTTACACATTTAATATAGTTGACTTTTCCACAATTATATTTTGGGTAAGCAATTATTATTTGGGGACATCTTAAAATAATAGGATGAACATTCAAACTGAAATTTGGGGGAGTATTTATATATTGGTTCCTATATTTCAATTAGTTATTCAATTGATTTGGTCTTAAGGATAAACCTTTCTATAAGATGATGTCATTTAACATGATAACAGAGGTTCAGAAATGTTGGATCACAAAAAAAAAAAAAAAAAAAAGAAATGTTGGATCACAAAGGCAAATACCTAATTGGGTGATCCCATCTGATCATGTGACTATTACCTTCTAGCCATTTGCACCAAATATAGAAGAATTCTCGTCAGAACCTTTCTAATCCGACATATATACATGCTTAATAGTCAAAGTAAGCTGTAAGAAATTGATTTGGTATGTAATCTTAGCTCCTATTTTATTAAAAGATTTGCTTACCGATATTGGTTTAGTCTGTATTATGAATAATCACCCTAAAGTATCCTGCTTGAGCCCTTGGATAAAATCTGAGGACTAGAATTGATCGGTTAAAGATTGTTACTTTGCTGTGCAGCTTTGATTAAGAAGAAGGCATCTGTTGTCACTTGAATAAAAATATATGTCTGATGTCTTGTGGTTCTAGATACATGGACTGCCTTTACCTTTATTGCTTAGTCATTGACCTTTTGCTGTTGTTTCTCCTAGTTAGTTTACAACTTAGTTTCCAAAAGTAAACATTTCATTCATATGATACAGGGTAATATAAATTGGATTAATATCATACACACCATCACTGGAGTTTGACTCCACAAGCGAGGTTAAGATGATAACATATGTTTTATTTTATTTATTTTTTATTTTCTTAATAAAACGTGTCATCATCTTAACTCTACTTGTGGAGTTAAAAAACTCCACTAATGGTGTATGAAATAATTATCCATATAAATTGTCATGAAATTACTTATTTGGGATTATCAAATAACAATGCCCATGAGTCGGTTTAATGTGCAAGCGAATCTTTTCCTTAATTTTGTCATTGCCTCTTCCATTAGTTATTCAATTTTGTTGCGCTGCCACTGAATATGTATTGCATCTATTTTTAAAGGTATTGGATTCTTTAATCATAAATGCACATCACTTGAACAGGGTGAATGCTGGTTCCAGCCAAGGCACTGTACAATGAATGATGCTCCTGAAAACCAGGGCTTAAGCCCTCCTGGAATACTGAGGGAGCGCTTAAGGACTCTGGAGGAGACTGCATCTCTTATGGCAAGGGCTGTTGTGAACAAGGGTAATCGGACATCGGTTAATAGACACCCTGATTACGAGTTCTTTATCTCTAGGAAACAATAGATAGCCATGTGCAACTCACAAAGTAACCTCTTCAGGTTGTCAGTTAGTTGAGCTATGTTCAGGTAGAAGCTAACCTTGATAGGGAGTTGAGATCATAGTGTTCTTTGGCCAGCGAATGCTCTATTTATGTACAGTTGTTTGTATGCGTTCGTATTGATTACGAAGGAATCTTAGTCTTCAAAACTTCATAGAGGGACAGAGTGCATAGTTTTTAGTAGACTGCCGAATGATGTACATAAGCTTGATTAATCGAAGTTTAAAGTTTGGCAGTTTATAGTTTTCAAAGTATGCACGGAAGCTCATAAACTAGCAGACTTTTACATCATCTAAATAAAATGAGAAGAGAATGAAAGCCAAAATCCCAAGACAATGGAAAGAGTTTTACATTATCACTTTTAGCGATATGGAGAAAGGGAATGACCATTGAAGATCCAATTGCTCCACCTGGTAATTCATGTTTTTAATTATATTTGTATCATATAAAATTATGCTCGTGTTATATAAAATATGAAAATTTTTTGTTAAAATTCGTGTTAATAAGAAAAACACAAGTTTAATTTTAGCTTTTATTATATTCATATAAAATTTTTATTTAATTTTAGTTCATATTATTTTTGTATTTTACATTCGTATCATATTTAAAATTGTCATGTATTTTACATTCGTATCATGTTTAAAATTGCGAAGTAACGCATGACCTACTAAAGGTTAACAATCAAGGATTGCCCTTTCATGGACTTCCATCTTCGGACACCCTGAAAGGATGGGTCACTGACCTTCATGTGTCAACCACTACTATAAGGGTGTCTTGGATGTGCCAGCTGATCATTATCCTGATGAGTAGTTCTGTAGTCGGAAAAAATCTTGGAGCCAGCTTGGGCTAATGATCCTATAATACAGAAGGCATTTGAAAGATTCCTTCACAATACTTCCTTTTCTTACCAAGCCTTCTATCCTTTCCTTAAAAGTAGACCTAACAATTCTAGACATGATAAGATAACACGATATGAAAATAATACATATAAAACATAATGGTGACACGGGCTAAAATTAAATAAAAATTGTATATTAATATGGTAAAACTAAAAATAAGATTTTGTGTTTTTTATATTGATACGAATTTTGACACGAAATTTTCATGTTTTATTCAACATAAACACAATTTTACATGATACAAAAATGAATTATAAGTACGAACTATCATGTCTACTTAAAAGTCACAATCATTGGTAGTTGTAGCTGTGTTGCCTGTCTGCCAAACATATCTTTTCAAACGTGAAACATGAAATGTTAGGTGTACCTTGGAGCTTTGAGGTAGTTTCAACTTGAATGCCACATTACCAACATTTTCCAGAATCTTATAGGGTCCAAAATACTAGCTAATAGCTCGAGGCAGCTCGCGCCGACGACAGATTGTTGTCTATAGGTTTGAAAACATAAACGCAATCTCCCACTTCAATGCAATGAAAGGGGAATATTTGCTTAACCTATGAACAACCACCATTTTAGTATCCTTGCCTCCAAATTTAGGCAATCCTTCTCTGAAATCAATGGAAATATCATACCGTACTTTCATGTATTGGAAGGGTTGTAATAGCCCCAGTGTTGCTGCATGATCATACTTGTGCTGTTAACACGCTGCATTCCTTCGCCATCCTTTTAACCTCCTTCACGCCTCTCCAATAAAGTGCATTTAAAAGTCTACTCGTAGTTGCTTGAGCTCTATAGTGACACCCAATGGGAAATCCTGCCGTACAAAAAATAAAAATAAAAAACCCACACACTCACACAACTAGAGGTGGCAAAAACTAGCATAAGCCCAAAAATCCGCCCGAATCCGTCCGAGACCAAATCGGGATCAGTCTGAATTGATCAAAAAAGTCAAAGGCTCGTGACCGAAAAAGCCTGTAACCAAAAAAGCCAAAACCAAAAAACCAGAAACCAAAAAGCCCGAAACCGAAAAAACCCAAACTCAACATAACTCGAGCCCGATACGATCTGAAAGTAAGACTAATCCGATCTGAAACCCGTAAAAAACTAAATTTATAACCCGAAAAAACCCAAATTATAATTATATAATTATTATTTTATAATAAATAAATAATTGATACACTTTTTTAATTAAAAAGTTTAAAATTTTGAAAACAATTATTATTTATTATACAATTTTATCAATTATGTATTACTAGCAAAATAACTATTGAATCTTTTTAATTAAATTAAATTAAATTAACACCATAATATATTATATCAAATAATCTTTAATATTATAATTGTTGCATTTATAATAATAAAAATATTATTAATTTAACATTTGATTGTATTATAAAAATCATTTTAACATTTTATTATTTTTATTTTATAATAAAATTTTAATTTTAATACAATAATAAATCAAATATATAAAAAAAATTATATAATTTCAATATTTGTTTGAAACTTTGAATTTAATATTTTGTGTAACACATTAAAAATATTTTTAATAAAATTAAATTTAAATTATATTTTCTTAAAGTTTCAAGTATAGAAAGATATTACATTTAGATTAAAAAAAACTAATCTTAAAATTAAAATTCAAGTTTTTAAGATTAAAAAAAGTTAAGTAATTAAATTAAACAATACAAGTATAATTTTTTTATAAGCTTGGACATCATTGAAAAAGAAAATTATAAATCAAGCTAGTGGTAATTTTATTTTTTGCCTTAAAACAAAAGACATTATAAATCAAGCTAGTGGTAATTTTATTTTTAGCCTTAAAACAAAAGACATTAATAAATCAAGCTAGTGGTAATTAATTATTTATTATATTATAATAATCTTATACATGAATAAACTAATTTGGTATCTTATAATAATGATTTATATATTATATTATAATAATCTTTTAAGAATAAATTATGTAATCTCTTAGTGTGTAAGTATTATTTTGATAGAATTAAATATTTATTAAAAATAATTTATTTATTATCTATTAAATGTAAAATTAAAGTGTCGATAAAAATAATAATTCTAATAGTATATTAAAGTGTAATTTAATAATATATTAGAGTAGTATTACTGTGTAAATTGTAATTTTAATAAAATTTGTTTTTATACTTTATTAATATTTTTATTAATTATATTTATATAACTAGCATTATATTAATTAATTTAGTTATATGTACTATTTAATATTTTAATTAGATATTCGATCAATTGGTGTATATCTAATATTATTATGTTAATGTGAACATGAAAAAATTAATACTCAATTAGTGTATAACTGTATATGATATAATTATATCAAATGTTTTTATTTATAATACAATGTCAATTGGTGTATATAATTTGTTTAATTTAACGTTTTAAATTTTTAATGAGATATTTGATTAATTAATCGTACAAGTACGATTATATTTAATATAATAATATTATATTATGATTTATATACAAACCAAAAACAAAATAAATATAAAATTGAGGTAATTAATTGACTAATTAATCATAATATTAAGTATTTTTTTAATATATACTATAATTTTATTCAATATTATATTTGAACAATTAGTTAACTAGTTATGCGGTTAGATTTAATTTAATTACTAATTATGTTGGTATTTAAAAGACAAAAATAAATGTAAAAGAAATTCTTAAAAATTTAAAATTTTACTAAAAATATAACATAATTATTAAAAAAAGCTAATAAAATAATGTAAAAAATAAATAAATTTATTGAACTAAGAGTGTCTAAATTTCTATGGTCCAATGTTGACCCAAAAAAGTACAATAACCTAAAAATTTATTATTAAGAGTATAAAACTATTTATATAAATGTTTAATTGTTTAGTGTGATTTATTTATAATTTGTTAGTTATTTATTTGTATAGCTAATACTTTTGGATTTTCACTTTCTTTTAGTTTTACTCTCTCTCTCTCTCTCTCTCTCTCTCTCTCTCTATATATATATATATATATACATATATATATATACACACACACACACACATTTCTCTCACTGAAAAAAAAAATTTTAGATAATTATTGATATATAATTATATATTTTATAACAAATATGAATATCACAGAAAATTAAAAAAATAAATAATAATTGTCAAGTAATAAAAACATTAAAATGTAAAAATTTATATTTATATAAATATTTATTAAATTTTAACTTTAATTTAGCATTTCTATTATATTTTTATTTAACTATATAAAATTAAATTAATTATTACATTCAAAATTATAAAAATATTTATAATTTATAAAATTTTAAAATATTTTGATTAAGCCCGCCCGATAAAAAACGGACCGAACCTGAAACTGGACCGAAACCGCAAATAACCAAACTCAAAAAATGTCACGACCCGAAGGCCGCGACTTTCCTTTATACTTAAATTTTTCTTAGTCTACAAATTTATGGACTAAATTTTTCTTTTTCATTTTAAGGTTTGTATTCGGTGTCAGTGTAGTTACTATACTATCTCGGTGACATATAGTTATTCCATTTAAATATTTAACAACCACGGAAACGGTTCTTAGTTACATCCCGACTTGTTAAACAGAATATGTACTGTGCATCAATTTAAGTCTTACATGTAAACAAGTATTTTATAAGAAACATATACCTCAGAAGACTAGTACCAAGTCCATATATCGTCTCCGATGCCCACTGAGCAGCTCACATGGCAGATGTTAACTTCAATAATCTGAAAGAGATGAAATTTAGTGGGGTGAGCAAAACCACGGCTCAGTAAGATACTAATATAAATATATGAGTAGGATTACACTGTCTTAAACTGCAGTGCTTAAAACTTGTAAGGATGCAATTACAGTTAATCCTTTCTCATCGATACATCTCATTATCACTTCTCATTTTCACTTTTCATTTCATAATCATACTTTGGTATGCTATCATCTCTTATCGATTCTCATATCATCTCTTATCCATTCTCATATTGTGGATCATGATCACGGTGGTACGAAGTCATAATTCTCTTCGTGTATTTCTATATTCATGTTTCATATCATATCATGACATCATATAGATGAAATATCGTTACCACCGAGTCATGGTACTCCTCATATATTCTTCATGTTTAATTGAGATATCCTATCGAGTCACTTTACATTTAACAATCATATTCTCGTTTTATATCAATTCATATCACTTATCGTATGGGAATTTATGATCACGATAGAGTAAGATCATAATTCTCTTCATATCAATCTTATGTTCATATATCATATCATATCATGTCATCGTATAGATGAAACATCATTAACGTCGAGTCATGACATTCCTCATGGAATCCTCATATCCGAAGCATATTATCATATCAGGGTTTAATATGAAATTCATGTAATTTTTTCTGTATAAACCGCTATCATTTCAAATCATATAATATATACTTTAGGACATGCTCAACATATAAATTTTCAATTCATTTCAAGTTTGCCTTTAAGGCATAATAGAAACATATTCAATTTCAATTCATGTATTCGTTTTCAGAGCATGTCTAAAACTGTGCGGTTTTAAAACATTTTTCATATACTATAAATCATATCAGGTTTAGAGTTCATATCAAATCAATCTATACTCTAAACCGCATGTCGTTTCAAATTCGACACAAAATCGTATATAAATCACTAGACCGCATGTCGTTTCAAATTCGACACAAAATCGTATATAAATCATGTAAGTGTCGAAATCATTTATCATATACTTTTAAAACATTTACTGTAAATGATATCAGGTCTATAGTTCATATCAAATCAAACTATACTCTAGACCGCATATTATGCCATGTTCGACACAAAATCACATATAAATCATATAAGTGTCGAATTCATATCTCATGGACTTTTAAAACATGTTTAAAACATGTACTGTTTCAAAACATATTTCATTTCAAATCTGTTTCATGTACAGTATAAATCATGTCAAGTCTAGAGTTCATATCAATAAAATCATACTCTAGACTTCATATCATATCGGTTAGAGACTAGGCTAGATCCCTATCATCTCTCTATCAATAAAGACTTAAATCACTGTAGCTAGCAGTGAAAATCATGTCATCGTCCCCTAGAAACCAACTAGGGCGCTATCTATGGCCATAGATTTCATCTCTCTCAGCCCCACTGATCAGGCGTGACTGAGACCTGTCCACGACTATTGTCGGACAAGCATCTCTCTGCCTAATGAGCAAAGCTCCAATTAGGCGGTTTCCACTATGCTTTATTGAATTTCATTCTTTTAGGGTGCTTACAGTCTCATAAAACATTTCAATCTTTAGCTTTCTTTTCAATATCATGTAAAGCATATGGTAAAATTCTGTATGAGACTTCATATATCAAAATATATATATCTACCATATACTTTCATTTCAAAACAAATCAATACTTTTCAATATTCATATAAACATTATTAAAATGTTTCAAGTTGCAAGAAAGCATGCTTAAATGCGATGCTATAAAACATTTGAGTATGCAACTTCAGTAATATTTTCATCAATACAGTGAAACGATTCATTTAACTTTATCGCCATCAATTATTCGATTTCCAGACTTTCTTTCTGTCAAATCAGTAAATTACTATTCAATTCATTCACTATTCATTTAATTGGGTATTCAATTTGCTCAGTACTCAATTCATTTCGAAATCGAATCACTTGGTATTCAGACCATTCGATATTCAATATCCTTTCTCAATCGTCATCGATTATAATAATCATTTATATATCTCATCATCAATATTAGGATCGCATCATTAGTATAAATCCTCTAAGTTTCTATGAGCTTTTAAACATCATGTTTCTAAATAGTCATCAAGGTACCGAAATTATGCAAATAATTATATTATCATTCAATATCTATTCCAGAATCGACATCGAGGATAATAGAGTCACAAAATCGATAATCACTCATTAAATCCAGATATGATTTGATCTATTGATACATGTTCATCATTTCCAATTTGAAGTTCAATTTCATCTACTATCATAAAATCATATCTAATTTCTCAAATCAACTTTCATGCGACCTTTATGACTTAATCCGAACTTATGCAATTATCGATCTTATTATTCGAGACCTATTCTAAGGTCATAAGCACAAATATCTTTTCACATATTTATCACTCATTTCTTTGAATCCATAATTGATCGGATTGTGTCGTAATTCAATCTCAATTTCAATCAATTTTTGCATGCACAATTCGTACATTCGTTATGACTCAGTATCATAACTATTCATTATGAACCATCATATCAATACTAAGACCCATATTAGTAGGGTATGTCCGTTTATTATCTCATGTATATCCGACAATATAATGTAGTACAATGAAATCATCTCCATTTCGATCTCTCGAATTTGTCCATATTATCACGTTCGGAATTACTTCAAAATCAAGAAAACCAAACTCGGTAAATTCTGGAAATCACTACTCTGTTAATAGCTTCACAATCCAATCATTTAACCATCAATTTTCAACTTTGATCTTCTCTTCAAGGCAATATCGTATAATCATTGTTACTTCCATCAATACTCCAACTATCGATATTCCACCTCAATTTCTGCTCGATAATCAACTTATAATATTAAAATAACTCGAATTATATACTCTATAAGATTCACAACAAAATTTCTCACGTTATTGTGCTCATCCATTAACCTTCTCAACTATTTAAAAATCCATTTTCTTTGACACAATAAGATCCTTTCAAGCTTATCTTCGATAATTCTTTCAGGATTCCATTTAGATGAGAAGTTAATATTTTTCCTTAAACATTTTCGTGGAAATTTCGGCAGCATAACGGCTTAATTTCCTCTAAACCTCCTGCAAGGAAACACAATTTATAATTGCAGCCGTTGATTCTCACCAATTTTTACCTCTTACTAAGACCCCCACCATCAATTGTGGGTCCTCTTAGCATTTTTAACATCAATTAAATCAATTCATCATATATATAAAAAAAATCATAATTCCATTAAAAATCATTCCATCAGAGCATTATATAAGATCATAAATCCCACATACAATATAATGCTACTAATGCTTTATAAAAGTATCTTACCTATTCGCCAAGCTTAGCGCACTTTCTGATTTTCGAGCCTTGCCGAACTCCACCATTCGTCGCATTTCCGTTTTACTACAATATCAATATCAATGCACTACATCAATATAACCATAAATTATTCAATAAATACCATCAATTTATTTTCTATATTTTCCTTACCATATTTTTTTTCTTTCTTTTTCCTTTCCTTCTTCTTCTTCTTCTTTCTTTTCTTTATCCTTTTCTTTTCTTTTCTTCTTTCTTTTCTTTTTCTTTCCTTTTTCTTTTCTGTTCTGTTTTTTTTTCTGGCCTGAACCGGTTCGGACCGGTTCAGGCCGGTTCGGACCGGTTCAGGCCGGTTCGGGCCGGTTCACTTCTGCTGGCCGGTTTGGCCTCTTCCAGTCGGCATCACCGCCGGTTCGCGCCTTCCACAGCTAGCCATGGTTGCAGGGATGCCGGATCTGGTCTCAGTTTCGTCCCATCACCGGCGACGGCACCGGATCTGGCGGCGTGGGTTTCGGCTCCTTTCTCCTCTGTTTCTTCCTTCCTCCGCCGTTTCCTTCACCGCCAGTGGCCTCCTTCTCCTTTGTGGGTCTTCACCGGTGGTGTTGGTGTCGATGGCGGTGCCCGGATTGGCCGACACCGCCGTTCCACTTCCTTTTTTCCTTCTCTGGTTTTGCCTCTGTTTTCCATTTCGTTTTCTTTCTCTTTCCGCCTCGAGCCGTCACCGTTGCTTCTTCTCTCGCCGACGGTGTCGCTCCTCTTCCCCTTTTCTCCTTTGGCCGACCGGCATTGGCCGGCTTCATCTTTGGCTTCCTCTCCTCTGTTTGTAAGAGAGGAGAGGAAAGTAACCCGATTCCCGCATTTCCCTGTTTGTTTTTTTTTATTTATAATTATAAAATATATTTATAATTATAATATTTATAATGTTTATATATATATAAATATACCATATAATTAAATATATATATATATATATGTATATATAATTAAATATATATATGTATATATATAAAAAATCTGTATCAATTATATATATGTATAAATCTATACACTTCAAATTTAAAGTACCATACATATACTTCATATATATTATATTAATATATATAAGTATATATTTCATATAAACCATTTATATACATATACTTTATTTTAAAATACTATATATATTTCATATATATACATAAATGTACAAAAATTTACATATATATATTCAACGATATAAATGGTATTTTAACATATGATATATACATATATTCCATATATGAATATATACATATTTATCAAAAGTATGTTTATATAATATCATTATATAAATCTATCAAAATACATTCTCATTACGTTTTGGATTTCTTGATATCCAAATTTATTTTTCTCCAATTTCATTCTTATTTAATTTGGATTTTAATTTGTCCAAATTAAATTTTTTTCGGATACCTTATATTTATTTCAAAAATTCTCGGTCTTCACAAAGAAACTCGAAACCAAAAGTACCTGAAACCAAAAAAACTTGAGACCAGAAAAACCCGAAATCGAAAAAAAAAACAGAAATCAAAAAAACTTTAACCCGAATATAACCTAGACCGAATCGGCTTGAACTGGCTCGTTTGCCACCTCTACACACAACAACAACAACTAGGACATGATCATTAATAATTTTACTTAATGATTCAAAAATCTCTCAAAATATAATAGAATTTCTTATAGTCTCTCAAATACAAACATCAAACTAAGAATCAGAACAAAGAAGTTTGTATATTTAAAACAGCCAAACAACACTTTTAAATAGACATGGTTTTGTCCAAAAGACACCATTTCAGACAAGTTACTTCAGTTAGACATCACATTTAACTTTAGACAAGCTATATCTATTACACAACTTTTAACAATTTTAATTAATTCAAAATTAAAATAAATAAATTAATTTCAAAAATAAATTTAAAAACAAATAATATTAGTCAACTTCAAATACCCAAGATGCCCCTAGTACCCTTTATAATTAAATATATAAAGTACAAAGCCCAAAGTCCAAAACTTTACAGGTCCATTCCACTTCGGCCATTTATTGAATTTAATGGGTCTTACACACACACACATATAAACCTTTTGTTTTCTTTTCTTTTTCAAGGTGAGATTCCAAAATTAATATTTCAAATTACTTAATAATCTTCCACTAGTTCGAAATATTTGTTTAATGCATAGTTTCACATGACAAATAATATGCTTAAAAAAAGTATCTCATGATTTGAACTTTTAATCCGTGTTCATATATTTAATATTTTAAAAAGTTAATGTGTTTGCAAATTGAACTACAACTCCTAGTGCTAAATTTAATAATATAGCACACATAAAACTTATGTACATGGTTCAAGAGGTTTATTACTTTTGCATCACTATTATAGCCATGTGTTTGTCTCGATAATCAGGATTATTGTACAAGAAAATCCACCAATTTCTTGTTTGAAATGACACCACTTCTATAATCACTTAGGTAGAGTTCTTTTGTGTCCCTATTGTTATGGACATAACTCCATTAAAAGTAAAAACTCATCCTCCAACAATCACAACAGACAACACTTGACTAAGCAGTTTAGGAATGAGAATTAAGTGCTAAGTAGGCATATGCCAATAACTTATTATTACTCATTAAGTATAGAGGTTACTAAACTAAGGTTGTGTTCCCAGTACTGATTTTTAGTTAATGAATTTAAATCTCATTCCTATAGACATTTTTTTCATTACATCTTTTGATAATGCTTTAGTGAGAAAATTAGTTAGATTGTCTGTAGACTTTACATATACTATGGTTTTGTGAGATTCACACTTCCTATTACTGTTATATACTATTAATGAAGCTAGAAAGATAAGTTATCTCTTAATTGTTCATATGCCTTGTGTTTCGTAAGTGTAACGGAGATTTGTACTATGGACTCCATTGGGACTTATACTGTTCTTATGGAGGTGGAACTTGACAGTATCAGTATTCGGAGCAAAATATTGAGATTATAAGAATTTACATCTCAAAATTCCTCTGTTCGTGCATGTTTTAAAAACCTTTAATAATTTCAAAAATGATGGTTAAGTTCATAGACCAAGAAAACTTTCACAAATAACAGTCAATATAAATTGATTTACGACCAATTGACAGTCATAGTTAAATCCTTGGGTGAAAAAGTCTCATGCTATGTTAACTGGTAGACTAAATGTCACGACCCGAAGGCCTTGACGTTCACTTGATACTCTCACTTTTCTTAGTCTACAAATTTATGGGCTAAATTTTTCCTTTTTATTTTACAGTTTGTATTCGGTGTCAGTGTAGTCACTAACTATTTCCATTCATTCCTTAATTCAATTATTATTTAAATTGCCCTTTAAGATGATGAGAAATCAATTATAGTCCATACCCAATCACCGCATACTTATCATATAATATCAAAATATTATATCGACTACTCATTATCTTAGTTTACATCCCATCCTATAGTACCATACAAAAATTTTCCTGAAAATAAAAGCGTATGCCAAAGAGTGTATACCTCAAAAGCAACCAAGTAGTTTCAAAGGACAGGGACAAGTATCGAGTCTAGATACCATCTCCGAGTCCCATTCAAAACCCTTATGGTGAAGTTCAGCCCAAGTAGCTTGAAAAAGATATGAAATTTGAGGGAGTGAGCAAAACCACGACTCAGTAAGTCATTTATATAAGTACAGAATTAGACTTATACTGTCCTAATGCAAATGCATGAAACCTTTAACTAAGGATTTTTACGTCATATTCACTCTATCTTCGTTTATCAACGGTTCAGATCATGTAATAAAGGTTTCTTGGTGTGTAAGGGCTTAAGGTATCAATGGGGGAGAGTCTCTTCGTAGTACCTCATTATACTCATCCCGATATCTATCTGTCACATTAACCTTTAATCAAAATCAATCAACCATTTTCAATCTTCTTGTCATCATTCTATAATATACCATATGATAATGAATACGTAATTCCGACATCATGTGGTACTGATTTGCACTCATATCAGTCTCATACCATATCATATCATGTCATATCTCATGTGAAGTTATGTTCAGACACTATTAAATCATGTCACTTCTCATCAAATAAGTACATTTTGTACTGTATCAAGTCGTAACATTTTCAACATAGAGAACTATAGTCACATATAGTATAAAAGTCATGATACCTCTTCCTATACATCTCATGTCCAATATACAGCATAAGATCATGACATACTTCATGCAGAATGTATATCGTTCTATCATGATTCCACATATAGCTTATGCAAGTTTCACTGTATAAAACGACTATCATCTTACATTTCATTACGTTTAACATATAGTCGTATATGAATCATATGTTATATTGAAATCATATCACATGTACTTTTAGAACACGTTCAAATCATGTCAAATCTCAAATCATCTCTCGTTTATTTTTAAGACATGATTGAAAGCATGCACATTTTTCTTTTCACATTTCGTGAAATCAAAACATGTACTTTTCATGTCGTTTCAAATTAAAACGTGCACATTTCTCTTTTCACATCATGTCAAGTCAAAACATGTCTTTTCATTTCGTTTCAAATCAAAACGTGCACATTTCTCTTTTCATATCATGTTAAATCAAAACATGTCTTTTCATTTCATTTTCAAATTAAAACGTGCACACTTCTCTTTTCATATCATGTCAAATCAAAATGTGTCTTTTTATTTCGTTTTCAAATCAAAACATGCACATTTTTCTTTTCATATCATGTGTGATCGAATACAATATCGAAACACATTTCACATACTTTAAAATCATATCAATTTAGAGTTCATATCAATCTAAAAGCATGCTCTAAACTGTATATCATATCGATTGAGACTAGGCTAGATCCCTAATACTATATCAATAAAGACTTAGATCATTGTAGCTAGCAGTGAAATCATATCATCGTCCCCTGGAAACCAACTAGGGTGCTATCTATAGCCATAGACCTTATCTCTCCCAGCCCCACTGATCAGGTGTGACTGAGACCTGTCCACGACTATTGTCGGACAAGCATCTCTGCCTAATGAGTAATCTCCAATTAGGCGGTTTCCACTATGCTTTATTGAATTTAATTCTTTTAAGGTGCCTATAGTCTCATAAAACATTTAAATCTTTCACTTTTCTTGTAAAAATAGTGTAAAGTATGTAACACGTTTTTCTTTAAGATCATTTACATATATATGAATACATACATTACACTATATGTTCAATCTTTTCAAAACAATTTAAGCATTCAAAACATTCATGTAAGTATCGTATAAATGAATGTTTTCAAATCTCGTGCATAAAACGAGGCATGTTTAAGAGCGATGCAATTAAACAATGGAAATCAAAGCAGTATTGAAACGAGGCATGCTTATGAAATGTATTAAGGTAATATCACTCGGTATAGTGCTAACTATAATGCCAATTCTTCCTTAGATGATCACCCTCAAACATCTCGACTTAGCACCTATACCTAACTCGTCATCATTTTACATTTCATTTTAAAGTCCTCGATTCAATCCATTCTATTTTAACATGAGCACATCTAATAAATCATCCAAAATTTTCTATTGTCCAATAACATATAATATCATTTCACAGTGTTTGTAAACTAAATCACCTTTACTTTCAATGTTAAAACTAAGACTCATCCATTCATGTCGGTCTTCTTAGTATTTCATGTATATTCGCATACTACTTTAGCGACTCCCACTATAACACTAGAATCATTCAATGTTAAGGAGTTCATTCGAGATCTATTCTGTAGATCATTTACTCACAATACCCATATCATTGAGTCATTTCCTCAATTTACCATATTACCATGGGTATATCATTCCTTATGCGTCACTAAACCTCAAACCTTTAATTACCACCATTATCATACAATTCAACTATATCTATACAATATAATTCTAACGCTGAATTATATAAATATCTTATCGTTATTGAGCTTAGACGTTTGCGCACTGAGCTTTATTAAGCTTAAAATCGTCGTCTTAGCATCGAGCTACCTATCCAATATTATTATAATGGCTCAATGTGCATCTAACTAAAATTCCAAATATTTCATAGAAATAAAGTGGCATTTACTTACCGACTTCCTTCAACTGAAAACATTAGACGAGTTCTCCGGGTTTAGCAAATTTCCTGTTTGTCACTTTAACGTCGAGCTACACGTTTAAACACAATCCATTGGGTTTAGTATCTACCAACTAATGTACTAATTTATTTTATTAAAAATAAAAGGTAAAGCCAATACATTTCTTACCCCATTTGTGCACTAACCGAATTTTTCTTCTCTTTGCTTTTATTTTCTTTTCTTTTCTTCCCTTGTTTCTCGGTTTGGCCACTGTACAGCCCTTGGTGCTCAGTCTTTACATGTCTCAGAGGCCATCGGATCCAGCCTTCGTTCTTTACTCTTAAGCTTCAAAACGTGATCCCTTAACAGCCTTAAGCCACCAACCTCAACAGCCTCAAAAGTAAGCCTTCAAGTATGCTTAAAGTGCTAGTCGAGTCTTAAAATTCTGCCTTCAAACTCCTTAAACCAGCCCCTAACAATAGTCCAAAATAGCACCAAGGCAGTACCATTTCTGCCTTTTAGATGCCATAGTCCGCCTTGAACAACCTTTTATAATTCGCACTTTAACAGCCTTAAACAGCCACCACTACAATGTTCGGTTGCAACACTAGTGCCTAGCCTTCTACTTCCAAGAATACCTTTGTTTTCTCTTCATTTTCAGCTTTAAATACCACTCGGATATTAGTTGTAACCTTACCTCTTTGCTGTAGTTTCCAGCCCTTTGTCAAGCTACTGTTTCAAGCTCTAAACATACCCCTTTTTTGACACCAGAGCGACCTCTAACCACCCTATGTTTTGGTCTGTTCTAACACCACTTTTAGCCTTCCATTTGCTCCACCATCCAACTCACACACAAGGGCCACAAACCACCGCTTCCATGTTCAACATTGCACCTCTATTCTGTTCCCACTTCTAGCAGCTTCTATTCAAGCCATTTCTAGCCCAAGAGCACCACTCAAAAGCTTATCAAACACTTCTATAGCCACCCTTGACTCACGCTACTCTGAGCAGCATTAAAACCATCAAACCACTCCAGACCATCTTGTTTGCAGCTTCGCAAAACACCCCTATTTTCCTTACGGTGCTTCTCTATTCAGACTGCTGCAACTTTTGCTTCTACTACCTTGGTTTGATGTCATCTTCAACCCTTAATCTCAGCATCGAAACCCCACATCCCTTGCCTTGCCTTTCCCTTCTTTCTTTCTTTGGCTTCCTCAATTTCCTTGCTGCTGATTCTTTTTTTTTATTTTTATTTATTTAACTCCTTCCATGTGGGGGGTTGCGTAGCTAAGATGATAACATAAGTGATGGATGTAGTGAGAGGGATGCAAGCACGTGATGATGTGAGGGAGCAGTCAGCAGAGAGAGGCAACGAGGGAAAATCGGTGAGTGCTCTGCCTTACAGCCTTCTCGATTCTCTCTCTTTCAACCCCAATTTCATTTCATTTTTCTTTATTTCTTATCTTTGTTCTCACGGCAGGTCTGCCTAAGGTAGACGTGACGATGGGTACTATATTATATATATTTCATTTGTTCTCTCTCTCTCGTCTCCATGCCAAATTTTATATATATATATATATATATATATATATATATATATTCTTTATGTAATGGTATTGTCGGCCTAAAGCAGACGTGATGTATGAGTTTGGTGGAAATTTCCACCAAACTCCACTCATATATTTTATATATATTTGTTTAATATATATATTTATATTCTTAATTGATTATATATATTTCTTTTAATTGTTTCATTTATTTAATATATATAGATAATAAATATGGTTTTGTTTAATATATTTTAAATATATATTTACGTTATATATATTCCTTTTACTTACTCATTTGTTTGTCTATATATGTGTACATATATACACACATATTTCTTTAATTAATATATATACATTATATATATAGATATATAAATATATATTTATATATATACAAATTAAATGTATACTTCTACTGTTAATTTATCAAGTACACTAGCCATGTAACTAAAAATTTGATCTTTAACTCTCTTTTCTTTCCTTTTTTTTAACATTTCAATTTAAGTCATTATTTTATAATTCTCTCAATTCTTCTAAAAATTCTGTAGTAATCCTTTTACTTTAAATCAATAAATGGATTTATATTTACTATGAATCAAACTTTGCGGTTATCACACTAAATCACACGTAAGAGATAAAAATTATGCGATTGGATCGTTATGGCTATTTCAGTAATTTCACCCTTTTGGCTAGGCAAACCCTATCAAAAGCCTAACCAATGATTAGAATATGTTAAATGCATATATTTTGTGAGTGAATAAAAATATTTAGAAGTTAAATTAAATACTTAAACAGAAATTGGAAAGGAAGAGACGTGTTCGATATTTTTAATATTGTATAAGGGCATTTTGGTAAATTGCCACGAAGATATTATTTTAAAAAGGAAAATTCTAGTCTTCTCTCCATACAGCCATCATCATCCACCATAGCTTTCTCACACTAAAAGCTTAGTGAAGACAGAGAAAACCCTTAAAACCCTAGTAAAAATATCCTGAAACCGAAAACTGTCTAAAGGAAACTTGCTCAACTCTCTGAGCTCTACAACGTGCCTCCAAATAGAGCCTTGGAGTGGCCATTTCCTTAGCATTTGGGACCCTACACACTTCGGCCAAGGAGGAAAGATGAGAGAAAGCTTAGATTTTTGTGTTTTAATGGCATTATACTATATGTTTAAGATGTTTAAAGGTATGAGTTAGCTTAAATTGGAGCAAAACTCAATGAATCCTCTCCTTAGGAATTTGGACAAACATGGTGCATGCATGAATGTGATGTTGTTTCATGCAAAATTGATGTAGAATGAATGTAGAGAATGAGTATAACATGTTTGTGTCCAAGCTTAGGCAATTCGGCTAAGTGAAGGGGAGGAAGAAATCATGTCCAAGCTTAGGCAATTCGGCTAAGTGAAGGGGAGGAAGAAATCATGTCCAGTTTAATACAAAATGGGTCAGAATAATCTATAAATTAATACAAGATTGTTGGTAAGTCAAAATCGAAAAAGAAGGTGTTTTAATGATAGTTACAACGTAAGTACCGGTATGAAGTAGATCGAATTTACAACAGTAGGCAATATAGTAGGTCTTAAAGAGTTAAATACTTTTTATAACTAAAATGTGGTGAATTGATAGTGATTATGTGATGTTTTGTAGCTCAGAATTGAGGAGTGTAATACTAGTGCTATTGAGTTACACGATACAATCTGAGTGGTAAGGGATATATGTAAGAGGCGTTAGGCTATTGTGTTGCATGGATAATGGTTGAATGGAGATCACATGCGCTTGATTACTATAAACAGATTGAGATTGGAAAACTTTGATTGGGGTTATTGTGTTTCTAGTGCAAGAGAGTTAGGATTGATCGTATTGTTATGTTGTCGAAATTTCATAAATTGAATCTTAAACCTTAGAATCATAAAGGTAGATTGTAAATGTCATTGAAATGAAGTTAAAGAATGAATAAATCAAAAGTTGCATATAAGTCTCTAAGAGTGCCCAAATTTGTAACTCAGTTTACGAGGCTGATTTTAATGATTTTTCCAGTTTTCAAGATAACTACAAATGCAAGTGTCATCCTTATACATAAGTAATATATTTTAAACTCTAGATTCGGAATTGAGAATATTTGCTGAATATTTTTATTTCAACAGCTATTGTTATTGATTTTATTGAATTATGGACTGACTGAAGATTTGTTTACTGAATTAATCTCTAAAAAGTGTTTCTACTATTTTATAAACTATTTGAGACTATTGACCCCGTAGCAGCTCTCGGGTTTATCATGCTGTACTGAGTGAGTGAGTGTACTATACTATTCCTGATTGACCTTGATCAGGTCTTCAGCACCTACAACTGTCACCTAACTAGTGTTCATTGTGGACCACCATTGACTAGGGCCATATGTCTTAATGTTACTCCTTTTTGGGATACTGAAACTGCATGATTTTATCGGGTGTTGCCTGATCTCCACTGTACTGTTACTGAAATGTTTTATCATATTGTTTACTAAATGTTCACTGAATATCATCGACTGAACTGATTTACTGCATTGTTTACTGAAACTGTCTACCGTACTGTGTACTGATTCATTTACTAAATTATTTATCGAACTAATTATTGCATTGCTTACTGATTGAACTACCGAACTATTTACTTAACTAATCACTGTATTGTTTACCGATTGTTTTAATGAACAGTTTTCTGAATGATTATCGTACTATTTACTAAATGAATTGTTAACTGTTTACTGAATTGCTTAAGTAATGATTTATCGGAAACTATACCAATGAATTATCTATCGAGCAAACTATAATAAACTCCCAACAGTCGGAGCTAGAGATCGAGACAAGGGAGGTACTTCAAAGTATCCTTCTGTACTTAGCCCGATTAACTAACCAATTACAGTATCCTTTTCGATAAAGTGCTTAAATTTTATACTAATAGTGATATCTTAGTGTAGGAGCGTATTTAAGATATATGCATGTAGTTATGCATAGTATAACCTCTTTTATATATATTGCTTACTGGGCGCAAGCTTAACACCCTTATCTTCCTTCCAGATTGTTTGTAATAGATCGTTTCTATTCTGGAGGATTGATCTGATCAGTATCCCTCAAACGGTTATTAGGGATTGTATAGATAAACTATTTTACTTTTTACATGTTTAGACAATGTATGTACAATACCACTATGTATGTATTTCGTATAGGAGATGTAAACTATATTTTAGTGTACTGAACGTAACTATAGAATGTTAATTGATGGAACTTAGATATAAATTAAATTATGATCGTTCAAGTATGTATTAGAAATGAATGTTTCAGGTTCTAGGATTGAAGGAATGATTGGTGAGTTATATACAGAGTGTGATTTACCGATTGATATTGAAACTGAGTGTGGACAATGCAGACAGCTTAATCAATCATGATGAAAAGTAAAATGTTATTACTAAGTGTTATTAATCGAATAATGATAGGTTTTAACCCTGTTGGTGATCAACTCTATAATATAATCACGTCTAAAGCTGATATGCCTAGATTTTCCCTTATCAATATTATTATATGCTCTCAACATTGTACCTTCACTACCATAGCATGGAGATGGCTGGCATAGGTTGTTACCATAACTTTATATCATGGAACATATTTTTGAGTCATTTTGCCTCCTTACTTATTGATATCAAATCAATAAACTCCATTCCATAGTGGAACATGATATGCAAGTTCGTTTCTTTAAGGCCCAACTTATATCACTTCCTTCAAGAGTGAAAATCCAATGTGACATGGATTTATTTTCTCTTTCACTAGTAATCTAACTTACATCTGTATAGCCTTTTAAAACGATCTGAAAATCTGAGTAAAACAAACCAAATTCTTTTGTTTTCTTCAAATAGCCAAAAACTCTTCTAATGGCTTTCCAATATTCATTATTTTGTTTGCTCGTATATCTTGATAATTTGCATAGAAAAAAGCTATATTTGACCTAGTGTAGTCCATTGCATACATTACTCCAAATTGCACTTGCATGCTCTAATTGAGTAATAATTTGACAATTTTATTTTTTTTCACAAATTTCATACTTGGATCGTAGGATTTGTGACTTCTATATTAAGATGTTGGATGAATTTATTCAACATCTTCGTTATGTAATGTGCTAATTAAGTGTAAAACCATTGTTATAATTCTTTACTTTAATTCCCAAAATGGTATCACTTCATTTAAAATTTTCATTTAAAGATACATTTTAGTCTCATTTACACCAAACATGTTAGTACCGAATATCAACATGTCATTAACATAAAGACATATTAGCATTCCATAATCTTTAGTATACTTTGAGTAGATGCATTTGTCTGCACCATTGTACTTAAAACCATTTACAAAAATTTTATGCATCGAATTTCTTACGCCATTACTTAGGTTCCCGTTTTAGGCCATATAGTGACTTAACCAATTTGCATACTTTCTATTCATTTCTAAAAAGCACAAAGCCTTCTAACTACTCCATGTCGATATATTACGAATTAGTTTTATTCTTATTAATTATTTTATGTAAGCATTTTATTATTTTCTTTATTTTCTTCCAGATTTTTAGGTTGTTTTTTAGTTTCCTGATTTTAGGTATCTGTTAGAGATATTAGTCAAACAGACTATTTCTACTTATTTTTTGAAAATTTAAGTTAATCATTAAGAGAGAAATTATTCTTATTCTACAAATTTTCACAGTATCTGGCTAGGTTCTAAAAATTCTAAATCTACAAAAAAAATTTCATAGTTGTCGATAAGAGTCCATGGTTGTTGAAAGTCATCTAAAATTCTATAGAAGCCACTGAAAACACCTTGTATGCCATAACTGGGCATAAACTAAATGCCCAGAACTATTTGCAATGGTCTCAATCTATCATGATCTTCATCTCTGAGAAAGGAAGAGATGAGTATCTCATCAATGAAGCTGTGCAGCCAAAAAGTAAAGATCCGAAATTTCGAACATGGAAGACCAAGAACAACCTTGTCATGTCATGGTTCCACAATTCTATGACTAATGAAATTGGAGAAAATTTTATGCTTTATGAGATTATTTCAAAAACTTGGGAAGTTGCAAAAGAAGCATACTCTCGTGTAGAAAATACATCTGAGTTGTTTAAAATTGAGTGCATCCTTCATGGTTAACATCAAGGAGATCTCATCGTTACACAATAGTTCAATATCCTTAATCGACATTGGCAACAGTTGGATATGTTTAGAGAACAGAAGTGGAAGAGTCTAGATGATGGAGTGTACTACAAAAAGGTTGTTGTAAAAGCATATTTATAGAAGTTTTAATTGGGTTAAATAAGAACTTGGATAATGTTTGTGAAAGAGTTCTTTCAAAAAAAATCGAACACCAAGCCTCAGAGAAGCCTTTACTGATGTGAGACACCAAGAAAGCAGAAAAAAGTTTGTCGTAACGGTTTTCGCGCTCGACGATTTTGAAAACATTTAAAAACAATAGGAGTCGCCACCAATCTTTTTTGTCTAGGTGTGATTGGTCACCTTAAATATTTATCTTTTTAACAAAATCTCAAAATTAATTAAGTTTTATTAAAAAGACAATTTTTGGTCTGCGAAAACAAAATTGGGTCCGGGAGTACGGTTACGCGTGGGGAAGGATTAGCACCCCCACGACACCCGTTAAAAAACGGTACCATTGTAATCATATGTTATCCTTGGGTTTTAATAAAATGGTCTTAATTTATATTTAAAAATAGTTTCTATTTTTATTGCAATCAATCTTATTCTTTTTATTCAAAGTCATTTTTTTATTTGTAAAAATCATTTTGTTTTATTTTAAAAAGTTAAATTTTATTTTTCAAAAGTGGATGTGAACCTTTTTGTATTGAAAAATTAAATCAAATATCTCAATACTTTGGTAACATTTGAAATAATTTTCCTCACCTAGAGATTTCTTAAGAATCACTACTTGTGAGTTATATAGAATCTCATCATTGGAAGATTCACACTCGCTTCAAAAATTATTATGAATGCATATGATGCAAACAGATAATGAATGATGCAAATGAATTTTTTAATTTTTTAATTTTTTATATAAATATTTCTTTATTTATTTTAAATAAAAATTTTTATTATTGAAAAATTACACTAAGTATCACAATACTCTAGTAACACTTAGTGAACTTCTCTCACCTAGGGATCAGTCATGAAATCACTACTTGTAAGTTTCATGACATCCCATCATCGGACCATTGTTTAATTATTAAAAAAATTATTTATTTTCATTTTTAATAAAAATTTAAATTATTGAAAAATCATACTAAATATCCCAATACTCTGGTAACATTTAGTAGACTCTTCTCACCTAGGGATCAGTCAAGAAATCACTACTTGTGACTTCTGTAACATCCCATCATCGAAAATTTCATTTAATTAAATTTAATTTTTATTATTAATTTCCTTTTTCGATTTTCTTTTAAAAAACTTATTTATTTTTATTTTTAATAAAAAAATAAATTATTGAAAAATCATACTAAATATCCCAATACTCTGGTAACATTTAGTAGACTCTTCTCACCTAGGGATCAGTTAAGAAATCACTACTTGTGAGTTTCATAACATCCCATCATCGGACAATTGTTATTTATTTTTAAATTACTATTTATGCACATGATGCAAGCATATAATATGATACACATGGATTTCTATTTTTTTATTTAACATTTTTTTATTATTTTTTATATTTTTTATTTTTTAAATATATATTTTCTTAAAAATGAAATAAATTATATATTTTTATATTCATTATTTTTCAAAACAAAAAATTAATTAACAATGATTATATGCAAACAAAGTAATAAAATAAATAGGAAAAAGAAATTATACCCAAATAATTTGGGTTCAAAACCCAAAAAGCCTTCTAAAGAGTCCAAAATCTGGGCCCAAACAGCAAAGCCCAAATCTGCCAGCGGAAGAGGGTCGCGGAACAAGTCGGGTGGCAGGCACGCGAGTCAGGCGAAGAGGCTGGAGTCTGGTCGGGGGCGCGAATCCTTAGGTTAGGTCGGGTCCACGCGCGGATCTTCCTTTTCTTTTTTTTTTTCAACCAATAAAAGCTACTCTTTTTTTTCACTTCATTTTCATTCCAAAAAGAAAAAAAAAACTTCAGAACTCTCAAGCTCTCCCGGCAAGGCGATTTCCGACCGCCGCCTGGGCCGCCGTCCATCGCCGCCGTCCGTCGTCGCCGGTGGCCAAAATGAAAAAAACCTTCCCCTTTTTCGATTCCTCTCTACCTCCTGAACCCGATTCCGACTTCCGTTTCACCAAAAAAAGCCTCATAACTACCTAGATCTGGCTTTCTCCGAAAAGACCTTTCCTTTTTTTCTTGTTCATTTTTTTTGCTTTGTTTTTTTAGTTGATGGCTTGGTTGTGGCTTGTTGTTGCTGGTTTTGTGTTTTGCAGGTATCCAGGAGTCGGTTTTAGATCTAGGGTTCGGGGTTTTTGGGATCGGTTTTAGGGGTAGTGGTGTTTTTGGGGGTTCTGTGATGGTGGTTTGATGGTGTGTGGTGGGTGAGTGATGGCGAGGTGATGCGGATGTTGGCTTCTCGGTGGTGGTCTGAGGGTTCAGGTAATGGTGGTTTAGGTGCTGAGGTGGTGTGGATGGTGGTTTTTTGGTGAAGGTAGTGAGGATGATGCTCGGGTCCTCTTGTCCGAGGCTTCATGGAAGGTTTTTGTAAGGGGGACTAGTATAGGGCTTGGGAATGGTGGCTGGCAGGGGTTGATGGATGGGTGACAGGCCTGCAGGTGGTAGTGGCTGATGGTAGCCTCGGGAGAGGGGTTGGTAGGGAGGAGGGCCGGCGGTTATGGGGAAGGAACCCCATTAAATGCACAATATAACAGATAATAATATAAACAATAAACAACAATAATAATAAAAACAGATACTAATAATAATAATAATTAAAAAAACGAATAATAAAAATAAAAACAAATGCAAATATATATAAAAATAATAATAATAATAACAAAAATGAGACAAAATTAGGTGTCAACAGCTGCCCCTCTTTGCTCATTGCTGAGAATCAGGAAAAGAGCAAAGACAAAGGACAACAATTTTGTCTGGCTTATGACCCACTGCTCTCTTTTTCTTCTCTTTTTTTTTCTTCTTCTTTTTTTTTCTTGTAAAAGTGCTGCTCTTACCACAGAGGTAGTGAAACTTTGAAATTCTTCCTGAAACGTGCTCCTCTTGCAGTAGAGGCAATGAAACCTTAAAATTCTCTTTCTTTTTTTTGTTTTTGAAATGTGCTCCTCTTGTAGCAGAGGCAATGAAACTTTAAATTTTTTTTTGAAATGTGCTCCTCTTTCAGCAGAGGCCATGAAACTTTAATTTTTTTTTGTTTCTGAAACGTGCTCCTTTTGCAGCAGAGGCGATGAAACTTTAAAGTTTTAAAATATACCTTAAAAAATTTCACATTCGAACACCTAGAAAATCTTGTTTCGGAGATTCACATCCGAAGGTTTGATTTGGAGATTGACATCCAAAATTTGAACTTGGAGATTCACACCCAATAATTTAACTTAGAGATTCACATCCAGAATTTTAACTTTGATTTGGAGATTCACATCCAAAATTTTACTTGGAGATTCACATCCGAAAAGTTTGACTTGGAGATTCACATTCAGAATTTTAACTTTGATTTGGAGATTCACATCTAAAATTTTAACTTGGAGATTCACACCCAATAATTTAACTTGGAGATTCATATCCAAAGATTTGATTCGGAGATTCACATCCGAAAATTTTAACTTGGAGATTCACATCCGAAAATTGACTTGATTTGGAGATTCACATCCAACGATTTGATTCGAAGATTCACATCCAAATCGAATTTCCCTATCTTAAAATTCCTTATCTTGATTTTTCTTCAATTTCATCTTTAGATCTTATGTTTAATCTCATTTCAAATTTAATCTCGAACCACCTCTTTAAAATATAACCTTAAACCTTCTTCTTCTCTTTTTTTTTAAAAAAAAACCTAATTCTTCCTCTCTTTTTTTTTTTCAACTTCAAAATCTTATTCTTCCAACCTCATATTCTAATCTTACATTTTCTTGACAAGGATACATTCAAGAACTCAATTTGAGGATTTGCATTGAAAATTCCAAACGTAAACTTTAACATAAAGATTCGCATCTTAAATTCAGAAATTCTCATCTAAAATTTTGAGTTGGAGATTCATATCCAAATATCCATTTTAGAGATTTGCATCCGAAATTTCAGAGATTCTCATCTGAAATTTTGAGTTGGAGTTTCACATCCAAATATTAGATTCGGAGATTTACATTCGAAATTTTAACTTGGAGATTCACACCCAAAGATTTGAAAATTTTGACTTGGAGATTCACACCCAAAGATTTGATTTGGAGATTCACATTCGAAATCTTAACTTAGAGATTCACATCCAAAACTTTAACTTAGAGATTCACCTCCAGAATTTTAACTTGGAGATTCACATCCAGAAATTTGACTTTGATTTGGAGATTCACATCCAAAGATTTGATTCGAAGATTCACATCCAAAATTTTAAATTGGAGGTTCACATCCGAAAAGTTTGACTTGGAGATTCATATCCAGAATTTGAAATTTGATTTGGAGATGCACATCCAAAATTTTAACTTGGAGATTCACATCCAAAATTTGAAATTTGATTTGGAGATTCACATCCAAAATTTTAACTTGGAGATTCACATCCAAAATTTAACTTGGAGATTCACATCCGAAAATTAAAATTTTGATTTGGAGATTCACATCCAAAGATTTGATTCGGAGATTCACATCCGGAATTTTAACTTGGAGGTTCACATCCAGAATTTTGAAATTTTGATTTGGAGATTCACATCCAAAGATTTAACTCGAAGATTCACATCCAAAATTTTAACTTAGAGATTGACATTTGAAATTTTGTTTGAAAATTTTCATCACCTTATGTGCCGATTTCGTTGGGCTTAAATTTTCATTTTGGGTGCCAACTTTACTGGGCTTAAACCTCTTCTAGGTGCCAGCTACGTTGGGCTTAAATTTTCATCTTGGGTGCCAACTTTAGTGGGCTTAGACTTTTATCCAATATCAAGATTGCAATTATTTTTTGAAGATTCTTGATTCTGCAATTTCCTTTATCAATTCTTCACTATCTCATCTCAAGTTTTTTTTTTAATTCTCAAAATTTTAAAACTTTCCATTTTATCTCTCATATTCCCAAAATTCCATTAAACTCATCTTATTTTCTCTTTTTTATTTGACTTTTATTCTTCTTGCTTTTTCTTTCCTTTCTCTAAAAAAAAATCTCTTTTTTTTTTCTTTTTTTTTTTGCTTTTCAAGCTACATCTTCATATTCTTGTCATATTCAAAAAGAAACTTGTTTATTATTTATTTCCTCCTCTCTTTCACACAAACTTTTCTTTTCCTTTAATTTTCATTTTCTTTTCTCATTCACAAAACTCCTATCTTCCTTTTTTTTTCAATGTTTTGCAGATGCAATGATCACTGATGCAAATACAATATCAACAATGTCAATGTAAATTTCTTGATCATTGATGTTAATGAATAGCCAGCTATTATGATGCAAATACAGACAATTTTTATCATGATGCAAATGCAAACGAATTCTATCAAGATGCAAATGCAAATGAATTCTATCAAGATGCAAATGCAATTATCCAAAATTTTCTTTTTGATTTTCTCTTCTTGTTGACCAAAATTTTTAATTTCCAATTTCTAATCTTACACTAAAATATTTGTCTCATCACTTGAAGTCGTTGTTTACCTATGCAACAAAGGTTGCCCCAAGACAATTATCACATTTTCATTTACAATTACATTTTAAAACACCATAGAATTCATTTTACAATCAAAATATTTTTTAACAAAAATTGCCCCAAAATGGCACAAGAGATTCTTTGCCCCACAATACTTATCAAATTTCTCTATTTAATCACCAATAAAAAAATTAGAACAAAATTGCCCCAAAATGGCATAAAAAATCCCTGCCTCACAATAATTGTTGAATTCTCTCTCATTGTTGCTTGAAACACTATCAGAATTTGATTAGCAATCAAAAAATTTTCAAACAAAATTGCCTCAAGCATCCTTCCTATTTTCATATTCAAAGGATAAATGGTTTTTATTTTTGAAAAATATGTCTAGCCAAAACCCTTTAATTGCCCCACAAACTATGACCAAAGAAAGTTAAATGCAAATACAACAAAGAATCATGACATTTGAATCTCTTGAAGATTGGTGATCACTATTTAGGTGGGTGTAGAGGGGATAGTAATTTATCCTTATCAAATGGATCAGATGGTTTTCACACATCAATGTTTTGGTTTGCCAAGTAAGGCTTACAACTTGGTAGGAAAGGAGATGAATGTTCCTTCATCTAGGCTCACAAATAAAACATAAGTTTTTTCAAAAATAATGAATTCCTTGCAAATAATGGTTTTGCAAAAAGGTTTATCTTGAAATCCAGACAAAATTTGACACTTTTAATATTCAATTTATGTATTTTGATAGTTGTCAAGACTAGCTAAAATGGGCTCAAGCTTTTGCTAAGTTATTTGGGAATGGAGAGAAGGTTCAAAATTTTATATCAATCCCTTTAATGGATCATCAAAATGGATATTCTTGATTCTCTTAAGGGTTATGGATGGTTATGGGTCTCATTGAAATTATTTCATAATGGCCCTTCTTGTTTGACCATGACAATATCATGAATGATCTCACAAATATTTTCATTTTGGCTCTAGACTGCCCCTTTTGGGGTTTTCACCCTAAAGCTTAATTCTTTTTTTTTTCTTTTTTTTTTGTGATTGTTCCATCATGCACTTAAGAATTCAAAATTCATCCAAAATTGACTATGAAGATTCTTGAAGGATAATCTTGGTTGAGAATGAGCTAAGTGCCTCATTGGTTATGATGATTCATCAAGGAAAAATCTCTTCAGTTTAAGTATCCACGTTTGATCGAAATGGACTTTTCAAAGTACGTAATGTAGGACAGGTTTCGGAGTTCTGAAAGAGTGAATAATGAGGCCCAAAAATGTGTTTGAGGGTGATCAACCAAGGATTATTTAGTATAATGTGAAGACTTACTCAAGTCATTTATTCCTTTATTTCTTATCCCGCCACTCTTTCATTTCATCTTCTCTCTTTTTTTCTTTTTCTTTTTTTTTGCAATTTCTTTTTTCCTCCTTTTTTTTTTTGCATTTTTCACTTTAAATAGACTGACACCAAAATTTTGTAAAGCTAATTCATCTCGTGTTTGCCTCTCAATATGATAAACCCTTTCAATCTACAATTAGGGCTGTCTATTCATACTCTTGGAAAAGGTCTTTTTCTATATGTGCCCCCCAATGTGGAGGGTGATCCTTGGTTAAAGTTTATTTAGAAAGAATTTATGAGGCTCAAAGAGGTTAGAAAATGGATAAATTTCAGATTAGTGAAAAGGATGATGAAAGATGGTCATTTGTCATTTCAAACATAGTCAGTTAAATTGACGAAAATTTCCATGAGTCAAAAAGGTCAAACATTTTGTCTTTCTTTTTTTTTGGATTTTCTGGATATTTTGGTATCTTCTTCTTCTTCTTCTTTTTCTTCTCTCTCTCTTTCTCTCTTTTTTTTTGTGTTGTTTGGAATCATTCAAATATCCTGAGTGCATGATGTCACAATCGATTTTTTTTACTTTTTTTTGTTTCATTTTTTCTCTTCTTTTTTTTGCCCCCCCCTTTTTTTTTACAACTCGTGCGATAACAAAATATTGGTACAAAATGGCCACAAGCTAGTGAAATCTGTTAGAATTGGCATATTTAGCTTCAAGTTGCCCATGGTCTTTCCAATGAGAAAGGAAAAAGGTACTGCATTATTTAGGCAATTTAAGGGTGTGGTACTTCGTCCTCCATTTTGGCTTATGTCACAAGAATGAATCAGAGATTAAGAAACGGGCCAAGGAATTTCATAGTTTGTGGTTTTTCAAACAGATTCGGGTAATTCTAACAAGTATGATGCTCCTGTGGTCATTGATGGAAAGATGTGGTTTTTAGCATAGTTTTGACACATATCAAATTACCAAAATTCAAATTTAGAAGAGTGTCATGCTTGATTATTCAAAGAATCCAAAAATGAATTTTATCAAATTGATCATTTCATTATTCATTGCCTAGGTAGAGGTCATTACACTGTAATGGCATATTGTGATCTGGTGAACATGGATCATGAAATTTGCACTTGTCCTCCTCAAATGCATGAAGGCCTTATAAGAGATTTAGGGCATGAAAATAATTGGAGAAGGTAGTTGATGTGATGAATTTTTCTGATAATGATCATCAATTTTTCAAAACTCTCTTCAAAGTTTCTTTATTTTATCATTTTGTTCAACTTCTTTGATCATTTGGTTTAGTCATGTGAGGCTTTATTAATTTTTAAAAAATGCAATTTCTTTATAAAAAGAATCAATTAATGCCATTTATATATATCAAAATCAAAATAAAAATGTACATGAAAAATTTGCTATTATGTTTTCAAAAAATCTATTTACAACAATCAATGGCATAGCAAAGTAAAATACACAAAAATTTTTGTCGAAAATTCCCCCCTGTTTGACAACTTTACATATCAACTTGAAAAATCAAATCTGAAACATGTAGAAAAATGAGTTAGAAAATAAAAGAATCATCTTATGCCCCTACCAAAAATGTTCCAAAAAGTTTCCTTTTTCATAAAAAATCAGAAAGAATTTCTTCCACCTTGAGATGCGACATGAAATGCATGAGATATGATACAATGGGATGGAATACAATGAGTGTTTGCATGAAATGTAACGTATGCCCATTGCAAATATGATGAAGATTTGACCTCTTCTTTTTTCTTTTTCTTTTTTTTTTTAACTTGACTTGCATGATGATAAAATAAACACATGTTAATGAATGTATGGACATCATGTATGCGATGATGACAAATGAACTAGATGACATGAAGTAAAATGATATGAAATGCAAAAATGTTGAAGAAACTGTGTTTCTGTATAAACAACGCCTAAACAATAACAATTTTTTTTGCCAAGAGAGAAAAAAAAAGACAAATATAACTCCTAACTAAACCTAAAAATTTTCTTATTTTTCTTCTTAAAACATTTTTTCCTTTTTCACTATACATTTTTTACTTAATTTTCCTTTTACCTGACCATTTGCACATAACCATTTTCACATTTCCTACGAGACTTTTATTGTACTCAAAAATTTATTTCTTTTGCATTCTTTTTCAATATCAAATTATTCTTGAAATTATACACAAAACAAATTCAAGGAAAACTTTTATTGACTTTTTGTTAACCTTTATTCAAAAAATTTCTTGCAATAAGAAGATTAAAAACAATTTTTGTTTTTATTTTCAAACCATTTTTCAAGTATTTTTCACAAGCATTTTACCATTTTCATTAAACTTCCTAGACAGCCAAAAATATTTTACATGTCAAACTATTCTTTGAAAATTCTATAAAAAAAAATTTATTCATCTTTTTTCTTCAATATTTTGACTTTAAAAAGAAAGGAAGAATTATTTCTCATTTATTCTCTCATTTTTTTCTAACTCTTTTTTTTTCGAAGAAAGATTAATTCATTTCCCACTCAATCTCTTTTACTTTTCTTTCCTATGCCTTTATCTTAAGAAATTTTTCCAAGAATAATAAAGAATAAAGAAATTTTTAATAAAAAAAAACTTAATTGAACTTCTTCTTATTATTTTAGTGAAAGAGACAAAAATCTCATTTTTTCTCAACCTTTTTTTTTACAAGTTATTTCATTTTTTATAAAAAGAATAGTTTATGATCCTTTTTTATCATTTTCATTTTTTTTTAAAAATGGTGGAAGAAACTAAAACTTTCTTGTTGCTCTTGTAGATACAAAAACCTCTTATAGCAAAAAATGCAGAAACCTCCTTTTCTTCTTGCTTTGGAGAACATATTTTTATTAGTTCCCATTTTTATGAACCTATTTTCAAAAAAAAAATTCCTTTTTAAAAAAAAAATATGAAGAATTATTTGCATTTTTAAAAGAAAAGTTACATATTTGTTTTATTATTTTTATCACACATCTTTATTTTTTCAAAAATAAGTGATTTCTTTTTGACAAGGTCTTTTATAAAGAAAATATATATTTTTTCATTTGTATTTTAAAAAAAATTCTTTTTAAAAAAAAATCAAAAACTTAAATTATATACAATTCAAACCAAAATCGATTGTACCTTTATTATTGACACGAGAAAATGGGCCGAATAGTGTTCCCTCATGTGTCCTAATTTTAGGGTAATCTCTACAGAATTTGGGCATGGCTCTACCTAAAACTGGTTTCTTAGGGTCTTTTACATGCTGGGTTGGGATTTGTAAAAATCGAAAGGTTCCCAAATTATACCTCTCTGTCATCCACACTGGACTAGTAAGATTTAATTTGAGTGGGAGTATTTCGCTTGCCATTGCGGAGGTGATTACCTCACGAGAGCAACAGTACTCTACTCCCTCCTAAGAAGGACAGAACCCGGGTATAGGGCTCGTGTTATGCAAATGCAAATGCAATTGTGTATGAAGGGAACATATTAATCATTCATCACTATGACTCTTATCCTACATGCCCGAACAATTTATTCAGAATAATATATACAAAATAAAGAATGCCATAAACATAATAACTATAACATGAATGCAACAACTTATTCAAAATTAAAGAAATTAAATTTAAATATTAGTTAAGACCATTAAATTAAAACTTAGAATATGTAATAACCCTTAATTTCGATATCTATCGTAAGTATACTAGAGTAAATTTTGACTGACTTGAGGTTATTTTGGAATTTGGACAGATTATGGAAGTTGAGAAAGTCCGGGCCATCTTGGTCAAGAAGCGATGGATATGTAAATGTGAGTATGTAGGTACTAGGATATGAAGTAGAAATAAATTAAATAGGTTGAGATATACTAAAAGGGATTTAAGTATATATATATATATATATATATATATATATGTGTGTGTGTGTGTGTGTGTGTGTGTGTATATGTATATATATATATATATATATATGTAAGATGGGGAAATCAAAAATTATAGAGACATTATTATTGCTTGAAACAATAGTTATTCATCTACCAATCCATTAATGTTAAATTGGGTTATTAAAAGGTGATGAAAAAAGGGCTAGAAATATAACATAAATAGGCTGGAAATACAAGTAAAAAGGCTGGAAATACAAGAGGGAAGGGTTGCCAAATAATCAATGGTTGAAAATAAAAGTAAGGGGTTGCCAATTAAATCAAGGGCTGGAGATCTAAGACTAAAGGGCTGGAAAACATAAGTTAAAGGCTGGAAAAATTGGCAGCCACGTTTTTTCTTCTGTTTTCCCTCCCCAAACCGAAACCAAGAAGAGTAAACTTCTCAAGCAAAGTGTCGACAACCCTAGCAAGAATAACCCATCTTCCTCCCTCAAGTCCGGCCAAGATTTAGGAATCTTCTTCAAACCCTCTTCCATTTCACCCAACCACCCAAACTGATTTAAGAATCTACATTGTGAAGGAGGCCACAACGAAAATGAAGGAGCAAGTTTCATGCTAGAGCTGGCCAAAGAATCGTGAGCCATGGATGCAATGGGAGCTTGGGTTCAACAAGATTAGGGCATTGGAAGTGAAGGAGAAGAAGTGAGAAGAGCTGCCCATTGGTGATTGAATAAGTGAAGAGTTGAAACTCAAACTACAGCAGATTTAGATTGGGATTTCAGGGCAAATAAGAAAGGTAATAAATTGAGGTGAGTTGATGTGTTTATGTTGGAATTAATCTATGGAAATAGAATGCAAATGTGTTTATTGGATTGGCATTGATGTGTATGGGTGTGACAGCAAACAAGCTGTGAGGAATGGTCTGAAATGGCTCCAACAGATTCTGTTTGTGCATCTAATTAAAGGGGGTAAGGTTCTAACCCTATAATGATTGATTATTATACATGAAAATGATGTTGTGATGAGCTAAATTTAAATGGCTATGGTTAGATAAAGATAAACTGAAATTCTGACTTGGTGTGAATCTGAAATTTGCTGTTCTGTCTGGATGGAAAATTTAAAAGAGCAGTTTAATAGTTCTGTATGGAGAAAAAATCTGAAACAAATACAAATTATGGCCCTTTAAGTTACAAGAAAGTCAGTTTTGGAATTTCTTGAATTGGACTTCTGTAGCTTGAGTTATGCACAAATGAGTGCAAGGTGTTCTGTCCAGAAACGTGAATCACAGTCCTGACTTTGGAAAATCATAGAAAATGGTCTAAATTGAATTAGGGTGCAAGCCTTACATGTCTAGAAAGGATAATTAAGTTAGGAACATGATAGTTCTGGGTTTGCATCATTTGGATACTCCTATAACCAGATATGAGACAGTTTGTGCATATTGGTCAGTGTTTACTGTGTCAGGAGACTACTGTACATACTGAAACTTTGGAAAATCATAGCAAATGGCCTAAATTGAATTAGGGTGCAAGCCTTACATGTCTAGAAAGGATAATTAAGTTAGGAACATGATGGTTCTGGGTTTGCATCATTTGGATACTCCTATAACCAGATATGACAGTTTGTACATATTGGTCAGTGTTTACTGTGTCAGGAGACTACTGTACATACTGAAACTTTGAAAAATTTCTAGTATTGATATAGGAGGAGTTAAATTATGAATCTTACATTTCTAAATAGGGAAATGAGTTAACTTTCATCTAGTTTTGGAATTTCCAGATTTGGAACTTCATGGCTTAAGATATATGTGAATGCATGCAGGATACTAACTGCTGGGGACAGATTTTAAAGTAAACTTCAAATGTTCATAGAAAATTTCCCAGATCAAATATGACTGCAAAATTTACATGTTCAGAAACATAAATGAGTCATGATTGACATGGTGTTGAGTTTGTATAGATCTCATATCCCTATAGTTGGCAGTAAGCATTTTACTATACACAGGTCAGGAAATTTCCTGCCTACTGTGCCAGATTTGGACCAAGGTCTAAAAAATTGATGGGAAATGGCACAAAATGAATTGGGAAATGACACAAAATGAATTAGGAAATGAGCCTTATATGTCTAAATAGGGATTTGAGTTAGAAGTAATATAAAAATTACGGTTAGATAATTAATTTCTGCAAATTGTACCTAAGTCTAGCACAATGCCATAAGGTCTAAAACCTTAAAGAGCAAAAATGGACCAAATGGGTCATAAGTAGTTCAAATGAACAAAAAGGCAATAAACGGTGCTAGTAACGTTTGAATAACTCTGGAAACACAGCCAAGTATTGTTTCTTGTTGAATTATACAATGCTTAATGTTAGCTTATGATTGGAAATACTAAGATCGATGGATGTATAGAGATTGATTCAATCTACTATGTGTTATGTAGAGGGTTGTCCTAAGGACTGAGTTTGACCCAAATCAATCGATACTCCAAGACTTGTTAGGCGAGGGAGAACTGATTCAGAAGCTAAGGAAGTACTATAAGTAACCCTAAGCGACTACTTGCATCCAATTTGCTTAATGCTATAAACTCTTAGAATTTGGCAATTGGAACCAAATGAATGCTGCATATGAGATGTCTTCCCTTGATTGTTGAGTTTGCTTTACTAGAAATGGTTTGTAAACCGGTGATGGGCTCGCAAGAAATGTACTGTTTGCGCATATTATATACATAAGAAATATTTTAAATGTTTTAAAGGTTCAAATTAAATTCTGATTTAATATGATTTTATACTTTGTGCTGTAACCTTGTTAATGTTTTTAAATGCCTTGTGAGCCTTGTTGGTTGAATTATTTCCTTATAAACTCTAATTGCTATGAGGTCAGGGAAGAATGAAATTTGTTTTAAGACTACCGGATATCTGTTTTAGACCCGAGGTATTGAGACCTCAGGGTACTATACCTTGAGAACTTTGTAGACACATTTGATTGACTTAGAGCACTGTTTCTCGAGCATTAGCCTCGGAGACGTTTGGCTTGTCCTGTATATTATGTTGGACAGTCCCGGTTTCAAATGCGCAATGAGCCGGGGTTTGATTGGTCTATGCATAGGCAGCGCCCTTTATGGGAGTTTGGCTATGGTTAGCTACCGTGGGTTTGTTCGCTCTAAGTAGCATCGGTTGATACTCTGTGAACTCTCTTGGTACTATGGTTTATTTTATTGGTTTCACTGCATACTTTAAGTTTAAGTATGGTTTGATATTGAGTCTTCTAGTCTAATGATGGAGCTCCATATTCGACTATGATTTGCTATTGAGTTTCCATATTGTGTTTTAAGTTTGATGCAGCATAATTGATTTGATTTATTTGAAAGTGATTTGAATTAGCTTTCATAAATGAGGGATGCTTGGTATAATTTAGTTGCTTATTGTTGTTACTTACTGAGTTTACGACTCACTCCTCTCTTCTTTCCCCTCCCTTTCAGAGTGATCGATACAGCGACTGTTCTTTTGGCTTGGAAAGCTTCTTGAGAGTGGACTTCCCTGCACAGTCTAAGGTATATGGCTCCCAGCGGTTTGTATAGATATAGACGGATGATGGCACAGTGTATTGGAATTCTTTTGATTGTACATATATATACTTATGTGATGAGTCTGGGATGTAAGCTAGATTATGTATTATTGGAATATGACGATCAATATACTTTTTGAATTGGCATTATGTATGTTGGTAGATGTGCTTAGATATATCAAGGGAGTTATATGAAATTGAGATTGCCCTACATATTCGCCTACAAATGGATAGTGATATAAGAAAAAAAAATCGGCGGTGACAAGTAAAATATTAAGAAAGATCGGGCGTGACAGAATAACACATAATTTGTTTATGGCTCGACTCTCAAAAAAAGATCCCCAGTGGAGTCGCCAAGTTGTCGTAACGATTTTCACGCTCGATGATTGTCACATCCGGATTTTCTTAATCTCTTATGGAAGCTTAAATTCAGGCTAATTTTTTTTTTATCCCTTTACTTCACTATCAATTTGTAGGTGACTATGGAGGCCACTTTTCAATTATATATATTCAGGCATATATACCGACATACATAATGTCAACTCAAAAGTATAATGGCATAATATTCAAACAATAACATAACCTAGCTTACATCCCATACTTGACTCCTAAGTATACATATATACAATCAAAAGATTTCCAACGCACTGTGCCATCATCCACATATGTCTATACAATCTGCAGGAGCCATATACCTTAACTGTGCAGGGAAGATCACTCTCAAAAGCTTCCCAAGCCAAAATGAACAGTAGCGATAATCGATCACTCTGAAAGGGAGGGGAAAGAAGAGGGGAGTGAGTCGCAACTCAGTAAGTAACAACAATAAGCAACTAAATAATACCAACCATCCCTCAATTATGAAAGCTCATTCAAATCACGTTCAATTATATCAAATCAATTATGCTGCATTAAAACTTAAATATGATATGGAAACTCAATAACAATTTGTAGAGAAATATAGAGTTCCATCATTAGACTAAAAGTCTCAATATCAAACCATACATAAAGTATGCTGTGCGATCAATAAAACCAATCATAGTACCAAGAGAGTCCACATAGTATCAATCGATGTTACTGGGAGCTAACACTAAACGATCTACGGTAGCTAACCGTAGCAATCATCTTATAAGGGACGTGCCTATGCATAGACCAATCCCCGGTGCATTGCGCATATGACACCGAGACTTGTCCAAACGTAATTATACGGGACAAGCCAATCGTTTCCGACACTTATACTCGAGAAACAGTGCTCTAAGTCAATCAAATGTGTCTATAAAATTCTCAAGGTACGGTGCCCTAAGGTCTCAATACCCCAGGTCTAAAACAGAAATCCAGTAGTCTTAAAACCAAATTCAATCTTATCAAATCGACCTTCCAAGATTGCGTATCGAAATTATAGTGCATAAATATGCAGTAAACAATCATGGCTCGCTAAGCTTTTAAAGCACTTAAAGTTATATAAACAATTTAGAAACCGTATCAAACCAACAGCTAAGTTCAATTTGAAAACTCAAAGATGTCATTATATTCAAAGCAATAATACATAAAACCAAATAGGTTTGGCGAGCCTACAGTATGCTTATAAAGCATTTTCATGAGGTTAAACCAATTAGTCGAGGTTAGGCCCAATATGCAGCATTTTCATTTCATTTCCATATGAAATCGGAATTTAAAACATCGTATGATGATTTGGATGCAAGATAGTTGCTTAGGGTTACTTATAGTACTTCCTTAGATTCTGAATCAGTTCTCCCTCGCCTAACAAGTCTTGGAGTATTGATTGATTTCGGGTCAAACTCAGTCCTTAGGACAACCCTCTACATAACATATAGTAGATTGAATCAATCTCTATACATCCATCGATCTTAGTATTTCCAATCATAAGCTAACATTAAGCATTGTATAATTCAACAAGAAACAATACTTGGCTGTGTTTCCAGAGTTATTCAAACGTTACTAGCACCGTTTATTGCCTTTTCGTTCATTTGAACTACTTATGACCCATTTGGTCCATTTTTGCTCTTTAAGGTTTTGGACCTTATGGTATTGTGCTAGCTTTAAGTATAATTTCCAGAACCCAACTGTCAAACTGTAATTTTTATATTACTTCTTGTTCAGATCCCTATTTAGACATATAAGGCTCATTTCCTAATTCATTTTGTGCCATTTCCTATCAATTTTTAGACCTTGGTCCAAATCTGGCACAGTAGGCAGGAAATTTCCTTACCTGTGTTCAGTAAAATGCTTACTGCCAACTATAGGGATATGAGATCTGTACAAACCCAATACCATGTCAATCATGACTCATTTATCTTTCTAAACATGTAAAGTTTGCAGTCATATTTGATCTGGGCAATTTTCTATGATTATTTGAAGTTTACATTAAAAATCTGTCCCCAGCAGTGAGTATCCTGCATGCATTCATACATATCTTAAGCCATGAAGTTCCAAATCTGGAAATTCCAAAACTAGGTGAAAATTAACTCATTTCCCTATTTAGAAATGTAAGATTCATAATTGAACTCCTCCTATATCAATACCAGAAAGTTTCCAAAGTTTCAGTATGTACAGTAGTCTCCTGACACAGTAAACACTGACCAATATGCACAAACTGTCTCATATCTGGTTATAGGAGTATCCAAATGATGCAAACCCAGAACTATCATGTTCCTAACTTAATTATCCTTTCTAGACATGTAAGGCTTGCACCCTAATTCAATTTAGGCCCTTTGCTATGATTTTTCAAAGTCTCAGTATGTACAGTAGTCTCCTGACACAGTAAACACTGACCAATATGCACAAACTGTCTCATATGTGGTTATAGGAGTATCCAAATGATGCAAACTCGGAACCATTATGTTTCTAACTTAATTATCCTTTCTAGACATGTAAGGCTTGCACCCTAATTCAATTTAGGCCATTTGGTATGATTTTTCAAAGTCAGGACTGTTATTCATGTTTCTAGACAGAACACCCTACACTTATTTGTGCATAACTCAAACTACAGAAGTCCAATTCAAGAAATTCCAAAATTGACTTTCTTGTAACTTAAAGGGCCATAATTTGTAATTTTTCCATATTTTTTCTCCCTACAGAACTATTAAACAGCTCTTTTAAATTTTCCAGCCAGATAGAATAGCTATTTCAGATTCACACCAAGTCAGAATTTCAGTTTATCTTTATCTAACCATAGCCATTTAAATTTAGCTCGTCACAATATCATTTTCATGCATGATAATCAATCATTATAGGGTTAGAACCTTACCCCCTTAATTTGATGCACAAACAGAATCGGTTGGAACCATTTCAGACCATTTCTCCTAGCTTGTTTGCTGTCACACCTATACACATCAATGCCAATCCAATAAACACATTTGCATTCTATTTCCATAGATTAATTCCAGCATAAACACATCAACTCACCTCAATTTACTACCTTTCTTATTTGCCCTGAAATCCCAATCTAAATCTGCTGTAGTTTGGGTTTCAACTCCTCACTTCTTCAATCACCAATGGGCAGCTCTTCTCACTTCTTCTCCTTCACTTCCAATGCCTTAATCTTGTTGAACCCAAAGCTCACTTGCTCTTATGGCTCATGATCCCCTTTGCCGCCCCAACCTACATTGTCCTCCTTCATCTCGTTGCTACCTCCTTCACGATGAAATCCTTCAATCAGCTTGTGTGGTTGGGTGGAATGGATGAGTGTTTGAAGAGAGTTCTTAGCTTTTGGCCGGAAATGAGGAGAAAGGGAGAGGGTTCTTGTAGCTGGGGTTGTCGACACTTCTAAGAGAAGTTTGGGTCTTCTCTTGTCTCGTTTGGGTGGGGGAAAAACAGAAGAAATGTGGCTGTATATTTTTTTTCTAGCCCCTTGACTTATTTACCAGCCCTTTAGTTTTATGTTTCCAGCCCTTGATTTATTTGTCAGCCCTTTACTCCTGTTTCCAACCCTTGATTTATTTGTCAGCCCCTTTACTCTTGAATCTATCACAGCCCTCGTTTCTTCTTTCCCTTGTTTCATTTTCATTTGTTTTTGTTGCCTTTTGTCTGCTTCAAAGTAGACATGACCCACCTAATCTCAACAAGCTTTTAAAGGAAGCTTGTTGATCTTTTTATTACCTTTTTTTGTACCATATAATATTATTTATTTATTACTATTATTATTCTTATTATTATTAATTTAATCCCTTATATATATTTAAAGATATATATAAAATTAAATTCCTATAATTTCAATCTCCAAATTGGCCTTATAACTAATTTTGCAATTAGTTCATAACATTACTTCACATGTTAGATTCCTATTAATCAACCATATAATTTGTTAGATTAAATTCCTTGATAAATCTTTGCTTGTATTTCTTAGCCCTTAATTAAATAGTGATTCTTAAAATCACCAAACCATACCACTCGCTTAATTCATCCATGTAGTTTGCTAAATCATATTTCCTTGATAAATTTCACTAATCATATACTTCCAATATCATATAAATTGAGTATCATTTGTAGAAAATTCTCAGTTGTCACATTCTCCCCACCTTAGAAAATTTGGTCCTCCAAATTTGATCAAGATCATATTGAAAAGGTGAGGTTGCTTTTCTTTATCAGACTTCCCATATCCATTTAATCCATACTTGGTGAGTTCAAAGTCCATATTTTTTTTTTGTCAAGCATGGTGAACAAGTTCAATAACCGTTTCTTGCCACTATTGTGGACAAGTCCAAACCTTATTGGTAAAATCCAATAAGCACAATTGATATCACACTTGGGACTCTACTAAAACTCATCAAGGATGCCCAATCCTCAAAATTCAAGTCTCTTAGTTTAAAATCGCAATTCCAAATTTCATATAGCTCTCAAAGCAAAGCTAGATCATGTATTCGATCAAATCTTATATTCTCTTCATAGAAAAATAAAGTTAGCATAAGACCTTAGGTTTGAATGGCTCTATAAAATATAAAGCTATGCATAGTTCGATTTCTTTTCCTGTCAATCAAAACAGCCCACATATTCAAGATTTCCAAATGTATTAACCCTCAAATTCATGCATGATCAAAATCAAACAATTCTTATAGTTCAAGGCTTATGCTAAGTATGTCCATGTGTTACATCAAGACACATGTTGAAATACTTAAGGTTTGTAGCTATGTCAATGAATTCAATATGCAATTAAGCATATTCATCACATGCCATCCTCGCATAGCTATCCAAAAATCACCCAATATATACAAGCAAGATTTAATGTTCCTAGTTCTACACTTTGCATGTTCAGGCTGTATGCACTAAAGTATGATTTCAGATGTCTCAGTTTCAAAAATCATGTATAAATATGGCCTAGGTATGATCATTAATCATTCTCATATCACATATGATTCATACTATTCATCACTCATCTTTCTTATTTGGTGCCAAGTAGATATAGTTTGATAACTATCAGTTACCCAATTTGATCAGTAGTATGTAATTGTACCAGTAGCTTTCACATCTCGTGCACACGCTCTCTCAATATCATAGAGCGCTTATATATCACACTCATATATTTACATTAGTACGGAGCGGTGCTATCAGTACATTTAGGGTCTCAAGCCTTTTGCTATTTTCTATTAGCATATGGCAACTCAAAGATTCCCCTTACATGTAATGCTCACTGGGCTTGTACATATACATTTTCATCGTTTCATACTCATACTCCGACTATGGCACTATAGAATCTAGGAGTTTGATAATGGAATTTGATTCTATTTAGACAATCAGTCTTTAATCACTTCCATATCATCATATCTCTTTTAAACTCTTTATCGTTCAGAACATTCATTTTCACATTTATTCCATCAAGGCTGCATCTCATTGCAGATTTTACTGTTAATCATCTCTTACAGTAATAATTCATGAGACAATCATTTCTCTCCATGTCTCTTTTCATGTAGTATGGTCATTACATCTCTTATCCTTATGGTATATTCAATATCACTTAAATTTTAGAATATACCCAGGAATATACTCCTTTCATAATTTAGATTCTATGATTGAATCCTCGAATTATCCATTTAAGCACCACATTATCTATACAATTCCACCATTTTTATCATTTCGAGGTGGTATATCTATATAACATTTTTCCATTCACATTACTAGCAATAAGAATGTAATTCATTTATTTACTCCCTTGAGTATCATTAAATTTCCTCTATCGAATTTGGCTCAATCTCACATCTAACCATAATCATGTGATAACCAAAAGAATCACTTGTCTTAGTTTGGGAACTGTTTCATACTCATGTTCCCTAATCCTCGTGCAATCTTATCTTCTTATTACACTTTCATATTTTCACTCTCATCATTTTATCCATGTAGAGTCTAAAAACCTCATTCATTGGGCTTACATACCTCACATGGTATGTCATTAATCTTGTAAACCCCATTAGGAACTCGTAAGAAATTGTCAAATTCCAAATATTATCTTACGGTTATCAGTCTCCAACTATTAGCTGGTGACCCCTTGTACAGAGACTAGTCTTATGAATTCCTTATACATCTCTAATTAGATCAATTAGGCATCAATTCCATACAGATGAATATTTGTTCTTAGCAAGAACTCTTTTAAACAATAGAAATTTAATTCACAATTATAAATCCTCAATTCAAGTCATCTGTATTTCCATCATTTACAACTATACAAGTGAACTTCATTATCCACATAACCTATTAGACCTTTGTTAGTATCATTTCGAATCCACTATTATTCCACAAGGTTCTATATCATTCTTGAGTTATCCATGCGTACTCAAGCTAACAATCAATTAAAGTCCACGATTACTATATTATTTCCATAAGTAATCCTAAGTGCTCTAACAATTCCTCATTCAATTTGGCGGATTTGATATATCAATACATTGTCGCTACCACATTTATACTTTGCCACATTCCAACATCATATCATTACACCACAAGTTAGGACACTTAGTATTTGTGAAGACCGAGAATTTTCTAAATAAATATAGGTATCCGGAAAAAAATTTAATTTGGACAAATTAAAATCCAAATTAAATAAGAATAAAATTGGAGAAATTAATTTGGATATTAGGAAATCCAAAATTAAAGAAATAAAAAAGGTATATATTTATATAATTATAAAATTATATTATATAAATATATTTTTAATGTTAAAGAAATAAAAATGTGAATAAAAATATAATTATATAAATAGATTATATAATATATTTTTACACGTTTTAAATAAGTGTATATATATATATGAAATATATATACTAATTAGATCAAAGTGTATATATATACATATAATTTAAGATAAAGTATGTATATACGTATATATATTAAAATTTAATAGTATATGATATATATATAAAAATCTAATTTTTATATATATAAAAAAAAAAAAAGGAAAAGAGAAGTGGGAATCGGGGAACCCGATTCCCACATTTCCTTTTCTGTTAGCCAAAAACAGAAGAGGAAACTAAAGTGGAAAGAGCCGGACGACGCCGGCCACCGGAGAAAGGAAGAAGCGGGAGGAGCGACGTCGCCGGCAAAGGAAGAAGCCGATGACGGTAGACCGAGGCGGAAAGAGAAAGAAGCGGTGCGAAAACAGAAGAGAAGACCGAAGGAAAAAGAGAGGAAAAGAGAAGAGGAGATCGGCGGTGCCGACCGATCCGGGCACCGCCACTCCCCCCACGAGACCGGCGGGGACCAGGGGAAGGTGAGAGGAGCCACCGACGAAGAGGAAACCGGCGGAGGAAGGAGAAAAGAGGAAGAGAAGAGCCGCCGGTGTCGCTTCCAGATCCGGCGCCGTCGCCGGTGATGGGGCGAAACCGAGGCCAGATCCGGAGTCCTTGCAACCTCGGCAAGCTGTTGGGTGGCCGAACCGCCGGAATGGGTTGCCGCCGGTGACCGAACCGGCCAGCAGAAGATTGAACCGGTCCGAACCGGTCCGACCCGCCTGACCCGGTCAACCCGACCCGACCCGCCTGACCCGGTCAACCCGAACCCGACCCGATTTGACCCGGTCAACCTGAACCCGACCCGACCCGGTTTAAAAAAAAAAAAGAAAAAAAAAAGAAAAAAAAAAAGAAAGAAAAAAAAAGAGAGGAAAAGAAAAGAAAAGAAAGAAGAAAAGAAAAGAAAAGAAAAGGAGAAAGAAAAGAAGGAAGAAGAAGAAGAAAGAAAGGAAAAAGAAAGAAAAAAAAATGTGTGGTAAGGAAAATTTAAGTCTTTTCGCCATATGTCTATTGGATTTATTGGAAATTTTCGGATTATTTTCTAAATGAAAATATATGTTAATTTATGAAATTGTAGCAAAAATGGAAATGAGACGAATGGTGGAGTTCGACAAGACTCGAAAAAATCGGAAAGTGCGCTAAGCTTGGCAAATAGGTAAGATACTTTTATAAAGCATTAGTAGCTTTATATTGTATGTGGGAATTATGATTTTATATCTATGATGCATTTATTTAATTGATTTTAAATGGAATTGTGATTTTATATGATGCATCGATTTAAATTGATTTGCTAAAAATGCTAAGAGGACCCACAACTGATGGTGGGGGTCTTAGTAGGAGGTAAAATTGGTGAGAATCAACGGCTGCAAGTATAAATTGTGTTTCCCTTGCAGGAGGTTAGGAAAAAATTAAGCCGTTATGCTGCCGAAATTTTTAGGAAAATAATTGAGGAAAAAGATTAAGTTTCTCACATAAATGGAATCTTGGAGATAATTATTGAAAATAAATATTAAAAGGATTATATGGTATTACTGAAGAGTTTGATATTGAAATCGATGGGAAGATAGATCATTGAAAACGATAATGTGGTGAATTATATGGTCTAAACCTTATAGAATTGATAAATCAAGTGATTTTAATATCATAAATGGTATCAAGTTGAGATTGAGGTGAAATTATTTATTTGACGGATCACAGATAAAGGTGATGATAATTATATGATACAACTTAAAAGAGAAAAAAATCGAAGTTGTGATTTAGATGGTCGAATGATAGAATTGCGGAATTATCAATCGAGTGATGATTATAGGATTGATAAATTCAAATAAATGGACCGTCTTAGTGGTATGAACTGAGATTTTTGGCAATAACATGGATAGTCGCAAGGCGACTTAAATGATTGAAATACTGTTGATAGTGGAAACTGGCAAATTCTTTTAAGTGGTGAATTGCCAATCAAAAATTGAATTGAGGACGTTTATGGATAATTTTAACATGATATTACATTCTACAGGCCAGATGAAAAGTGAATTGAGGATTGTGATATGATTTTTACGATAGTGAATGAAAAATGAACCGCAAGTCGAAAATTCTGAATATGTACCAATAGGTCAAACCATAAATGGATTTGATATGCGATTATTGATCTTGTGGTTCTACGATCCTCGATGTCGACTCTGGAATAGATAACGAATGAGGATATTAGTATTTCATAATTTCAGTATCCTGATGGCTATATGGAAACATGATATTTGATGCTCATAGATACTAAGAGGATTCACACTGATGAGGTGGTTCTAGTATCGGTAATAAAAGTACAATTGATTATTATAGTCGATAATTATCGAAAAAGGATATTGAATACTGAATGATTTGAATACTGATTTACTGATGTGTCAAAAGGATAGTTTGAAATCAAATAATTGATGATGATAAAGTTAAATGAATTGTTTCAAAGCATTAGATGAAGGTATTACTTATATGGACATTTGAAACTATTACCAAAATTACATACGGAAATGATTTCATAGCATCGCTTTTAAGCATAATTTGCTATAGTTTCAGATGTTATAATAGCATTTATATAAATGCTATAAAGTATAGATTAGCTTTAAAAAGAAAGTATATGGTTTATACGTATTTTTATATACGAAACCTCTTAAAGAACTTCACCATATGCTTTACATGATTTTAAAAAGAAAAGCTAAAGATTTAAATGTTTTATGAGACTGTAGGCACCCTAAAAGAATTAAATTCAATAAAGCATAGTGGAAACCGCCTAATTGGAGCTTTGCTCATTAGGCAGATATGCTTGTCCGACAATAGTCGTGGACAGGTCTCAGTCACGCCTGATCAGTGGGGCTGAGAGAGATGAGGTCTATGGCCATAGATAGCGCCCTAGTTGGTTTCCAGGGGACGATGACATGATTTTCACTGCTAGCTACAGTGATTTAAGTCTTTATTGATAGAGAGATGATAGAGATCTAGCATAGTCTCTAACCGATATGCTATGAAGTCTAGAGTGTGATTTTATTGATATGAACTCTAGACTTGACATGATTTATACTGTACATGAAACAGATTTGAAATGAAATATGTTTTGAAACGGTATATGTTTTAAACATGTTTTAAAAGTCCATGAGATATGATTTCGACACGTATATGATTTATATGCGATTCCGTGTCGAACATGGCATGATATGCGGTCTAGAGTATTGTTTGATTTGATATGAACTCTAGACCTAATATGATTTACAGTATATGTTTTAAAAGTAAATGACAAATGATTTCGACACTTACATGATTTACATACGATTTTGTGTCGAATTTAAAAGGATATGCGGTCTAGAGTATAGATTGATTTGATATGAACTCTAGACCTGATATAACTTATAGTATATGAAAAATGTTTTAAAACCGCACATGTTTTAGACATGCTCTGAAAACGAATACATGAACTGAAATTGAACATGTTTCTATCATGCCTTAAAGGCAAATTTGAAATGAATTGAAAATTTATATGTCGAGCATGTCCTAAAGTATATATGATATGATTTGAAATGATAGCGGTTTAGACAGAAAAATTACATGAATTTGTATGATAATATGCTTAGTATATGAGAATTCCATGAGGAATGTCGTGACTCGACGTAAATGATGTTTCACCTATACGATGACATGACATGATATGATACATGAACATGAAATTGATATGAAGAGGATTCTGATCTCACTCTATCGTGATCATAAATTCCCAGACGATAAGTGATATGAATTGATGTAATACGGGAATGTGATTATTAAATGTAAAGTGAATTCGATAGGATATCTGCAGTAAACATGGAGAATATATGAGGGGTGTCATGACTCAGTGGTAGCGATATTTCATCGATATGATGTCATGATATGATATGATATGATATGAAACATGAATATAGAAACACACGAAGTGAATTATGACTTCGTACCACCGTGATCATGACCCATAATATGAGACTTGATAAGAGATGATAGTATACAGAAGTATGATTATGAACTGAAAAGTAAATATGAGAATTGATATGAGAAGATAGAATACAAAAGTATGATTATGAAATAAAAAGTGAATATGAGAAGTGATAATGAGATGTTATCGATGAGAAAGGATTAACTGTAATTGCATCCTTGCAAGTTTTAAGCATTTGCGGTTAAGACAGTATAATCCTACTCTTGTATTTATATTAGTATCTTACTGAGCCGTGGTTTTGCTCACCCCACTAAATTTCATCTCTTTCAGATTATTGAAGTTAACATCTGCCATGTGAGCTGCTCAGTGGGCATCGGAGACGATGTATGGACTTGGTACTAGTCTTCTGAGGTATATGTTACTTATAAATACTTGTTTACATGTAAGACTTAAATTGATGCACAGTACATATTCTGTTTAACAAGTCGGGATGTAACTAAGAACCGTTTCCGTGTTTGTTTAATATTTAAATGGAATGACTATAGGTCACCTAGATAGTATAGTAACTACACTGACACCGAATACAAACCTTAAAAGGAAAAAGAAAAATTTAGTCCATAAATTTGTTGACTAAGAAAAGTATAAGAATCAAGTGAAAGTCGCGGTCTTCGGGTCGTGACAGTATTTACTAGCGAAGTTGGAATCACTAGGCAATCATATCATCACTCAATTACCATCAATCTTTATTTTCACAAACAATATCTCTTAAAGGGGGAATCCTCTTTCTGCCTCTAATGAATCTGATCAATCAGTTCAGGCTTTATCATTTATTACTGCTTAATCCACTCCTTAGCTACCTCTGAATCTTTCACACCCTTAAAGGTAGGCAAGTTCACCTTCTGGAACTGCTGCAATCTATTCAAATTCTTGTCCACCTATTCCCTAGTCTACGGTGGAGGCACTGGAGGTAGCGTTGGCGACACTGGTGGCTGTGATGGCATAGCCCGTTACTGTAGAGCAGCTTGAAGTTATGGCGTAGGAGAGGTTAGTGCTTGTGCTAGAGCTTGAGCCAGAGGTTAATTAGGGTTGCCTCCAATTTGATGAGCCATAAAGGCTGTCAAGTTCTACACAGTTCTATTGCAATTCCCCTACAGTTGTTATTGACTGCCCATTTTGACATTGGGAATTTAGACCAAAAGATCATGGAGGAGGTAGAAAGGTCGAAGACCTAGATCACTCTTAAGGAGGAACTCGTTGTAGTCTACCTCTCCTCCTCATTTCACTTTACTTCCCTCAAACATAAACAAACAGTTTAGTACAGTTTATATGGCAACCACAGTTCAAAATAGACATAGGCACAGTGTACAGGGATGTAAGCTAACTTTATCGACCTACACAGACACGAACAAACCCGCCTGATACCAAACTGTCACATCCGGATTTTCTTAATCTTCTTATGGAAGCTTAAATTCAGGCTAAATTTTTTTTTATCCCTTTACTTCACTATCAATTTGTAGGTGACTATGGAGGCCACTTTTCAATTATATATATTCAGGCATATATACCGACATACATAATGTCAACTCAAAAGTATAATGGCATAATATCAAACAATAACATAACCTAGCTTACATCCCATACTTGACTCCTAAGTATACATATATACAATCAAAAGATTTCCAACGCACTGTGCCATCATCCACATATGTCTATACAATCTGCTGGAGCCATATACCTTAACTGTGCAGGGAAACACTCTCAACAGCTTCCCAAGCCAAAATGAACCGTAGCGATAATCGATCACTCTGAAAGGGAGGGGAAAGAAGAGGGGAGTGAGTCGCAACTCAGTAAGTAACAACAATAAGCAACTAAATAATACCAACCATCCCTCAATTATGAAAGCTCATTCAAATCTCTTTCAATTATATCAATCAATTATGCTGTATTAAAACTTAAATACGATATGGAAAACTCAATAACAATTTGTAGTCAATATAGAGTTCCATCATTAGACTAAAAGTCTCATATCAAACCATACATAAAGTATGCTGTGCGATCAATAAAACCAATCATAGTACAAGAGAGTCCACATAGTATCAATCGATGTTACTTAGAGCTAACACTAAACGATCTACGGTAGCTAACCGTAGCAATCATCCCATAAGGGACGTGCCTATGCATACACCAATCCCCGTTGCATTGCGCATATGACTACGCACAGACACATATCCATGCAGCATTTTCATTTCATTTTCATATCAAATCAGAATTTAAAACATCGTATGATGATTTGGATGCAAGATAGTTGCTTAGTGTTACTTACAGTACTTCTTTAGCTTCTGAATCAGTTCTTCCTCGCCTAACAAGTCTTGGAGTATTGATTGATTTCGGGTCAAACTCAGTCCTTAGGACAACCCTCTACATAACATATAGTAGATTGAATCAATCTCTATACATCCATCGATCTTAGTATTTCCAATCATAAGCTAACATTAAGCATGTATAATTCAACAAGAAACAATACTTGGCTGTGTTTCCAGAGTTATTCAAAACGTTACTAGCACCGTTTATTGCTTTTCGTTCATTTGAACTACTTATGACCCATTTGGTCCATTTTTGCTCTTTAAGGTTTGGACCTTATGGTATTGTGCTAGCTTTAAGTATAATTTCCAGAACCCAACTGTCAAACTGTAATTTTATATTACTTCTTGTTCAGATCCCTATTTAGACATATAAGGCTCATTTCCTAATTCATTTTGTGCCATTTCCTATCAATTTTTAGACCTTGGTCCAAATCTGGCACAGTAGGCAGGAAATTTCCTTACCTGTGTTCAGTAAAATGCTTACTGCCAACTATAGGGATATGAGATCTGTACAAACCCAATACCATGTCAATTCATGACTCATTTATCTTTCTAAACATGTAAAGTTTGCAGTCATATTTGATCTGGGCAATTTTCTATGATTATTTGAAGTTTACTTTAAAAATCTGTCCCCAGTAGTGAGTATCCTACATGCATTCATACATATCTTAAGCCATGAAGTTCCAAATCTGGAAATTCCAAAACTAGGTGAAAGTTAACTCATTTCCCTATTTAGAAATGTAAGATTCATAATTGAACTCTTCCTATATCAATACCAGAAATTTTCCAAAGTTTCAGTATGTACAGTAGTCTCCTGACACAGTAAACACTGACCAATATGCACAAACTGTCTCATATCTGGTTATATGAGTATCCAAATGATGCAAACCCAGAACTATCATGTTCCTAACTTAATTATCCTTTCTAGACATGTAAGGCTTGCACCCTAATTCAATTTAGGCCCTTTGCTATGATTTTTCAAAGTCTCAGTATGTACAGTAGTCTCCTGACACAGTAAACACTGACCAATATGCACAAACTGTCTCATATGTGGTTATAGGAGTATCCAAATGATGCAAACTCGGAACCATTATGTTTCTAACTTAATTATCCTTTCTAGACATGTAAGGCTTGCACCCTAATTCAATTTAGGCCATTTGGTATGATTTTTCAAAGTCAGGACTGTGATTCACGTTTCTAGACAGAACACCATGCACTTATTTGTGCATAACTCAAACTAAAGAAGTCCAATTCAAGAAATTCCAAAATTGACTTTCTTGTAACTTAAAGGGCCATAATTTGTAATTTTTCCATATTTTTTCTCCGTACAAAACTATTAAACTGCTCTTTTAAATTTTCCAGCCAGACAGAACAGCTATTTCAGATTCACACCAAGTCAGAATTTCAGTTTATCTTTATCTAACCATAGCCATTTAAATTTAGCTCGTCACAATATCATTTTCATGCATGATAATCAATCATTATAGGGTTAGAACCTTACCCCCTTAATTTGATGCACAAACAGAATCGGTTGGAACCATTTCAGACCATTTCTCCTAGCTTGTTTGCTGTCACACCTATACACATCAATGCCAATCCAATAAACACATTTGCATTCTATTTCCATAGATTAATTCCAGCATAAACACATCAACTCACCTCAATTTACTACCTTTCTTATTTGCCCTGAAATCCCAATCTAAATCTGCTGTAGTTTGGGTTTCAACTCCTCACTTCTTCAATCACCAATGGGCAGCTCTTCTCACTTCTTCTCCTTCACTTCCAATGCCTTAATCTTGTTGAACCCAAAGCTCACTTGCTCTTATGGCTCATGATCCCCTTTGCCGCCCCAACCTACATTGTCCTCCTTCATCTCGTTGCTACCTCCTTCACGATGAAATCCTTCAATCAGCTTGTGTGGTTGGGTGGAATGGATGAGTGTTTGAAGAGAGTTCTTAGCTTTTGGCCGGAAATGAGGAGAAAGGGAGAGGGTTCTTGTAGCTGGGGTTGTCGACACTTCTAAGAGAAGTTTGGCTCTTCTCTTGTCTCGTTTGGGTGGGGGAAAAACAGAAGAAATGTGGCTGTATATTTTTTTTCAGCCCCTTGACTTATTTACCAGCCCTTTAGTTTTATGTTTCCAGCCCTTGATTTATTTGTCAGCCCTTTACTCTTGTTTCCAACCCTTGATTTATTTGTCAGCCCCTTTACTCTTGAATCTATCACAGCCCTCGTTTCTTCTTTCCCTTGTTTCATTTTCATTTGTTTTTGTTGCCTTTTGTCTGCTTCAAAGTAGACGTGACCCACCTAATCTCAACAAGCTTCTAAAGGAAGCTTGTTGATCTTTCTATTACCTTTTTTTTTGTACCATATAATATTATTTATTTATTACTATTATTATTCTTATTATTATTAATTTAATCCCTTATATATATTTAAAGATATATATAAAATTAAATTCCTATAATTTCAATCTCCAAATTGGCCTTATAACTAATTTTGCAATTAGTTCATAACATTACTTCACATGTTAGATTCCTATTAATCAACCATATAATTTGTTAGATTAAATTCCTTGATAAATCTTTGCTTGTATTTCTTAGCCCTTAATTAAATAGTGATTCTTAAAATCACCAAACCATACCATTCGCTTAATTCATCCATGTAGTTTGCTAAATCATATTTCCTTGATAAATTTCACTAATCATATACTTCCAATATCATATAAATTGAGTATCATTTGTAGAAAATTCTCAGTTGTCACAACGATTTTGAAAACATTTAAAAACAATGGGAGTCGCTACTAATCTTTTTTGTCTAGGTGTGATTGGTCACCTAAAATATTTATTTTTTTAACAAAATCTCAAAATTAATTAAGTTTTATTAAAAAGACAATTTTTGGTCTGCAAAAACAAAATTGGGTCCGTGAGTACGGTTACGTGTGAGGAAGGATTAGCACTCCCACGACGCCCGTTAAAAAACTGTACCATTGTAATCATGTGTTATCCTATGGTTTTAATAAAATGGTCTTAATTTAATATTTAAAAATAATTTCTATTTTTATTGCAATCAATCTTATTCTTTTTATTCAAAGTCATTTTTTTATTTGTAAAAATCATTTTGTTTTATTTTAAAAAGTTAAATTTTATTTTTCAAAAGTGGATGTGAACCTTTTTGTATTGAAAAATTAAATCAAATATCCCAATACTCTGGTAACATTTGAAATAATTTTCCTCACCTAGAGATTTCTTAAGAATCACTACTTGTGAGTTCTATAGAATCTCATCATCGGAAGATTCACACTCGCTTCAAAAATTATTATGAATGCATATGATGCAAACAGATAATGAATGATGTAAATGAATTTTTTAATTTTTTATATAAATATTTCTTTATTTATTTTAAATAAAAATTTTTATTATTGAAAAATTGCACTAAGTATCCCAATACTCTGGTAACACTTAGTGAACTTCTCTCACCTAGGGATCAGTCATGAAATCACTGCTTGTGAGTTTCATGACATCCCATCATCGGACCATTGTTTAATTATTAAAAAAAATATTTATTTTCATTTTTAATAAAAATTTAAATTATTGAAAAATCATACTAAATATCTCAATACTCTGGTAACATTTAGTAGACTCTTCTCACCTAGGGATCAGTAAAGAAATCACTACTTGTGACTTCTGTAATATCCCATCATCGAAAATTTCATTTAATTAAATTTAATTTTTATTATTAATTTCCTTTTTCGATTTTCTTTTAAAAACTTATTTATTTTTATTTTTAATAAAAAAATAAATTATTGAAAAATCATACTAAATATCCCAATACTCTGGTAACATTTAGTAGACTCTTCTCACCTAGGGATCAGTTAAGAAATCACTATTTGTGAGTTTCATAACATCTCATCATCGGACAATTGTTATTTATTTTTGAATTACTATTTATGCACATGATGCAAGCATATAATATGATACACATGGATTTCTATTTTTTTTATTTAACATTTTTTAATTTTTTTAATTTTTTTATTTTTTAAATATATATTTTCTTAACAATGAAATAAATTATATATTTTTATATTCATTATTTTTCAAAACAAAAAATTAATTAACAATGATATATATGCAAACAAAGTAATAAAATAAATAGGAAAAAGAAATTATACCCAAATAATTTGGGTTCAAAACCCAAAAAGCCTTCTAAAGAGTCCAAAATTCGGGCCCAAACAGCAAAGCCCAAATCTGCAAGCGGAAGCGGGTCGCGGAACGGGTCGGGTGGCTGGCATGCGGGTCAGGCGAAAAGGCTGGAGTCGAGTCGGGTCGGGTCCACGTGCGGATCTTCCTTTTCTTTTCTTTCTTTTTTTTCAACCTATAAAAGCTCTCCTTTTTTTTTTCATTTCATTTTCATCCCAAAAAGAAAAAAAAAAACTTCAGAACTCTCAAAGCTCTCCCTGCCTAGCGATTTTCGGCCGCTGTCGTCTGCCGTCGTCAGTGGCCAAAAATGAAAAAAACCTTCCCCATTTTTGATTCCTCTCTACCTCTCGAACCCAATTCCGACTTCCGTTTCACCAAAAAAAGCCTCCTAACTACCTAGATCTGGCTCTCTCCGAAAAGACCTTTCCTTTTTTTTTGTTCATTTTTTTTCTTTGTTTTTTTGGTTGTGGCTTGTTGTTGCTGGTTTTGTGTTTTGCAGGTATCTGGGAGTCAGTTTTAGATCTAGGGTTCGGGGTTTTCGGGATCGGTTTTAGGGGTAGTGGTGTTTTTGGGGGTTCTGTAATGGTGGTTTGATGGTGTGTGGTGGGTGAGTGATGGCGAGGTGATGCGGATGTTGGCTTCTCGGTGGTGGCCTGAGGGTTCAGGTAATGGTGGTTTAGGTGCTGAGGTGGTGTGGATGGTGGTTTTTTGGTGAGGATAGTGAGGATGATGCTCGGGTCCTCTTGTCCGAGGCTTCATGGAGGGTTTTTGTAAGGGGGACTAGTATAGGGCTTGGGAATGGTGGCTGGCAAGGGTTGATGGATAGGTGACAGGCCTGCCGGTGGCAGTGGCTGATGGCAGCCTCGGGAGAGGGGTTGGTAGGGAGGAGGGCCGACGATTGTGGGGAAGGAAACCCTTTAAATGCATAATATAACAGATAATAATATAAACAATAAACAACAACAACAACAACAATAATAATAATAATAATAATAATAATAACAGATACTAATAATAATAATAATAAAAAAATGAATAATAATAATAAAAACAAATAAAAATATATTATAATAATAATAATAATAATAATAATAATAATAATAATAATAATAATAATAATAACAAAAATGAGACAAAATTAGATGTCAACAAAGTTGATAATGGGTTCTCAAATCACTACACCAATTGAAAGGAGCTGCACATTCTCTTTTAAAATCCTATAACTTTATTTTGTGATAGTCAGTCCACCATTAGTATTGCGAAAAAACCTAACTCATCATAATCATATTAAGCACATCGAGATTGATCATCACTTTATAAAAGAAAAATCAATTCTGGGATTATCAAGGTAGCCTACACACCAAAAAGTTATCAGGTTGTAGATATTCTCCCGAAGTCACTACCAAGGAATTTGTTCTAAGTGCTTAACTGCAAATGCGGCATGACCAACATCTACAACCTAGGTTGAGGTGTCTATATATAAGAAATTAGTTTTACTCTTATCCATTATTTTATGTAATCAGTTTATTATTTCCTTTATTTTATCTAGATTTTTAGGCTATTTTTTAGTTTCCTAATTTTAGGCCATTTATTAGAGGTATTAGTCAAGCAATCTATTTTTATTTTCTGTAATTCTAAGTTAATCATCAAGAGAGAAATTATTCTTCTCCTAAAGTTCTTCGCTCCATTTAAGCTTTCTCACTTAAGTCACCATTAAAAATGTTGTCTTAACGTCCATTTGATGTACGTGTAATTTATAAGTTGAAGCAAAAGACAAGAGAACTCAAATGGACATTACTCTTGCAACAAGTGCATATATATCAAAATAATCTATACTTCCTTTTGAGTAAAGCCATTGACTATAAGATTTGCCTTAAAGGTTTGCACAGAACCACCGTTATTATATTCCCTTTTGATTATCTATTTACAACCTATCAATTTTGAACCAAGTGGGAAATCAATCAAAACCCATGTGTTATTGGACATTATTGAATCTATTTCATCATTTATAGCTTCTTTCTAAAATGCTGCATCCCTAAAGCCATTGCTTCCTTATAAGATTTAGGGTCATCTTCCACGTTTAATAATATAGGTATTTTTCAAATAACATTTTCTCAATTTGCTTCAATTAAATAGACAATAAATTATAAAGAAATCAAATATGGATTAGGAGGCTTTTTTTTCCTGATTCTATCTCTTCTTCTTGGTGCAATTGAACCATAACTAGCCTTTCTTTTCTCTTTAATATTAGAACTTGGAACAAATTCTGACTAACTTCTAAATGCTAAATATTCACAATATAAGTCATAGTTGAGCCATCATTTAAAGAATCGTTGAAAAACTTATTTCAAAGAAATCAATGTATTGATTTGACTATGACATTAGATTCTAAGTCTAGTAACCTATAGGTCTTGGAGTTTCGTGCATATCCAATAAATACACTTTACAAGCCTTTAGGTCCTAGTTTCATTATTTAAGGATCTGGCTCTTTGTACAAGGCAAGGCAAGAGACCCTCATTCTTTGAAATAACTTAGATTTGGTCTCTTACCTTAGATTTGGTTTCTTACCATTTTTCCAAGTCTCATACAAAGAAACTTTTGTCTTTTTAAATGGAATTCTATTGATGACATGAATTACAATAAGAAGTGCCTCTCGCCAAATTTTAAATGGCAACTTAACATTCAATAACATACAATTGATCACGTCAACCAATATTCTATTCTTTTGTTCTTCTAATTCATCCTATTATAGCGTACAAAGGATTATTTTTTAATGTATGATGCGATGTTCTTCACAGTATTGTGAGAAATCATTAAAAAAATTGCCTCCTTTATTACTATAAAAATCTTTAATTCTCTTTTCTTTTGATTTTCCACAATAGATTTATATTCTTTAAACTAGTTAAAAACCTCATATTTAGTTCTGATAAGATACACATAAGTGTACCTAGAAACAATTATCAATGAAAATGATGAAATATTTTGTTTCTACTATTGAAAGATGACCATTAAATTCACAAATATCGTAATGTACTCATCATCATCATCATCATTATCATCATCAGAGCCTTTATCCTAATATTAGAGTAGGCTACATGGATATGAACCCACGCTAATTCGTCAGCATTAATTCTTCTTCTCCACTCATTCCTATCTAAAGTAATGTGTTATTCCAACTCTTGTTCCACCATATTTTTTTTGGATGACTTTCTTCAAGTCATTTTTGGTCTTCTCTTGGTTCGACTCTTTTTTTATTATTCATAACCTCCACTCTCCTAATTGGACCGTCTACAAGTCTATGTCATACGCGTGTCCACACAAATGTAAACGACTTTTACTTATCTTGTCTTTGATAGGTGCCACTTCAACCTTCTTATAAATGTTCTCATTTCTTATTCTATCTTTTCTCGTATATCCGCACATACATGGCAACATTCACATTTCTGCTACACTCATCTTTTATGTAAGCAATCTTTTAGTCGCTTAACATTCACTATTATAGAGTAATGTTAGACTAACAACTGTCCTGTAAAACTTTTCTTTCAACCATATAAGAATTCCTTTATCATATAACACACCTACAGCGTTTGTTCACACATTCCATCTAGCCTGAATCCTATGAGTATTCTAATATCTACTTTGGCTCATGACATTTTAGTGTTGGAAAAAGTTCTTACTTATTTGGACCCCTTAAAACAATTGTTTTGATAATAAGATGTGTGCTAGAAGTTTTTCATTATGTAATGTTTTTCTCATTGTTATTATATCAATTTTTTATTATAACAATCTTACTAGTTTGGAGTTCCTAATTCGTTAGTACACTTTTACATAAATTTGTTTGGCCCAACGAGGATAAGGATGATGATGATGAATAATGATGCTCCCACTATTGCCTTCTAGTTTAGCTTCTTAATTAAGGGGTTATAATTCTTTATATAACTTATTTAATTCGATATGTTATTAAAATATGAAGTTATATTTTGTAGGTTTAAAAATGATTTTTCACTATCTATCAAGCAAGGAAATGATGTTATTGCTTTTTTTTTTTCAAATATGGATTTTTTTTAGGCGCAATTTATTTTTAACTTTTGTTGTTTTTTAGACATTAACTTAAAATTTTGTTTTCTAGAACTGGAAGGAAGGCACAAAATAGGGATAAAAATCATAAATCTTAATAATTTTTCACAATATTCTATAAAAAAGAAAGCAGGAAAAATGTCAACTTTAGAGGATGAAGATTTATCTGAACCTCTTGCTCCCATCAGGAATCAAGGCAATATTATTAGAAGATAAAAATTTTTAATATGGAAAACCACACATTACCATATAACTAAACCACACTTTTTAGTAAGTAAACAAACCTGGTGGCAAAAAATATGGATTTTATTTTCCTTTTTTTTTCTTTCTTTCCAATAACATAATTAGCTTCCTTCTTCTCATCCATTCATTTTTCTTTCTTTCTTTCCATTTTCTATCTGTTTCCTTTTTTTCTCCTTTCTTTTTCTCTTTACGCTATTTTTCCTTTCTCTTCAACACTATGTTTGGATAGATATTAGTAAAAAAAACAGAGAATGGGAAGCAAAGGAATGTAAACTAAAGGGAATGAGAGGAAAAGAAAGAGAACATGTATCTTTGTTTAGATAGCTAAAATTAATATATGAAAGAAAAAAATAAAGTAATCATAACAACCATTGTTTAGTTAAGCAATGAAAAGGAAAGGAAAATATCCATTATAATGTTTTTTTTTCCAATTTTAACTTCTTTTGTTTTAAATTTTATAATATAATAAGGTTAAATTTGATATTTTATTTGTTAAAATTTTTTCAACTTTTTTCCTTCTCGTTTACCCCAAATTAGAGTTTTAAAATAATTGAATAAGTCAAGAAAAAGTAATCGGTGCTAACTCTTCCTTTCTTTCCTTTATTTAGTTAAAAAATTTTTGCAAACAAAGAAAGAGTTTTCAACCTTCTATTATTTTACTTAGCTTTTCTTTTCTTTCCCTTTCCCACTCCAATCTAAACATAGGGTAAAAGAAATCCATGAATACCATGAAATTTTTGAGTTCATTTCCTGATTCTGATGATCGATTGCCGATCGCCGGTCGCTAGCAACAATTTTATTTCAAATTATATCAAAATAATTATCTTATCTTCATTCTTTTCTTCTCCAATGAGAATTTTTCAAATACTAAATAGAAAATCCTAGATATACCCTTGAACTCACGACATCAAAACCAAAAGATTGTATACCCAAAGGTTAGATCTCAATTTGAACATTCAGCCAAAACTCAATACTAGAGAGCATAAAGTTAAAACTTCATGTCATAACGTGTCAAGTCCTAAGACCTAACCCGCTAGACTTAATATCAAGGAGTCGCCACCAACCATTCAAACCTAAGGTGTGATTGGTCACCTATTCATGTCTAAAGATAAGGCATGTTCTACGTTCAAAGATTCTTAGACTCGGGAGTACGGTTACGTGTAGGGAAGGATTAGCACCCCCACAACGCCCATCCTAAGATGGTACCAACTAGCTTTAGGTTATCTTTATAGTTTGCCTTAGGTTCATATTAATTTCGATATACTTATATATTGGGAAAATTTCTAAGATTTTTCCATCAATTTGGCTCCAACCTTAGAAATTCCCCTCACCTCAAGATGTTCAAGGAGTCTCAATTGACTTTCTTGAACTCCATCGTCGGATAGATTTTAACATTTTATGAGATTCCAATATTCTCTTAATTTTGTCTATAGTTGTTGACTCCATATTCATTTTATAAATTTCTTAGATTTTCTAATTTATTTTTATATTTTTATATTCTTATTTACATTATTTGTAAGAAATAAACATGAATTATGTTTTATTGAAAATTCACTTTTAAGCATCCCATCAATTTGGCTCAGCCCAAAAGGAACCTCCTCACCTAGAAATTTCCAAGGAGTCTCAATTGACTTTCTTGAAATTTCATCATCGGCATAACTCATATTTATCTTATTTATTATAATTCTATTTATGATTTATACTTTATCTTATCTTGTTTTATTTATTTATCTTTATTTGTTTATTTGTCTTTATTTGCTCTTTTTTATTTATCTATAAATATGAATTAATTAAAAAAAATCTTTCAAAAGTATTCCATCGATTTGGCTCAACTTAAGAAAGATTCTTTCACCTAGAAATTTCCAAGGAGTCTCGATTGACTTTCTTGAAATTTCATCATCGGTATAATCCATATTCATCCTAAGTATTCTATTAAATTTATTTTTATCTTTATTCTATGAGGTTTTATATTTATCTTATTCTATTTTCTTAAAAATTATTACCGTGAATTTAATGTCCAAACAATTAATCATGCAAAAGTAATATAAATCAAGAATTAAAATTAATTATCATGCAAACAAATTAAATTATATAAACACACATAATACAAGCTTATCATATGAATTTAAATTAACATACAAATTTTTATTAGATTAAATTCTTCAACATGTAAACTATCTTATTATCATACAAATTGAACGTTAGCCTCTAAGTTATTAAATTATTAATTTTATTCAACTATCACATGCATACAAATTATTTGACATACTAATTGTTAACTAATTAATTATATAATTAAACATTAAATCAAGAAACAAATAAATAATAACCCAAAAAAACTTAGTTTACTCACCTATATCCTTTACCTTTCTTTCCACGTGACTCTCCTTTCTTGCCTTGGTTTTTCCTTGTTTTTCTAGCTCTTGCTTTCTCACGTGGCAGCCAAAGTTTAAGATGCAAAATAGGCTCAGCTTTGCTTCTCTCAATCAAAGGCAACAACACGTCTAGCGGTTTCAGCAACAGTAACGGTAGTAAGTTGGCAGCAGCTCTTCTTCACGTTGCCAGCAGGTTCCGGTCTTAGCATCAAACAGCGATACACGTGCTTCAATTCGGTCCACAAGCAGCAGCAGTGGTCGGGTAAAGACAGAAGGCAACGACGGTTCAAGGGCTATATCTGGAACGGTGCAGCAACACTGAGAAGATGATGACAGTGATGAACTGAATTGCAGTCGCAGGTTTCAGGGACAAAGTTGGCAGATGCGGGAAGACAGGGACAGCAATGAATGATCCGGCAATTGCAGATGATGAGGGTGAATAATGCACTTTGACGATGAATGGCAAAGCAGTGGGTGCGGTGGAGAAGATGATGTCAAAGCTTCGTTGTCAATACCAAGCGGTGGCGTGAAGGTGATGGATGATGTTGGCAGAGATGTCTGTTTGCTAAGAATGATGTAGTCGGCTAAGGGAGTATGATGGTTGTAGCAAGATGAATCGGTGTTGGAGGGAAAATTTAGAGATGATATGCTAGATTGTGAATGCCCCAACTCATGAGGTTTAATCTCTTTTTATAGCCACTAATTAGTTAGAGTCCTAATACAACTATACTTATTCTACTAATTATCTCCTATTTTTAATATTTTATCTATTTAATTCTTATGTTAATCCTAATCTAACTCTATCAAATTTAATATTAATCCAAATAATTATCCTAAAAATCTAATTATCCTAATTATCTAATCCTAAAATTAATTTTATTTTTATTTTTATTTCTTTTTATCTTTTCTCTCTCTCTTTTTTTTAATTCCTAAATACTATTTTAATTTTAATTTCCTAATTAATGTTAATTCTAAATCTAGAAATTCTAATTTAATTCTAGCCTAATTCTAAATTGTTAAATTAAAATACAAATGTCACCCAACCCAATTAATTATTTATACAAATTAAGATCCCAGACAAAATAAGGTGTCTACACTTCATATGCCAAATATTTCACCCAAAAAATCAAATAAAACTTAGTAAAATATAAAACCTTACTTATTGAATATAAATTTATTTTTTTTGAGTCAAATCCCATTGGACCTCATGGGGCTCCACTCTTGAAGCGGAGGAGAAAGCGACTAGGTTGCGGCCTTAACGTTTATTGCCAATTTTTGACCAGCACTGCAGTCGCCAGTAATGGCGGGGAGGAAATAGTGATCCCCAGTTTCATTGAGGGTAACTTTTGCAGGACTTTTTGAATGCAAAAGGAGAGGATTACTACCGTTGCAGGCATCAAAATTCACCCTTGTAATTCTAGCCACATTGTGTGCTCTATCATTAAAATTAAAAACTGCACAAAATTTCATAATAGCATGTCAATTATTCAACCTTTTGTCACCATGATTCATTCAAAATACATTTAAAAACATAATCAGAAAGAAGAAACAAGTATTAGAATTGTTTCCCCTTCTATGATACTTACCAAGAGTGTCTCCAACATGTCTTTTTTGCTGCCCATATGGTGTAAACAGCGGGACCTGGAGGAATTACCCAACCTAAGGCATCCCCAACAACATGAGTTTTCTTTGCTGACGAGCTTTGCAACACAGCCGCTATGACGATAGTTGCAAGAACTACCATGTTCAATGTTCTTCCCATTTGTTTTTCTTTGTGTTATTAATATTCAGATCGTCCTTTTTCTCTCTTACACTATTTTTGTTTTCTGAAAAGAACTGAAGTGGTAGAACTGCATTTTTGTTTCTCTCGTATTTATATGGGCATGGCATTTTGATATTCTGGATGGAATACTATCCATGTGATGGAGGGCACGTGTATCATAATATGTTGGTCAACAAAAAAAAAAAGAAAGAAAAAAAAGAATAAAATATTAGGTATGTAACTTCCTCTAAGGAATGACTGAATATTCGTGACAAGAAAACTTTTTCCTTTTTTGTGTATATAGGCCTTTTGTCAATGGCGAATGCTGGTCCCGACACTAATGGCACACAGTTATTCATTACAACCGTGGTAAGTAATTACAGTTGCAACCAACTAAGATAACATGCTTATCACCTCTTAGTTTGCTGCTAATCATTCACTACTTTCTACAGGTTGGATGTGGTATTTAAGTTTTATTGCTAGCACTTACTAATTTAATTTGCCATTGAATTGTACACTCTCATCGAATGGCTAACAGGGCTCAAAGAAATTTCTTCGCTTGCCAGATTATTTGATACAGAAAAAAAGAAAATATGCCAACTATATGGCCTATCCTGCATTCTTCAAATTGGTTCATCATAAACAGAATTTAGTTGCAACTTTGGCTGCACGTTATGTTGATAGCGGATAACCTGATCTACTGTCCTGGGTGATTTTGGCAGATCCCGTTGACATTCTTGAATGGAGCATGTGGAAACTAATTTAGTTGAAGCAAGAGAAGCATGGAACTCTTCATGGCCTGGTGGCTTGGTCAAGCTCAACTTATCATCTCTTCTTTCATAGCAGCAGATGCAATGCAGCTTCCTTCTTTGCTCCTCTTCCTTAACTCTCTGGAATGTGAAAAATAAAAATGGAAATGAGATAAGGCAAAGAAAACTACTGTGAAAGAAGCGTTTATGATGAAATAATTGAAAATGATCTCGATCGAATATTTAACTGAAATGGCATGAAGATAAACTAAGAGGGTTATAAATCTCAAGTGCACGGTATTATTCACTCTTCCCTTCGACAATTCAATTTATATTCCAGTTACAAACAGTCAGTCAAACAAGGAATATCAATAGAACCCATTCACTTCTCTATGTAAATGTATCACTAAGAGAAACTGTCTCGTGGAACCTAAAAGAAATCCTATTATGTAGATTTCCATGAAATCTTCCGAATATGAGGTAATATTCTAATACAAACTTAGTATCTAATCATTTGATCCGGATAAAAAAAATGTCTCTATGATCAGGGAGCTAACATCTTACGAAACCTGACAATCTTAGACATGACATGAATACACGACACGAACACGACACGAATAAATGACACGAGACGACACGAGATGACACGGGGTTAAAATTAAATAAAATTAATATATGAATGTGGTAAAAGCTAAAAATAACATTTTGAGTTTTTCGTATCGACACGAATTTTTGACACGAATATACGACACGAACACGATTTTACATGATACGAAAGCAAATTTTTGACACGAATTGCCAGGTAGGTCTAGGTAATATTCATGTCTTGACATGAATGTGTTTATGAGAACCTCAAAAACAGGGAAGAAATTTGACCCTTCATGAATCATACAACTTAAAAGAAAGTAACACTTCACATAAAATATTTTGGAAAGCAATAACAATTCATAGTCTTCAAATCAACAAACCATCACCTGATATTAACAGAGTGCACTAAAAGCAAAGGGGAGAAAAAAATTTCGAGTTCTGTTGTTATCCATTCACAAACAAATATGCAAAAAACTATATAGAGTTTCCTAAAAATGACTGATTTTAAATAGTCCCATCCCACCTTCTATACCAAATGTGCAAAACCATGAGTAACAGAACAATGATAAACAACTATGCAACCGTCCGCACAAGCCTAGTAAGAATTACACTGTCTTAATAACGTGAAAAGTTTACTAGCTATGGCTACCACGTGGTGAGTGAGTCGCTTGCAACAAAATATTTTTTAAAAATATTTTTATTAATATTTTTTAATCATGATAATAACTTTTAAAAATACAAAAACAATAATATTTGTAACTACACGTGAGTTACAAATTTTCAAAAAAAAATCCATATCATTTACACTTACAGATGTGTTTCTATTATGTAATGTAATTTGTAAAGAATTAAATTTTATACATTTAATTTTAATAATTAATAAAATTTTAATATTTTAATATTATATATTTTAAAAATAAAAAATTAAAAATGTTTATATAAATAATTATTTAATATTATATAAATTATGAAAAAAAATATATGTACAAACACTAATATTCTCATTAATAAATATATATAATTTATATATAAACTAGTTTATATCCCATGCAATGCACAAATTAATTTTACCTATTTTAATATATACAAACACAAAAAATAATATTATTTAATTATTTGTGTCCATGATTCCAATTACAACAAAAGTATGCATCCAATCATAACTATTGAGGATTTTTACAAGGAAAAAAAAACTGTGGAGGCTTGGATTGTAATGAATTAAAATAAAAAAATAATATATATAAAAAAGAATAGAATAGTGGGAAAATGCACAATGTGGTGAAACATTATTCCTTTCTTCATCATAATAATCATCTTGGATCAATCAAATATAAGTACATAATTATGCATCTAATTATTAATTGTAAAGTAATCCTTAGATGTAATGACAAAAAAATCCATGACAAAAAAAATTCCAACAATGCTTATCAATGAAAGATTCACAATCCATTAAATATATATGGTCGAGAAAACATACATTTTTATGGTCGAGATCACCAGGTATCCACACACCATTTTTGGTATAGGACTAATCCAGATTTAAATCGGATAGAACCCAAAGGGCGGCAAAGCTCTCTCTCAAGAGTTTTAACACAGCTACATACCCAAAGCTCGAACTCGAGACCTCTGGTTAAGCTAGAACAGCCCCCTGCCAGCTGATCTACGTGCTTTTGAGTATATATTTTTATGATGTGCATATATATAGGATTCCTCAGCATTGCTTGTAGCGGATTAAAGTATATGAAAATGAGAGAAAACATCCTTATCTGAGAAAAATAATTGAAATAAAAGTTCAATTCTAAAAAAAATAAATAGATAGAAATATAATCATTTATAGTGCGTTTGGATGGAGAATTTTAAAATTTTGAAGCATTTTAAAATGAAGATATTTCAAAATTCAAATCATTTTAAAATGTTAGCATTTATAATTGACTTGTTTGGATAAAAAAATTTTAGAAAGAATTTTTGAATATTAGAATTTGATTAAATAAAAAATAATTATAAAAGAAAAATAATAATATTATATATTAGAAAAAAATATAAAATAAAATATGCAATATGGGTATCATTAGATTTGTAAAAATGTATAAATATTATTAATAATATAAAAAATAGAGATATATATTAAATTTAAATAAAATAATATGTTTTTTATTTTTGACTTTATATTTAATAGTAGGTCATGTTTAACAAAATAAAAAAGAATTTTGAAAATCCACCTCTTTAGGTGAATTTTCAAAAGAGAATTTGAGCATTTTAAATTCCCTTTTGAAATCCTTCCTAAATTTTCAAAATCTTCAAAATTTTTTGCCAAATAAAAAATTTACATTTTGGATTTTTAAATATTTTGATTAAAATAAATTTCTTCCTTCAAATTTCTCGTCCAAACACAACCTTAGAACTATTGCTTTCTCTCTCGAGGAAGAACAGTAGTGTATGAGGCAACTTAGGAACATAAGTAGGAACTTGTATCCTTCCGCCACCGGCTTTTTTTTTCTAGGTGCTTGGCAGGTATCTTCGTCTCCCGAGCGGTTTTTATGTCTTACGCAGGTGTCTTAGTCTCTAGCATGAGTGTTAGGTCTTCCGCAAGTTTTTTCGATAATAGGTCTGTCGTTGTTTGGTCTGCCGCCAAAACAGGTCTGCCGTAGGTGTTTCACCAATAGGTCTGTCGCCATTTTAGGACTGCCACAGGTGTTTCACCAATAGGTCTGTCGCCGTTTTAGATCTACCGCAGGTGTTTCACCAATAGGTCTGTCGCCATTTTAGGTCTGTCGCAGGTGTTTCACCAATAGGTCTGTCGCCTCCTTTATTATTTATTATTATTATTTCTTTTACCATGTCTTCGCAGCGTCCGGGTAAAATTCTTAGAAAAGGCGGTGTTGAATGTACAATGACGAATGTGGACTTAGAGGATTTCAATACTCGTTTTCCTCTTCCCCCCGATTACAGTTATAGACTTCCAGCCAGTGGGGAATTTTCACCTAACCTAGTTAGAAACGGAGTGGCGGTGCATAGAGCGTCTTTACTTTTCGATTTCCGTTTTCCGTTACCCGAGTTTGGTATAGCGTTCCTTAGATATAAAGATATAGTTCCTCGTCAACTTCATCCTCATGCATGGGCTCAGATAGTAGGATTTTCGGTGGTTTGTCACAGCTTAGGTATCGTTCCTACCGTCCCCCTCCTGAGTGCTTTTTTCAGAGTCCGCGGTCTGCAAGGACTAATAACTTTTTCCCTCCAACGGTTAACGGTTGATGAATTTCCCAATAATAAGATCTTTTCGGACCTTCCTAATAAATTGCGGAACTTTGAAAGTAAGTGGGTCGTCGTCGAGATTCCAAATGATCTGCGAATTCACACTGTATGGAACCGTGATACTAGCGACCACTTGAGGCGCTCAGAAAGGTTTAAAGTAGAGATCCTAAAAGACCAGTTTAGTGAACCTATACGACGAATTTGTTCTACTGGGGAACGTAATGTATTTTCTCTTTTGACCCCAGAGAACATTACTGCGGCTGGTTGGGGAGTAAGCCGAGCTGTTTCCGGGACTTCGACTATCCCTTCTAGCCTTCCCATTAGTTCGCGTGTGCCTGATGCTGGTCCTAGTCAACCGACCAGTGTTCCTGCAGCCGAGACCTCTAACCCTTTAGGTCGCCTTGTGGATGAGTCTTCTCCGGATTCGAGAGATGAAACACCTGAGGTTGGGGCTACCAGTGGTCCATTCGAGGAGGATCTTGAATGGAGTCAAGGCAACGTTTTTGGGAGCCCTTTTGTTGACTTCCCAGCAGATCCTAATTTGGATAACTTAGGAGATCTTGGTGATCTTATAGGTTTTCCCCCCTTTTTTTTAATTATACATCTATGTGTGTGGTATTTCGGGTTTTAGGTTTGTTAATTGTTTCTCCTTGTATTATGCAGATATGAACTTTCGCGATGCTATGCGTAGAAGGGAAGCCAATGTTTCTGCTGGAGTGGTTCCTCCTCCTCAGCAGCAGCTACAGATCGGGGCCTCTGCTTCTGGACATCCTCGTGCTTTTACTCCTCCTCCCCCTATCGGCGGATCTAGCCATTCTGCGCAAGAGGCTGGGAGGAATAAGCGAAAGAGGCCCCTTATCCGTGATCGTAGCTCAGACAATCAAGAGAGCTCTGGGTCGCAGAGGAGCGAATCGGCTCGGCGAGAAGGTGTTTCTCGTGCTTCTGAGGATCGGCTGGCCCCCCGTCAGCCTAGGTGCAAATTTAGGAAGAAATTGATCATTGAGGCCTCGATGCCCACAAGACCGATATTGCCTAAGGTAGCTAATCCCACTTTGAAGCGCTACTTAGTCGATAGCGGAGTTGGCGAAGACTTTCAGACCTATCCCGGAGTAAATGATAATGACAGCATTGAGGAGCCTGGGATAGCGTCTCGCCTGGCATGGAGCACTATTCTACCTCGTGACGAGGCGGGGCTATTTCTTAATTTGACGGAAGCCGAGAACAACTCTGACTATCTTGCGATGAAGGTGACAGCGTCGTGCTTATATGGTAGTTATATTTTTCTTTTTCTTTTATCGGGTTTTTAAGTTATTTGTGTTCTCTTGTTTTTCCAATCGGCTCAGCAAACCGCAGCTGTTAATACTCGTCATAGGGCCTTCAGGGAGAAAGCTGACAAAGACATAAGTGAGCTTCGAGAGGCGAAAATGGTGCTCCAGAATGAAGTTGTTCAACTGCGTCCCTATGTGGGTAAGGTTGAGGAACTGGAAAAGAAGAATGCGGAACTTGAGCTCAGGTTGAGGGAGGAACAGGCGAAGGTAGCCTCCCTTCAGGGATTTCAAGAAGCCTATAACAAGGCAGTGGAGGATCGGGACACCATGAGGAGAGAGCGAGATGAGAACGTCGATGAGCTGCAGAATTTGTTGGATCGACAAAAAGAGGTCCGTGCCGAGGCTATTCGCGAATACCGCCTGTCTCAACACTGTTATGAAAAGAAAGAAATGCTTGCGACGGGATTCATCAAGTAGGGCTTTTACTTAGCCCGTTCTTGGTTAGAAAAGAACCGACCTCATGAGTCTTTTCCCAAACTTCTTTTCACTGAAGAGGCCCAGTATTATGAAGCTCCTTCCTGGACCAAATACGAACCTGACTCATTAAGTCCAGAGGATTATATAGAGGTGGGAGCCACAGACAACCTGGACAATCTTGAGGGTCCATGGCCTCCTCGACGGCCACGTAGCCGTCTTGAAACTACTGAGATGCGTGACCGATCGAGCCTTTAGTGACGCACGATGAGCCTGAACCGATCGAGGCGGGTGACCAGCCTGAGTCCATCGAGGCATTGATAAGGTTGGACGGAGACGATTTCCAAATTTCTGACTCTGCAGCCATTGATCCCGTGTCAGAGGGTGCAGCTGTGATTGATCCTTTAAGTAGTGCTCCCTCTCTCAGGATGGCCTCTGTAGTTCCTCAAGAGCCTGATTCTTCGACTCTTCACGCTCCTGATCCTCCAGTTGTTGAAGATTCTGGTGTTAACGCGGCATCCTCTTAGATGGACGACCTTTTCCTCAACCTAGATTAGGGTATTTTGTATTTTCTTTTGTTTGTTGTACTCAATGTAAAGATTTGTTCTTCAATGAAAAGTACAGTTGCTTTCGATTTTTCTTTTTTTTTTCTTTGTATATTTCGCATTTGTAACTGTTATATCACTGTTCTTTAAACTGCTATATCACAAAACTTTACAGGACAACATAGTAGTAAGCGTTCTTTTACACCATGCTGCCCCCTAAGTTCTGCTTTGAGACGATGTTATAGTCTGATGATGAACTTTCTCTTAAGCATTTTGTGCCCCTCGTAACAACATATTTTTTGTGTACATTGTGTCTTATCGCTCAAGGTCTTATTTCTGCCGGTTTCGCGTTTTTTCACTTACGGTCTTATTTATGCCCATTTTGCGTATGCTTCTCGCTCAGGGACTTATTTCTGCCGGTTTTACGGTCTTATTTATGCCCATTTTGCGTATGCTTCTCGCTCAGGGACTTATTTCTGCCGGTTTTACGGTCTTATTTATGCCCATTTTGCGTATGCTTCTCGCTCAGGGACTTATTTCTGTCGGTTTTACGGTCTTATTTATGCCCATTTTGTGTATGCTTCTCGCTCAGATTCCTGTTTTTTCTGCCGGTTTTACGGTCTTATTTATGCCCATTTTGCGTATGTTTCTCGCTCAGATTCCTGTTAACACATAGACTGTCTAACAAATTGAATTAGAAAATATATGAGGCAAATAACTGTCTTTATTCAGGAGTCATATGACCGTAAAACAAGAATGCTTTGCGAAGTAATAAAGTAATAGATGGGAAATACATAGAAAAATTATGGAAAGTGTACAATTTTTACTGCCAGTATGGCTTAAGGTGGTTGGCGTTCCAAGTTTTCGAGATCTTCTTTCCCTGTAAGGTCTCCAAGACGCATGTGCTAGGTCCAATCATCTTCCTGATTCTGTAAGGTCCTTCCCAATTAGCTCGGAGTTTTTCATCCTCCCTATGGGCGTTTGTAATCGCCGATTTTCTCAGTACCAGGTCTCCTTCCTGCAGTTCTCTGTTCTTAACCCGTGCGTTGTAATAGGTGGCTATTCTTTGCTGGTATGCAGCCAATCTCATTTTTGCCGTGTCTTGCAACTCATTGATCAGGTCTAGATTCTCTTTTAGTCCCTGAGAGTTAACTTCTTCAATGTAAGGGACCAATCTAGGTGACTCGGCTCCAATTTCAACTGGGATAAGGGCTTCAGTCCCATACACCAAATTGAATGGCGTTTCCCCTGTTGATACTTTGCTTGTCGTTCTGTAGGCCCATAGGACACTAGGGAGTTCATCTACCCATGCTCCCTTCGCCTTATCCAGTCTGGTCTTCAAACCATGCAGTATAGTTCGGTTGCTCACCTCGGCTTGCCCATTAGCTTGAGGATAAGATACAGAGGATATTCTTAACTGGATGCTTAGTCTTTCACAGAATGTTCGAAATGCGTCACAATCGAACTGTTTCCCATGGTCCGTGTTAAGCACTCGGGGGATCCCAAAACGGCAAATGATCTCCCTCCAAACCATTGCTTCCACCTTTTTTTCAGAAATTGTCGCCAAAGGTTCTGCCTCTATCCACTTGGTGAAGTAGTCTGTGGCTACGAGCAAATATTTCCTCTGTCCTGTGCCCAAGGGAAAAGGTCCCAGGATGTTTAACTCCCATTGTGCGAATGGCATCGGTTGAAGAGTACTTTGGAGGGTCGAGACAGGTGCAGTGACTATAGGGGCGAACTTTTGGCATTTTTCGCACTTTTGTACCTTGTCAGTGGCGTCCTTTTTCAGGGTAGGCCAATAAAATCCCGCACGCAATATTTTCGTGGCCAAGGCTCGGGCCCCTAGGTGTTCACTGCATATCCCCTCATGAACTTCGGCCAAGGTATACTCCGCCTGTTGAGGTCCTAGACACTTTAGCAAAGGCATAGTAAATCCACGTTTGTAAAGTTCTCCGTTTACCATAGTAAATCTTGCACTTTGCAATTTCAGCCTACGGCTTTCATCTTTGTCAGTTGGGAGTGTGCCCCCAATATGTAGTCTTTGATTGGGCCTCTCCAATCACCTCCGACCTCGACGTTGCAGATATCCTCTTCTTCGATACTTGGCCTAGCGAGTAATTCTGCTTTGACCATACTGCCTTTTAGTCCTCTTGAGGAAGCCAACTTTGAGAGGGCATCCGCATGGCTGTTCTCGAATCGGTTTATCTGGGTCAGTTGAAAGTTCTGAAACAATTGTGCCAATAATCGTACTTTCTGTAGATAGGGGACCAAAGTTGGTTCTCGTGCTTCATACTCTCCCGAGAACTGGTTGACCACTAATTGCGAATCGCTATGGGCCATCAGATTGCTAGTTTCTAGTTTCTCCGCCAATTTCATCCCAGCTATTAAGGCTTCATATTCAGCTATACTGTTCGAGCTTGGGAAATCGAAACGTAGGGAATACTCATAGCTTTCCCCTTCGGGTGAAGTTAGCACAATTCCAGCTCCACTACCGTCCATGTTGCGAGCTCCGTCAACAAATAACTTCCACCAAACTAATTCTGTATCTGCTTGAGTCTCCCGACCAGTGCATTCTACAATAAAGTCGGCTAGCGCCTGCCCTTTTATTGCTTGTCGAGGTTGGAAGTGTATATCATATTCACTTAATTCAATGGCCCATTTCGTTAAGCGTCCAGAATGTTCTGGTTTTTGTAGTATTTGCCGTAAAGGCTAATCTGTCAGGACATTCACTGAGTGAGCTTGGAAGTAAGGTCGTAACTTCCGAGTTGCCATCACCAAGGATAGAACTACTCTTTCAACTAAGGGGTATCTTGCCTCTGCATCTAGCAGGACTTTGCTCACATAATAGATTGGACAGTCCTTGTCTCCTTCTTTTTTCAGTAAGATTGCACTTACGGCTTTCTCCCCTACACCTAGATACATGAGGAGATGATCTCCGTGTTGTGGCCGAGACAATAGTGGCAACTCTTTCAAGTAATTCTTCAAGTGCTCAAAAGCAGTATTGCACTCTTCTGTCCATTTGAAATTTTTTTCGGCCCTTATCGCTTTGAAGAACGGCAAACTTCTTTCAGCTGATTTAGACAAGAAGCGGTTTAAAGCAGCTATCCTCCCTGTCAACCTTTGAACTTCTTTAACAGTACTAGGTGGTTTCATGTCCAGGATGGCTTGGACCTTCTCGGGATTAGCTTCTATCCCCCGATTAGTGATCATGAATCTAAGGAATTTTCCGGATCTCACCCCAAATGAGCATTTATTGGGGTTTAATTTCATTTCGTACTGCCGCAACACACTAAACACCTTCGTCATTTTCTCGGCGTGAGATTCTTCCCTTCGGCTTTTTATAATCATGTCATCAACATAAGCCTCCATGGTGTTGCCCAAAAGGTCTTTGAATACCTTGTTCACCATGCGTTAGTAGGTTGCCCCTGCGTTTTTCAGACCAAACGGCATTACCCGATAGTAATATGTTCCACTATTGGTAATGAATGAGGTTTTCTCCTCATCTTCTGGATGCATCATGATCTGGTGGTATCTCGAAAAGGCATCTAAGAAGCTAAGCAGTTCATATCCACAAGTTTCATCTACCAACTTGTCGATTCGAGGTAGTGGATACGAATCCTTGGGACAGGCCTTGTTCAAATCTGTGAAATCTACGCACATCCTCCATTTTCCGTTGGCTTTCCTCACCATCACAACATTAGCCAACCATTCTGGATAATTCACTTCTCTGATGAATCTGGCATCTAGCAGCTTGGTCACCTCTTCATTGATTGCCCTTTGCCTTTCAGGTGCGAAACTTCTCTTCTTTTGCTTGATCGGTTTTGCTCCCGAGACTATGTTCAACCGGTGACAAGCAATATTGGGATCAATCCCGAGCATATCTGCGGGGGTCCATACGAAAACAACAGCGTTTTCCTTCAGGCATCGAATTATTTCTTCTTTTGCTCTTTTAGACAGCTGGCTCCCTACATACACCACCTTTGTTTCATCTTCTCTATCTACTTGGACTGGTTCTATCTCTTCATCAGGTTTTGGCTTAGGTGGTTCCTCAATCGTAAGGGTTTCCTTCCTTTGAATCCCCTTACATGTGGTGGACGCGATATTACATGTCCTAGCCTTCCTTTGATCTCCTCTCACTTGTCCGACACCACAGGGGGTTTGGAATTTCATTAATAGATAACAAGGGTGTACTACCGCTCTCATATCATTCAACAATGGCCGCCCAAAGATCATGTTATATGCAACCGACGTTGCCTTCACCACCATAAATAACACTTGTCGAGTGACACATTTCGGGCTTTCCCCCAATGTCACAGGTAGCTGAACTGCACCTTCGACCTTCACTATTCTCCTGAGAAGCCATATAATGGTGTGGATACTGGCTTCAGTCTGTTATTCGAGATGTTCATTTTCTCAAAGCAACTCCAGTATATCAAATTCACCGAACTTCCATTATCAACCAGGATGCGACTCACTGGATGCTTTGCTATCACTGCCGAAATCACCATTGGGTCATCATGGGGGATCATTACATCTCCTCTATCGGCTGGTGTAAAAGTGATGGGCTCTTCATCATGCTTTTCTTCCATTACTGAGTTAACTTGATAAGCTTGTCGGGCGTAAGACTTTCGAGACGAGGAAGATGAACCAGCTAACGATTCACCCCCAGATATCACATTAATAGCAGGCCCTGTGGGTTCATTATCCTCTTCTCTATCCCTTCTATCTATTCTCCTGTCATTTTCTCTCCTGTTACCATCATTTCGTCTTACAGTTTCCCTATTTTCACCTCTTTTGTCTCTAGAGTTGTCTCTAAAGTAATTCCCTCTGCCTTGTGCGGGATAAGTGTTCCTGTTGCTTTTTCACACAAACCGATTTATCTTTCCATCACGTGCTAGCTTCTCTAGCTGATTCATTAAATCCCTACATTTTTCTATCGGATGCCCATGTGTTGAATGGTAGTTACAGTAAGAGTCTGTATCACGGCCCATAACCCGGATGTTTTCCTTGGGAACCGTATAAGACCTGATCCTTCAATAGCAGCTAACACGGAGGCTCGAGACTCAGTGAGTGGGGTATAAGCGGTATACTTCATTGTAGAGGTTTTGTCAACCCTCCTCGACTGACTAGAGGATGCTTCGGGGACTTCTCTTCCTCGTTTACTTCCTTCCTTAGATTCTCCATTACCCACCATTCTCATTACTTCTTCTTGGGTGACGTATTTGTTGGCCCGGGAAAGTAGGTCCGAAATTGTAATAGGCTGGTCTAGTGACAGGGATTCTTGCAGTTTTTCAGACCTTGTCCCTTGTAACATGACTGCCACAGCTATACCAACTTGTAAGTCCCGCACTTCTAGAGTAGCGTCTCTAAATCGATCGACGTAACTTTTCAATGACTCCTTAACTCCTTGCTTGAGAGTAAGTAAATAAGTCGGTTCTTTCCTTCTCTGACTATTCACTGCGAACGCCTTAAGAAACTCACTCCGGAGTTGGTCAAAAGAGACAATAGACCCCTCAGTCAAGTTATTAAACCACTTCATTGCATGCCCGGTCAGAGTTAGAGAAAAGGCCCTGCACATTATTTCGTCTTCCCATCCATGTAGTAACATCAATGCTTCATAATTTTGCATATGATCGTAGGGGTCTGTCTTTCCCGTATATGTAGTCATTTGTGGCATCTTGAATTTTGGCGGTAAGGGTTTTTGCAAGATGGTTGTGCAAAATGGTACTCTTCTCCTCTGGCTTTCCTCCACGGATAACAATTTTTTCTTTTCGAGCACCTGTTCTATCATTTTTTTCATATCAAGTGATGGAGTGATTCGATTCCTGGTGTGAGATGAATCGGGCAGGTCTTCGGGAACGATTTCCTTTCCTTTTCCTTGAGGTTCATTAGTTTGCGCCATTTGTGTACACCAGGTGGGATCGAACTCTGATCCGGCTCCCCAAATGCTTAGGTCATCACCACCGTTCCTTCCAGCACCTCCAATACCGGCAATATTTGTCAAATCATGGTGCTGGGCGGAAGACCCTGTCGCTCGGTCGAGACCCTATCGCCATAATGCCTGCTGCACTACACCAGACACCTATCGCATGACCTTCGGTACCTGCCACACGAAGTCTGGCGCCTGTCGCCTATCCCCTTCCGCAGGTTCCAAATTTACGACCTCATCAGCCTCCCACTGGGTCCCTGCGACAGGCGCCCCGCTCCCTAGTCTTGCCACCGCCTGGTGCATGTCATTCTCTTCTGCGAGAAGGTCCTCCTGTCGCAGAGGGGGATTCGCAGCTGCCGCATCCTCCTGTAGTCCGCCAGTATGGTGCGGGGCCCCTCGACTTGTTTCTCCCACCAAATTCTGTATGGCCGGAGGCAGACCCCATGTCGGGAGGACCCCTTTGAATAGGTCTACCATGGCTTTCAACGCATGAGTTGTTTCTTCGCTCTGCCGCCTTAGGGCCTCGAATTCGGCTACAGGTACAGTCATTCTCTCATCTTCTCTGTTCACCGGATTTCCATGGCGTATTGGCTGTTCAGGGGAACTCACGGAATTCTCATCGCTGCCTGTTCTCACGTTAGTAGATCTAGTTCTCACCATCTTAAAAAGTTTGACTGGCTTTTATACGTTTCCCACAGACGACGCCAATTGTTGTTGCACAAAACAACAATAAAGATATGCTGATGTCAATGGTCGTAATCTGTCTCCACGTGTCTCCCAAGAGCTTCTGTAAAACAAGGAAAGTCAGAGAGACGCAGGGGTGGTTCCCTGCGTAGACACTCCGATGCTTAAGTCAGCAAAAAGATTCTTCAGTATTGGGAAGCGTAAAAGCCAGTAGTCAAAAAATTAGAGAATAGAATTATACCTGAGACCTATTTATAGACAAATATTTGAGATTAAGAGTTTGTTTCCTAATAGGACACATCTTCCGTGGATCTCGGAGTTAGTACGAGCCTGTCGCCGGCGAGAGACCCTGAGGTGCGACACCTTCCAGGTGACAGGGGTCTGTCGCTATAACATGTCAAGAGAGCCATGTGTCGGCAGGAGATGGTCTGTGGAGTCTGTCGCCTGCGACAGACCCTCTGTCGCCTGCGACAGACTCTCTGTCGCAGGCGTAGCTTCTCTCGCCATAAGTCACGTGTCCCAATGACCGTTTGCCACGTGGGACATCCGATGATCTTTGAGCTTGACCCAGTGTAGATAGACTTTTGCCATATCACTAATAAAAAAAGATAAAAGGTGTATAAAAATTAAAAAAAGTAATAACATGTGTTATTATTGATTTTTGAAATATAATATATATTATATATGATATATGATATAATTATACATCTCTCCTTCTTACGTAATCATTACTATTGCAAATCTCCCAGCAAAGTGCGGGTCAAACACTATGTTCCGACTATTACGCTTTGCGTTACAGGCTGGAGTTTTATTAATTTGTCAAATTATGTTGTCAGACTCTATCAAATCAATTTATGGACTTTTTTTTTATCCAAATGGACATTTATTTTTTGGTGAAGGACATTTTGTTTTCTGTCATTGCAGTTTGGTTTCTTATTTAATTCCATATATTAGAAAATCAATATCTATGCCATGCCAAATTCAAATAATATAGTAAATGTCTTTTGATAAGAAAAAGTATATAATTTAAAATATTGTAAAATTCATATTTCGTATAAAATAATTGAAAAAAATAAAATTTAAGTAATAATATTCTTTTAAAATATAATATAAGTTGCATAACTTAAAAAAAAAAAACTAAAAGTGATAGCAGGTAAAAGAAAAAAAATGAAGGTTTTATCTATAATTGATTTTATATATAAAATATATGTAGCAACAAATTTTCCTTAACTAATTTATTTTCCTAGAACAAATGTATCAATATATTTATTAGATTGAATGAGAAGGTAAATTCATAATTTAATGTGTTAGTAATCAAGCCTAAATAATGCATACAAAAAAATAAAAGAAATTCAGTTTAAAAGATTTATAATTAATTTATGAAATTTGTATATGATACACTGACAGTGTATAGTTTCTATACATTGTCAATGCATTAGAGGTTGACACCTCATCAATAGGCCCTTATGGGCAAATTTAAAAAATTTATTTATGTTTGCAAATAAGTGTCTATTGATGAGATGTCAATCTCTGATGTATTAACAATGTATAAAAACTATATACTGTCAGTAGATCATCTATAAATCTTAATTTATGTGTTGAATCCTATCTATTATCATTTGAGTATTGGACACACAAAAGTATAATAATCATTCATGTACCCAATAATAATAATTATAATAGTCATTCATTCATATTTATATAATACTAGAAATATACCGGAGCGTTATTGAAAGAAAAGAAATTTACAATTTTATTATTTAATTTTTAAAAATAATTATATAATTTTATTTAAAAAATTTTAAATTTAATAGTTACAGTTATTTGATGGAATAAAATACTTATAATGTATTGATAATAAAAAAATCAAAAGAAAATACAATATTTTGACAATATTCTTACTTAATAAGACAAAAAAATTTTCTTGCATAATCAATTTTAATAAATAATAATGTTAATCACAATTTTCGACAAAATAAAAATACAAAAAAATCACAACAAATAGTTTGAAAAAGAGAAAAACTTAAAGAAAGGAGCAGCTAACTGTGGTTATACTGATTTTAGGATTAGTTTGAATGAACGGTGAAATTGACTTCAATAAAATTGAAAATAATAAAAAAACGCTTAAAAATATATTTTTAATAAAATAATCAAAAAATAAAAAGGTAGGGGGTAAAATTACCCCTGCTATTTTGTCTTTATTTGCCCAAACGGGCCACTTTGATGGCTTCCGCCATCCAAAAGTCAGTCAAAAATATATTTCAAATCACCTTTTTAAAAAAAGAAAAATGACAAATATGTAGTTCTCGGAAGAAATTAAGAAAAAATTGTAAAAAGAAAAAACTCTCCTTTTAAAAGATTTTATTTCTAAGATTTATAAAAAAATAAATTTGTGATAGTAACAAATTTATTCATTTTATTAAAGGAGAGCACTGGAGGTGTCCACGTGGCACCCTTGCTCTATTTTTTCTTTTTTATTATTTCTTATCTTTTTCTAATATTTTTAATTAGTTTGTATTCCGTGCTATGCACGGATTAATTTTAGTTATTTTAAATTTTATTTATGGTTAAACTTATAATACATTATTCGAAAAAGAAAACAAAGAGAGCTTTGTCCTTTTGTAAAAAAAAAAAAAAGAAAAGAAAGAAAACTATAAGAATTTAAGTAAAACAAAATTATTTTAAATATATTAGATTTCAAAAATATATGCATTAAGATTAGATTCTAAAATCTAATAAATATTAAATAAATAATTTTAAATGGATTAGATAATATACAATTTTTTAAATAGATTAGATATCATAAAATTGTTTATTTAAAAATTTTAAATTCAAATTGAATGGATAGATTTATGGTCAGTTTTTTCATTTAAAATTCAAACCTAATAAAGCATTAAGGGAGAGTGGGGAGATGATTAAAAATATGTAAAATTTGGAGAAGTGGAAAGGTGGTCAAAAAATTTTTAAATGGGTCGATAAGTTTTTTATTTTTTAAAATTTAAAAAGGGATATATATAAATGAATTAAAATTATTTTAAATATATTAGATTTAAAAAAATTAAAATTGCATTAAGATTAGATTTTAAATAAAATCTAATGAATATTATATAAATAATTTTAATAGATTAGACATTATATAATTTTTTAAAATAGGTTAGATATTATAAATTGTTTAATTAAATATTTAAAATTCAAAGTAAAGGGATAGATTTATTATTAGTTTTTTCGTTTAAAATTCAAACCTAACAAAGCAATAAAAGAGATTGGAGAGGTGGTAAAAATTTGGATAAGGGGAGAGGTCGTTAAAAAATCTTTAAGTAGATAAATAAGTTTCTATTTTTTAAAATATAATAAATACTATATAAATAATTTTAAATAGATTAGATATTATATAATTTTTAAGTGAATTAGATATTATAAAATTGTTTAATTTAAATAAAATAAAAATATCATAAAACATGGATAAAGTATAGAAATAAAGAAAAAAAATCATTGTAGAGGAGAGAAGTAGAGTAATAAATAAATAACTAATAGGATATATGCAATGTTGTCAATTTTTTGTTTATATGTTATCTCTTTTATTTTTTTCTCAACCTTTACACACACACACACACACATATATATATATATATATTTGTATTATCTCTTATTTTATCTATTTTCTACTTTGAAAAAATTATCTAAATTTGAACACTTCAATTATATTTAATTGTAGAGACCTTTTTCAATGACTAACAATAATTTTATTGAAACACAAGTACAAAACAGGATAATCTCTCCCAAAACAGAATCCCAAACTAAAGGCTGCATCAAAATGTTGAAACAACACTAAAACAAAAAAATAAGCACGATCCACTCTCATTGTGAGATCTCGAATTTTTTAGTACTGTTTAATTATATTTAAATAGTTGAGGATTATGGAATATTTATAATTAATAAATATTGATTATTTTTTAGGATATAAGGTTAAACATGTAGTAATGGGCCCCACTTATTCCCAGAGGTCCTGATGAAGATGAAACTTCATGGATTCAATATTCGAAGTTGGAAAATATTATGGTAAGAATATTAGCCTCAATTTCAAATATTGTTGCATATTTCAAAAAATGTGCAACAATTTAGAAAATGACGATTTAGTTTATAGACCGTCAGAATTTTCGAAAATAACAGTCAAATTAAGAAGATTAGGATCTATGGATTATATCAAATAATTCCTCATAAAATATAGTTTTAGAATATCTAGGTGGATGGTGGAAACTAGATGTGAAGACAAAAATTTATATGATTTTACGGTTATGGGTATTTTAGTAATTTCACCCAAACCGATAACCAAACTTCAACAAAAGCTTTACCAAACATTAAAGCAAGTTAAATAGAGTTGATTTATGATTAAATAAAATATTTTAGAGTTTAGACAGACTGTTTTCAACCAATTCAAAGTTTATGGGCAAAATTGAAAAGTTTTATTAAGTAAAGGGGTATTTTGGTAATTTTGCATGGAGGGCCATAAAAATCAGAATTCTCTACAGCCTTCTCCACCATTCAGCCAGCCATCTTCTTGCTCTTGCAAAAACTCCATAGCCAAAAGCTTGAGAAGAGAAAAACCCCTTAAAAACCTAGTGAAAAATTTATCGAAACTGAAAAATTTCTTAAGGAACTCAGTCTAATTTTCAGTGCTCTTTCTTTTGACACCTAAATCATAGCTTAAAGTGGCCAAAATCACACTCCAGGTCTCCCATTGAATTCGGCCAAGGTGAGTTATGAAGGAAAATGAAATTTTTTCATGGTTTCTTATTTACTACCATGTGATTAAGTGATTTCCATGCTTCCTTTAATTTGATTCATGCTTAAATCATGAAATTGAGTGGTTAAGGGTTTCGGTCAACATTCATGAAGCATGGACATGGTGAATTTTGATGGAATTTATTGTAGGATAATGAAGTAGAAATCATGAAAAGCTTGAATTTAAGCTTAGATTAGTTAAATTGAAGAAAATAAATTTAAGGGCCATTAAGTGGATTTCGGCCAAGGCGTGAAGAACATGAAATTGATGTTATTTCATATGAAATTCATATGGAAATAATGTAGAAAATTAGTAGGAATAATTTAGAATTAATAAAGTAATTAAATTTGAAGAATACAAATTTTGTAAAGGAAGGAAGCTTTCAGCCTTGATGAAGGGGAGATTGAAATTTTGCCTATTTTAATGTGAATTAGGTCTTAAAATAATGTAGAAATTATTCTGAGAATTTAGGAGCAATCGGAATCGAAAACGGAGCTACATAGCAAAAGTTAGAATTTTGTACTGGTAGAAACTATACAACATTTAGTAGATTTTACTAACAATTCATTAGTATTTAAATTCTTAAATATTATTTTAATTAAAGAATAGTGAATTTATCAATTTTGAATACTTATCTGCAGCTTCTAAGCTCGAGAATACTTCCGGTGTCAGAGGATCAGATATCGATAAAATTAGAGGTAAAGGATGTTTGTATGAAGTGTAGGAATATAGCACTGCATATTTTGATGAGAATTGCAAATTGTGGAATTTAAATAAATATTTTGGATTGAATTTTGAAACTGTGAACTGTGGTTTGAAAGATGGATTTTATGCAGGAGGGGTGAGGTTTGAATAAACTGTTATGTTGCCAGAATTTTTATATGCTAAACTAAACCCCTAAATTTAGGAAATTCATAACTTAGTATGAAATTTTGGAATATGAAATTTTAGATATCAAAATTTTAAATATTTGAATATGGTTTAATAAATATTAAATCACAAAATCAATAATTAAAATGATTTTTGGTGGTGTTTTATCTATTTTTGGATATATGAAAATGTTAATGTATTTTATGGAATTTAAATAAATAAATATGAATGATTAAATATTGTTTTAAGTTTTATTATATTTTATATGCTTGAATTTATTAATTTTATGAATACATCTATTAGATATTTTAATAAATTCATCTCTGTAAATAGTTCTGAAAATATTTATTTAAATGTTTTAGAGACTATTGGCCCCTTAGTGACTTTCAGGTACATGTATTTCCGTTCTGTTCTAATTACTGTTGACTTTAGCCCAGTCTTCTAGCTCTCACAGTTGACACCTGGCTAGTGCTCACATTGTGGCTTCCTGACTATGGCCATACATCTATTATAGTGCATGTGTCTATTGGGTGTAGCCTAGTCTCCTTTAAAATTTTACTGAGGTGATAAATCCCTAGCTAACTTAGATTCAGGCACTTCCAGTTTGATATATATTTCTGGATTTGATTTATTCGTATGATATGTTACCGATATGATGATATGTTTTGTGAAATTATTTACTTGATTAACTTATGGAAAATTTATATAAATCTGATTTAACTTGTTTGCAGAGAATTTGTTTAATTTTCGATGTTTTATATTTTATATTTTGCAATATATTGAATTTATATTGAATTTGTGATTTAATTAAATCAAATAAATTCCCTATAGTGGCTTTGGATATCGGTACACGACAGGTACTCCAAAGTACCTCCCATACTCTACCCGGTTACCCAACCCACTATAGTATCCTTCCGAGTAGATCGTGCCATATTTTATTCATATTTTAAATTCATGTTTTCCTATAAATATTCGTTTTATAAAAAATTGCATATAGGTTACGTTATATCAGCTTTCATATAAATGTCTCTTACTGAGCACGTTTCGCTCACCCCTTTATTTTTTCACTCCCAGATTATTTGCAAAGAGTTTGGGTTTGCTAGTTCAGGAGGACCTGATTCCGGTATTCCTTTGACGATTTCCCGGATTTGTCGAGGTATACAGATTTTATTTTATCTATTCAAATTTTTGTACAGTATTACTTTTATGTACCTTAAACTTGGGATGTAAATATGAATATTTTATTGATGTAAATGAAATTTTCGGATCCTAGGATTGCATATAAATGAATTTTTATTTGGAGTTTAATTGACACTGCGAACAAGCCCAACCTATGTATGTGATTTATCTATGTGAAATTAGTAAATTATATGGTATTCGGGACATGACACTCATCTTCGCTAGAGACTTTTCTCTAAATTGAACAAAAAAAAAGTACTTTATTGTTGAGACTTGGTATCCATGGCTTTTGAGTTTATCATTGACACTTGGATATAATACAACATAACATAATGATTAAAGTCCGAGAAAGAATGTAAAAAAAATCTCTTAAATAACCTTAACAAATTAATAATTTTTTTCAAAAAAAGAAAATTATTAACAAAAGAAAAAAAAACCTAGTTGTTGAGACTTAGCGTCTATGGCTTTGGTCTTGATCACGACACTTGAACAGAATAAATACAACACAATAACTAAAGACTGAAAAAGAATGTACAAAAAACTAATCTCATAAATAACCTTTTACGATAAAATCCTAAATACCCATTAAATCAAAACCATAAGATATAACAAAAAGAATCAAAGTTTTTGTATACCCATGTTTCATTTTTCAATAGGATAAGAATAAAAATTATATTTTACAAAAAAAATGAAGAACTTACCACTATCACTGATCAAAAGAAGTTGAATGATCCGCGCACAAAAATTCCAACCTAAAAAAGAAGATTTTAATCTTTTTCTCTTAGTTATTTGCATTCAAAAAACAAAAATAGTATTCCTTTCCAAAATAAAATAAAATAAAATTATAAAAATTAGATCAAAATTGAGAAAACGAAATGAGAGAGAACCTAAGACATAAAGCAGATCGTAGCAAGCACCTGAGAAAGAGAGAGATTCCAAATAATTTCGAAATTTCCTTTTTTTTTGTTTCTTCGCATTTTGATACGCATCGTGGTTCAATCCTACAATGTGATTGGTAGACGGCATCCATAGAAAAACAAAATTTGAAAAAAAGTAAACAAAAGAAAAATATTCAAAGGAAAAGAAAGCAAAAGATATTCAGAAAAGAAGGAAAGAGAGAGTAAAATTAGGGTTAGAGATGAGTCAATTGTAGAAGAGATACATTAAATCCACGTTGAGGAGATTAAGAATAAAAATTATTATTTTACCAAAAAAAATGAAGAACTTACCACTATCACCAATCAAAAGAAGCTGAATGATCCCTGCACAAAAATCCCAATTTAAAAAAGAAAATTTTAATCTTTTTCTCTTAGTTATTTGCATTCAAAAAAGAAAAATACGATTCCTTTCCAAAATAAAATAAAAGAAAATTATAAAAATCATATCAAATTTGGGAAAACGAAATGACAGAGAACCTAAGACGCAGAGTAGATGTAGCAAGCACATGAGGAAGAGAGAGATTCCAATTAATTTTGAAATTTCCTTTTTTTTTGTTTCTTCACATTTTGATACGTATTGTGGTTCGATACTGCAATGTGATTCGTGCATGGCATCCATAGAAAAACAAAATTTGAAAAAAGTAAAACAAAAGAAAAAATGTTCTGAGGAAAAGAAAGGAAAAGATATTCAGAAAAGAATGAAAGAGAGAATAAAATTAGAGTTGGAGATGAGTCGATTGTAGAAGAGATATGTTAAATCCACGTTGAGGAGATTAAGAATAGAAATTATTATTTTACCCAAAAAAAATGAAGAACTTACCACTATCACCAATCCAAAGAAACTTAATGATCCGTGCACAAAAATCCCAATTTAAAAAAGAAAATTTTAATTTTTTCTCTTAGTTATTTTCATTCAAAAAACAAAAATAAGATTCCTTTCCAAATAAAATAAAAGAAAATTATAAAAATTAGATCAAAATTGGGAAAATGAAATGAGAGAGAACCTAAGATGCAGAGCAGATGGTAGCAAGCACATGAGAAAGAGAGAGATTCCAATTAATTTCGAAATTTCCTTTTTTTGTTTCTTCACATTTTGATACGTATTGTGATTCGATACTGCAATGTGATTGGTACATGGCATCCATAGAAAAACAAAATTTGAAAAGAGTAAAACAAAAGAAAAAATTGTTCAGAGTAAAAGAAAGAAAAAGATATTCAAAAAAGAAGGAAAGAGAGAATAAAATGAGGGTTAGAGATGAGTCGATTGTAGAAGAGATACCTTAAATCCATGTTGAGAAGATTAAGGAGGAAATTAAGGAAATTAAGAGAATATGGTCAGTTAAAAAAGATGTGTGTTGATAGCAGTTACCTATCTAATTCAACCTTATGTGTCATTCGAAGAGCATGTACATGTTAGGTCCACGTAAGAATTCTTTACATATGTGCATGTTTTCTAAAATATAATATTATATTAGATGTCAAGTTATTTTTCTTTTTTTTATCTATTGGTAAAGGTTTTTTTTTTCTTTTACTCTTTACTAAAAAAATGTTTTTGCTAACATTGATTTAAAAATAAATGGCTTTTAATACTTTGAATGTGAAATATCTGTCCAAAACTTAAATTTTTTTGAATTTCTTCCATCACTTATTTCATTTCCTTGTTTTTTTTTTTTCATTTCTTTTTTTTATGCTTCAATTTTCCACTACAACCAACCATGGATCCAATTTGATTTTCTTTCTATTTTGTTCAACTCTTTTTTGTCTCTTCTCCTTTTTTCTCTACCCCATCTCTTTCCTTTTTTTTTGACTTTTTCTTTCTTTCGATTTTTGTTTTATTTTAAATCAGATTACAAAATACATTACGTTTTAAACTCTACCAAATAAAAAAAAGGCAAGAAAGTAGAGTGCAATATGGACACTCTTTGGATGGAAGAAATCCTCCAAAATTTATATTATACAGATTCAATCAAGGGAATCTCGATGAATATAAATTGTACAAGAAAAAAATTTAAAAAAAAAAGGGGAAAAGAAAAGACTAGAAATAAGAAAAAAATCAACCAAAAAAAAGTAAGAAAAAGTCACATAAGGCATGGCACTATCAATGAGTATAGATTCAATCAAGAGAAAATCAGTCAAAATAAAGTGTTTTGGCAAAAAATAAAACAGAAAAAAAAAAACCATGCTTCACGTGGCACCACCAATAAAGAATTTTTCTTGCAAAATTTATTGTATGAATTGATGGATGGATTAAAAATAATTCTTACTTGAATATTTTTTAATATATAATTTACTTGAAATTAAAAAAAAACCATTTAAATATACATGAAAAAAACAGCGGTACGAGTGAAATATTCAAAATAAATTATTTGAAAAAAATCAGATTCGAAAAAATTGAACAAAAAAAAGAAGTTAATGTCGAATGTCATGCAAACACTTCAATTAAGATTCATTTGTTTGCAATGGCGGATCCTTACTAGAACATGAGGGGGCCTTGGCCCCCCCAAAACTTGAGCAATCCTTATGTATACGCATAAGGAAGCTCAGTGTCTTTGTAATTTGAGAGGGCTTTGGCCCCCCTCCAAAGTAAAGATAAGTTTTAGTGTGCATATATTATCCTATATATATATAAATAAATTTAAATTGTTAATTTTATTTTAAATTTATTTATTTATATTTTGATCCATAATTAAATTTTATGCATTCCAATTTAAGAGATTTTTAAATCATATCATTATTTTTCTATTTATTATGCCTACCAATAACTATTTACAAATTCTTAAAATTAACAAGCTTGTCACAATATTTAAATCATAATAATTTAACAAAAACCAAATTAACTTTTTAGCTTTTTCAAAAGGCTCTAAATTTTTAATCAAGTTCTAAATGTATTTTGTTTTTTTTTCTTTTGGGTAAAAAGTAGCCCAAATCCTATGAGAAATAGGAGAGTAATTTTTTTTATTTTCTTTATAATTTATTATAATTTCTCCTCTCTATATAATTTTTCATCTTATTCCATATCTTCATTTTATGTTATCTTGTAATCTTTTTTCAGCCAAAAAATTAAATTGGGAGCACTTGATAAGAAGTTAAAAAAAAATAATAAATTTTAATTTTAAAGTTTCGACTTCAGTCTTTCAAATATATATATATATATTGTTTAAATAAAAAATATAGTCTAAAAATTGATTTATTTATTTGTTTATTTCAATTTTTAAAATTGTTCAAAGAATTAAGAAAGTGTTCATAATTCATTGAAAGATGGTATAATTGGTAATTTTACTATTAATTTAAAAGTTTTGATATTCTTAAAAGTTTAATGTTGTCGTGGTAATATTTTTATTTTATAATTTTATGAGTTTGTTGATTGTTATTATTAGTATATTATTTTCATATACACACATGCTTGTGTTTGTGTTTGTCTATGTGTGTTGATATAATATGTTTTATGAAAAAAATAAGATAAAATAAAATATAAGTTGGCCCCTCCAAAATCAAATGTCAAGATCTGCCATTGTTTGTTTGCAATAGTTATCTTAAAAAAATCAAAAAAAGTCAAAGGTCAGCTGCACATGGACACTCCAATTAAACTTAATTTCTTGCCAATTTTATCTTTAAAAAATAATGATGATGACACGTGGACACCCTCTAATAGATTTAAAAAATAAAAAATTACATACAAAATAAAAACTCCATATAAAAGGACAAATATTTAATAAAAGAAGAAATTAGGGGATTGGGCGTCACATTGACACCCCGCCATCTTTGTTTTCTTCTAGAAATGTTTATACATAAAATGCATAGAAATAAATTTCCCTACAAACCAGCCAAACAGTTAAAATTTTACAGTATTCGAGACAATTCACTTTCAAAATAATTTTATAAAAGTATTAGCATGAAAATCATGCATTCGGGATATCTCTACAAATTACACACGCGTCCCTTACCTGTTTAGCAAAATCGAGGTTCTCGGTCGCACCAAACGAAAACCGTAACTCCCGGGTTGCAGATAATTCCACCAAAATTATTAGCTTATCAAATACTTATTTTTAAGCTATAGTTCATACCAAAATACAGTCACATTGGACACTGCAAATATTTTTGTAGTATAATTTCTACTGGTAGTATAACACAACTTCTTCGTTTTGCGTTGGATTTTAAATTCGAGCATACTAGCAAACTCCTCGTAATTCCTACAGTAATTTAGCATATCAAATACATGAAGTGCAGCACAATGACATCCTCAAAAGGCCTTGGCCGAAACCTCCCATGAACCAAGTTTCATAATTTTCAACCATTTTGAAAAATCAATGCTTTCTAACCTTTATATCCATGTTCATTGTCTCATTTTCTCTCATTATTATGCAAAAATCTACATAGATTCCTTGAATTCCTAACTTGGCCGAAAGTCACATTCATGGTGGATTTTCATTTAGTCAAGAAAAATCAAATCCAATGGTATATACATAATCTACACCTTTGATTTAGTTAAAATGTAACTTTGAAATTCAATGAAACATTAAATTATGAAAATTCTTACCTTTGGCCGAAATCTTCTTCTCCCTTTTTCTCCTTGTTTTCTTCTTTATTTAGTGAGCTAATGGTGTCAATGGAGAGAGGAGAGTGTGTAGATAATTTTCCTAGAAGCAAGTTGGGTGAGAAAGTCAAGCTTTAGTTGCTTTTGTGGACTTTTTTTTTTCTCTCTTGGTGCCGTGGGGTGTGGGGCTGAAGAAAGTGAATAGTGGCCCGCAGTTATGGGCTGAAAAGTGGAGATGCTTCTAGAAGGGGGCAAAATTACCATTTTGCCCTTAGTTATGTAAATTTTGGACAATTTTGCCTTTAACTTCTGTAATCGTAAAAACCATGTAATTGGACTCCAAAATTTTTGATTCCACTAGCAAATAATCATATTTAATATATCTTGATGATTGGAAGTGGTTTCGTCAACGCGCGGTGCACAGATAGTGAGAAATTACAATTTTACCCCCGCGACCCATCGACGAATTTCTCTCACTTCACCACTGTTTCAATAAATCTCTTGACACCATCTTATTCTCCTTTTTATGTAGAATATCATGGTATTTTTACTCCGTCCCAACTCATTTTAGTTTGGGCATAATTTACGAAAATGCCCTCGAAACGTATTCGTCATTTTCCAATTTGTTTACCATACTTCACAAAATAATGCCAACAAGGTATTTTGGCCTCCAAATTTCCATAATATCATTATTACACCTTCCATACACTATTTTATCAGTCATTTCCATATCTGGGCATTAAAATCGAAGTGGGGCCCACATCACACTTTCACTTATAATCACTTAACATATAAATTTTCACTCAATAATTAATTACATATCACATGTACAGTCAGTAGAATCGGGTCTCACACCATCTCTTTCCTTTTTTTTTTTACTTTTTTTTTCTTTCGATCCATTTTTTTGTTTTATTTTAAATCAAATTACAAAATAGAAGACGTTTTAAACTCTACCAAATAAAAAAAAAAGGCAAGAAAGTAGAGTGCAACATGGACACTCTTTGGATGGAAGAAATCCTCCAAAATTTATATTATAGAGATTCAATCAAGGGAATCTTGATGGATATAAATTGTACAAGAAAAAATTAAAAAAAAAGGAAAAGAAAAGACTAGAAATAAGAAAAAAATCAACCAAAAAAAAGTAAGAAAAAGTCACCTAAGACATGGCACTATCAATGTGTGACGACTCGGGTGCACCCACAGGCCACCGCCCGAGCTCACTCAACCGTATTGTCCGCTTTGGGGTGCACCACACGGGCCACCGCCCCTCACGGATTTATCGGGAATAAATTCCCAATTCGCGTCCCCCAGGAGGTTCGAACTTAGGACCCTTAAGTACCTAGTTCTTACACTCCTGGTACCATTGAGACAACTTGTCTCAATGGTACCAGGAGTGTAAGAACTAGGTACTTAAGGGTCCTAAGTTCGAACCTCCTGGGGGACGCGAATTGGGAATTTATTCCCGATAAATCCGTGAGGGGCGGTGGCCCGTGTGGTGCACCCCAAAGCGGACAATACGGTTGAGTGAGCTCGGGCGGTGGCCTGTGGGTGCACCCGAGTCGTCACACAATGAGTATAGATTCAATCAAGAGAAAATCAGTCAAAATAAAGTGTTTTGGCAAAAAAAAAATAGAAAAAAAAAAACCAGGCTTCACATGGCACCACCAATAAAGAATTTTTCTTGCAAAATTTATTGTATGAATTGATGGATGGATTAAAAATAATTCTTGAATATTTTTTAAAATATAATTTACTTGAAATTTAAAAAATAAACTCATTTAAATATACATAAAAAAAACAGCGGTACAAGTGAAATATTCAAAATAAATTATTTGAAAAAAAATCACATTCGAAAAAATTGAAAAAAAAAAAAGAAGTCAAAGTCGGCTGTCATGTAAACACTTCAATTAAGATTAATTTTTTTGCAATATTTATCTTTTAAAAAAATCAAAAAATGGAAAAAAGTCAAAGGTCAGCTCCACATGGACACTCCAATTAAACTTAATTTCCTGCAAATTTTATCTTAAAAAAATAATGATGGTGACACGTGGATACCCTCTAATAGATTTAAAAAATAAAAATAAAAAATTACGTAGAAAATAAAAACTCCCTAAAAAGGACAAATATTTAATAAAAGAAGAAATTAAGGGATGGGGCTGTTTTCTTCTAGAAATGTTTATACATATAACGCGTAGAAAACAATGAAAGGAAGTCAGCATTAAAAGTGGAGATTTTAGACCGTCTGAGTATTCAAACCAAGTCTATCTATATGTCTACCAACCATCCATCTGAAAATGGAGATTTTAGACTGTCTGAGCTGTCTGATCGAGAATAGGAAGAAGAATGCCTTCGTGCTTAAAGGTGGGAAACAAGGGACTCTTTTTTACCGGTCCTCCCAACGGGACAAAGAAGGCAACTAAAAGCTTCACAGATGACCAGTCCAACGGCAGAAGTTGAAAATTTAAAATTAAAATTAAAAGATGGTTATGCATATAAAAAATTCGCTAAACAATAAAAAATTGAAAAATAAAAAAAAAAAAGAAAAAAGCGGGGTGCCAGGTGGACGCCCACGATCTCCCCTTTCCTGAAATATATATATGGCGATTGGGAACATTAATTTATATTATTATACAAAAAATAATTCTTTTTGAGGGTGCTTACTGCTTACTAGTTACTTGTCACCTTTCAGTTTTTTTAACAGAAAACATTTATTTCTTATAATAATTAAAAATTATATAAAAATAAAAGAAAAAAATATTAAAAAACAAAAAATAGACTAAAAAAGATTCATAATCTTTTAGAATAAAATATATCTTTCTTTTATTTTTATATAATTTTTAATTATTATATAAAAAGTGGGAAACAAGTCCCAACGGGACAAAGACGGCAACTAAAAGCTTCACAGATGACCAGTCCAATTAAACAATAAAAATTTAAAATTAAAATTAAAAGATGGTTATGCATATAAAAAATTCGCTAAACAATAAGAAATTGAAAAATAAAAAAAGAAGGCAGCGGGGTGCCAGGTGGACGCCCACGATCTTCCCTTTCCTGAAATATATATATATATATATAGCGATTGGGAAACATTAATTTATATTATTATATAAAAAATAATTCTTTTTGAGGGTGCTTACTGCTTACTAGTTACTTGTCACCTTTCAGTTTTTTTAACAGAAAACGTTTATTTCTTATAATAATTAAAAATTATATAAAAATAAAAGAAAAAATATTAAAAAAATAGACTGAAAAAGATTCATAATCTTTTAGAAAAAAATATATCTTTCAAAAAATTCACAACAACAAAAAAGAAAATAAAACAAGACTAAGAAAAAAATATATTTGGAGTTTTTTAATTCTATTTTTTCCAAAAAAAGAGACTTTATAAAGGACAACAAAACAGTCCGAAATTTTTATTAAATTTTCATTTTTGAAAGATCATATCTTCGGACAAAAGATATGGAACATGCATTAAAAATTAAAAGGGAAAAAAGCAACAAAACAATCAACACATAAGCAACAAAAAAAAAGAGTGTTTTTATTAGGTTTTGGGATTAGAGATTTTAACAGGGGCTTTTGGATGGAGACGAAGACGAATAGAATGTTTGAGGAATTGTTCATGAATATATATGGTTTTTGTTCGTTTATTATTCTTAACAAACAATCACAAATAAAAGTATGCTTTGTTCGTTTATGTTGGTGAATAAATTCGTTCAATATTCATTTAAAACTCGTTCATTTAATGAATCATTTAGTATTCGTTTACTGTTCGATAATGATAAACTTTTAAATGAATATTTACTTATAAATTATTTTAATATGTAATTATTTAAATTACATATTTATGGATTTTTTAGTTTGATATCATATATATTATGGTAAACATAATCTGTTTGTATAAATTTTTTTTGTTTAGTATTTACGAACATGTTCGTTCAATGTTTACGAACATGTGTTTGTGAATATGTTCGTTAATATCTTTGAACAAACTTAACGAACATAAACACGAATAAACTTAAAAAATAAACGAACGAACACGAACATAATATTCGATTCGTTTACACCTCTAACTTTGGACATTTTTAAATAATCAGAATGATGAGGTTGGAAGTGATTTCGAGGGCGAAGTGGAGGCAACGATACTAGATTTAGGGTTTTACTTTTCAAATTTTTGAATTTTTTAATGTTAGGTATTTAAAAAAAAAACTATGAAAGAGAAAGTGAGTAAAAGAAAAATATTAAAAAATGATTCCGAAGAGTGTCGATGAACGATACTGTCAATGACTATGATCAGAATTTGGGTAGGTCTGGTTAAGAAAGCAACACGAAAGATAAGGGGTTAGGAGAGAAAGAGAGAAAAAATAAGGAAAAATAAAATTTTCTATCTAGAGTTTATCGAAGGATTTTTATATATTTCTCAAAACTACGACGTTTTGAGTTTTGGAAACTAAACAAAAAAATGGAAAATAGAAAGATGAGTTAGGGTCCATTTTTGTTTATACTCTATCAAATCCGACTTAGACATTTGTATTTCGTGAGATTAACTCTAATGATATAAAAAATAACAATGGTAGTAAAATTAGATATTTGTAACGATAAGATTAAAATTAATAAATGTTTATGCATTTGATATAAAAGTATCGATAAAATGAAGTATAATAAAAATAAAAATTGGTTATTATAGATATTAGATAAAAATTGAATATAATAAAATTTATAGTATATATTTGATATTTGTAAAACTAATAATTATGTTTAAATAAAATATTGTATATACTTAAAGAGAAGTGATCAAGTTGCATCAGTGTAAAATAATTTTATTTTACACCATTTTTATATCTTAATGTAGGATTAACATTTTTACAAACCATCAACATTTCTACCATCTAGATAAAAAATAACATATTTTTCAAATATATAAACGGTTAAAATTTTATTATTAAAAAGTTAATAGTTAAACATTTTTTAATTAACTTGAAAAGGTTGGATTAAGAATATACAAACAGTAAAAAAAGATATGAAATGATGTAAGATAAAATTATTTTACAATTGATGTAACTCTATCCATCTTCATAATTAAAAATTATAAATATGTGTGTATATATAAATTTATATATTATTATCTAATCTATTTGAGTGAAATTTAAAAACTCTACAACTGAAATTACAAACTTGTTGCAAATCTTTAAAAATTAAAAAAAATATTACGTAAATATCTATAAGACGTTTGGTGACGCAACCGAACAATATTCTATTATCTATAATGACAGCCTTTGAATTAATTTTTTTTTTTAAAAAAGATAATTAAGAAGTCAAAATTGATGATTGCGCGTATACGTAAAGCAAGTTCAGATCCTTTTCAACGCTCTAGATTCTCATTCTACCGATTATTTTAATTTTCAAAAAGTTTGGGATCGAAAATGAAAGATTCTCTACCACGTAATTGTTGTTCCAACCATCGTGTTATCCAATCAATACGAGTTTAATGGCTTCGCTTTGAGACAAAGTATGTTAGATAAATCATTTTTTTTCCATATTACGATTAAAAATATGAGTTTATATATAATGCATTAATAATATATAGTTTTTATATACTATCAATTAATTATAACATGAAATCTTATATGTAGATTTTTAAAAATAAATATTAATAAAGTTTTTAAATTTATTTTTAAGGATTTATATGCTTTTAAATTTTATTTATTAATGAAATATAATGTTATAGTTAACTGACAGTGTATGAAAGCGATACATTGTCAATGCATCATACATAATCTCTAAAATTATTTGTAAATTTTACTCAAACAAAATCTATTTACAAAAATAACATTCTAATGGATAAAAAAAATTATTTTCTTATCGATTTGAATAGGCCGTAAGAATTAATATCTTCATTATTATCCTTTTAAGCCCTAGTTTCTTCTTATTTTTATATTAGAACTTGTTGATTCTGCGATGTGGGCAAATTCGGTCATGATCGTATTGTTGTTAATTTCATGAAAGAAATTATACGAGTTGAACAGAGCCAAGTTATGTCATAAAAAAATTTAAATCCAAGAAGTTTGAAAACAAAGTAAAAGTCATTTCAAATTTAAAAAAAAAATTTTCATCAATCTTTATGTGGAACTTTAAACTTCTTGATATTATATGAGTTTTGTGGCTTGAAGGTCGTTAAAATTTTGTTATTAGGAAGTGTATTTGGTAGAGTAAAAAAAAAAAAGAAAGGGAAAATAGATAACAGTGAATGAAAAAGTGAAAAGAAATTAAATTTTAATAGTGTTTAATAAAAGATAAAAGTTTGCAGAAAAAATGAGATATTATTGTTTTCTATATTTTATTCATAACAACGAACTATTTCAAATTGAAAATATTAGTGGAGAGAATGAAAAAATGTGTGTATATTTACAAAATTATCATTTACTTTTTTAGTTTCACCTTATTATCTTAAATTACTAATGATACAATGGTAATAATATATTTTTTATTCTTTATTTTTTATTTCTAACTTTACAAAGTAATTGATAAAAGAAAATTATATATTTTTTTAACTTTAAAAAATATTTTTTTTTACCATTTCATTTTTCTTCTCTACCAATTTTCTATCTTTTCATTTCTTTTAGACTTAATACTTACATATGTCTTCAATGCTTACCATAAAATGGAATTAAGCCCCTTAATATTTAATTGCATGGAAACCAATCCATTAAGTTTTATTTTAAGCAACAACCAAGGCTTAGCTTAGTGGTTGTTACCCATTTTTAGGAGAGATTAAGTCCAAATTTCGATTTCCTACTCCTCCCTTGTACCTCATTTGAACTAAAAAAAAGTTTTATTTTAAGTAATTAAAACCTAAACGTTTCAAAATAACAAAATTAAGTCCATCTTCGTTAAATTCTTTACTTGCGGTTACCCTTGCACAACAGTTAAAACTTAACGATAATAGAAGAACTTAACAAAAATAAACTTAATTGCTTAAAATAAAACTTAATGGGTTGATTTTTGTGCAATTAAATGTTAGGGTTTAATTCCATTTGTGGTAAACTTGGAAGACATATTTGTGTATTAAACCTTTTTTTATATACTCTATCAAGCAAATCTTTAAAGTGGAATAAAAAATTATTATCTTTAAAAAAATCTAAAATTCAATAGATTACTAAATCGGACTCTTAGTCTTGCTAGATCACAAAAAAAATACAAATTGTTTAATAAAGTTTTTAGATTTACAATAAAATCTCCCTAAATTAATCTTTTCTAATTTAATAATCTCTTTAAATTAATAAATTATCCCGACTTGAGTTGCTATAAAAAATTAATAATCCTCTCTACTATAATAATTAATAATTTCGTTTTAAAAACTAATGTAAAATTTCAATCCCAACTATCATATAAAATAAAAATGCGATAAAAATATAAAATAGATTACATAACATTCAAAAGTTTGAAAAGCACTTCAAGATGTTAATTGCAAAAAAAAAAAACCATCCTATATGAGTCTTTTTATTTAAGAACTAGAAAAGTACAAAATATATTACATAATATATATATATATATATATTGTCACGGTCCAAGTACACAAGTATTTTACACTTTTTCACACTTTTTTACATTCACTGTACTGGTTGGGCTGTCTGTGATGCCTTTTTAAACACTGTTCATCAACAATAACAACACAATTTAGATAACATTTATTTGTTAGTGGATAATATTCACAACTGTACAAGTTAATTTTCATCCCCTGAATTTAAATTTACAACAAGCAGTACTGTATAAAAATGTCTGAACATATAAATGTAAACACAATATCTCCAGGATCCTTTATAATTCGCATCAGAATAACCATATGTAGTCAATCCATTGTATGTAATCCCTCAATCCTTTGAAGGTAATCTGTGGATGTTAAAATTAAAGAAGTGAGCAAAACCACAGCTCAGTAAAGGATTTGTATGCAAATCTTGATATTCCGAAATCTATATCCAGTAAAATCCTTTATTTTCCTATGGTTCACTAGGAACCGAAATAGGAAAGATACTATAGTTGGCTAGGGATCTGGATGGAGTAAGGAAGGTATTTTCAAATACCTGTCTTGTCCCGAAACCTAGAAGTGACTATATGGAGTAATCATTGTTTTTGAAAATAAATCACTTTTTCTATAACTTTTCATCTTCACTTCAAAACAACATTTTCAACAGGTAAAACATTTAGTCACTTAATCTAATATTCAAATTTAAATCATAAAAAAATATTAGATTAATCACTTTTCATTTCCTTTTTGAAAACATATTACATATCACATATATCATTGAAATCGTAAACAGTATCGCGCTCATGTAGTATGGTGGACTGACTGTATAAAAATCATCAAATAAAACACTTTTTCATATCATGTCATAGTAAATTTCAAAATTAATGCTTTTATAAATCGAAGCATTAAATCAGGTAATCTAATATTCATATTAAACCATAAAAAGCATATTAGATTAAATAATCCCCTTTTTTTCCTTTTAAACACATGTTACGTATATCACTGAAAAATTCGTAAACAGTGTTGTACTTAATTTAGTACAGTAAATTGTTTAGAAAACCACCTTTCATTTCATTTAAAACATATAAATAATCCTTCATCTTTTCATAACATCATTCATTTAAAATCATCACTTTTCATATTATCATTCATTCAAAATCATCACTTTTCATCTCATGAAAATAGTGGAGATTACGGCAACACCCTCAATATATCATGTTATAATCTCTGTAGGGAAGAGTATCAGTAAACACGTGAGAACTATGGCCATAGTCTATAGGTGTCCTCTGTCATACAGTGATCAGGTGTCAACCGGGACACTGAAGACAAGATCAGTGTCAACAGCTTCACATAGCATGTACATATCACATATCACATATTACATGTCACATATCAGCATGATACAAGGTCTATCAGTCTCAAAACAGTATATGTGAAATCTCATTACCTTTATGGAATTTAATAAAATCAATAATATCTTTAAGAAAATCCATAAAGGTATAAATCACAGTATCTCGTACGGTGAAAACAGTGTTATAAAATAATTACACTGCAGTAATGAATCTCATAATATTCCATTCTGCCGTAAACACATATTCGTACTTCTACGTTTTCCATTCAAACATTTCACTTTTAAGATTACTAGAAATCATTTTCTGGTAATTTCATAATTTATGGAAAATGAAAATATTTATTTTCCAAAAATAATAATAATAATAATAATTCCATAAACATATTTTTCACTGTGGAACACATGTAAAGACATTTTAGTCTCAAAACATTATTCACATGATAATATCACTTTTGTGGAAATCAGTAAAATGAGTAAAATCTTCAGTCAGTCTATAAAGGGAAATCATAATAAAATAGTGAATATTATATTGAAAATAATTTATAAAATATTAACTATTCAACATTTCACTTTACACATCACATATTCCATTATAAAACACGTGGGAGGAATTTTTGATAATTTAATTTTCATCGAAATCAATAGCATGAATATTTAATAAATGATTTTCGATAAATTCACAATTCATGAAAAATAATAAATATTTCACTCTTGAGGCTAGGGAAATATTTCATAATGCATTAAAATATTTTATAGCATTTTTAGAAATATTTCTACGAAATTCCGGCAGCATAACAACTACTAACACCCTAGCCCCCATGCAATTTCAAACACAGTTCAACCAGCCAAAATAGCCACATTTTCACCACATTCGAGGCAATTCACTTCCAAAGTAATTTCATAAAATTATTAGCATAAAAAACATGCATTCGGGATATCCCTACAAATTACACATGCATCCCTTACTTGTCTGACGTATACGCGCTTCCCGATAGCACTACACTACACGAAAACCGTAACTCCCAGGCTGCAATTAATTCCACCAAAATTATTAGCTTATTAAATACTTATTTTTAACCCATAGTTCATATCATAATGCAGCCACATTGGACACTACAAATAGTTTTGCAATATAATTTCTACTGGTAATATAACGTAACTTCTTCGTTTTGGTCGGATTTTAAATCCGAGTATACCGGCAGACTCCTTGTAATTCCTACAGTCTAATTCTACCCTTAAACCATCAAAACAGCCATGAATCACACTCCCCTTCACCTTGGCCGAATGGGGATGGTGGTGATTTTGATTGATTTTCAACAATTCAATTTTACTAAGTTATTCTACCATGCTTAACAACTAATTTGGCATCATTTTCAAGCTTGAAACCACATGAATTCATCATGCTCCCATGTTGGCCAAAACCCCTCTCATGGCATCTTTTGATTTTGCAACATTTAATTAAAACTATGGCTATAAACAAAATCACTAAGCTTAAAGGAATAATTTCATGCCATTGAACTTAAGAAAAACATAAAGAATGGCAACATTACCTTGCTTGGTTGAATCTTTGAGGAGTTCTTTCTCCTTGTATAGTGCCTTATAGGATGAGATATTGGTGTAGGATTATAGAGGAGAGAGAGGAGATCAATTTTGGTATAGAAATCATGTTGAAATTCTAAGTAGATTTTAAGATATAAAGCTTGAAATTTTCTTTTCTTTCTTTCACAATGAAAATGGCATGGGACTCTTGGAGGAAGAAGGTGAATAGTGTATCTCAGCAGCTGACTGAATTTTAAAGAGAATTCTGGAACCATGCAAAATGATCAAAATGCCCCTAGTTATGAAAATTTAGATGATTTTGCCCTTATGGTCCCACTGGCGTAAAAACTGTGTAAATGTACTCCAAATTTTCGGATTCCAGTTCCAAATGATCCTATTAAACATATCTTGATGATTGGAAGTGGTTTCGTTAACGCTCGGTACATGGATAGTGAGAAATTACGATTTTATCTTATTCTCCTTTTTATGTAGAATATCATGATATTTTTACTTCGTCCCAACTCATTTTAGTTTGAGCTTAATTTACGAAAATGCCCTCAGGATGTATTCGTCATTTTCCAATTTGTTTTCCAACTTCACAAAATAATTCAAAAAAATTAATAATAATATAATTCAATGATTTCAAATCTCAAAATCATCATATTATATTCTATTATACCACTGTACTCAGTATTTTCAGTGTCGAGCCCATCCGAATAAATTAAAAAAAGTGGGGCCCACATCACCTTTTCACTTAAAATCACTTAGCACAAAATTTTTACTCCAAAAATTAATTATATATTACCAATACAGTACAGTAGAATCGGATCTCACATATATATATTTGCAAAGAGTTTTTTAAGAAGTTAATCGTCCAAAATGAGATTTTTAAATAAATTAAACGCTATAAAGTTATTAGAGTTGTTTAATGTATGTGAAAATTAAATAGACATATATTTTAAAATAAAATAATAATTTGTAGGGTAAACCTTTTAAATTAATACTTAATGATGAATCCAAAAATATGAATTTAAAACGGTTTTACTTTCACTGTAATAGTAGTGTTTTTTATTTAATTATTTGAATTCATAATCATTTTAAGAAAATTTGTAAGAAAATGAAAGGAATAATAAAAATATAAGTAGGAAAAAGTTGACAAAATCATAGTAACAGTCAAATAAATACTTTTTAATTTTTTTTTTTCATTTTATACCCTCTTTCTTAATTTATTTTTATTTTTATTTTTTTGGACATAACATCTTTCTTTCAAATTCAAATATGTTTTTTTTTCCACACTAGTTTCGCAATAGTAGCTCTGGAGGACTGAGGTCTGGGGCAACAATTTGGCATCCGCATTCCACGTTAGTGCTCATCAATTTTGATTAAATTACAAAAGATGAAATCAAATAAAGGTGTTCATAGTCAAACAAGGTTGGGTTTGGATCGAGTTTAAGTAAAATAATAAGGTAAGATATTAAGAGATTAATTTGGAGTTTAAGTCGAGTCTGGTCTGACATTTTCGACATTTCGAGCCTAATTTGTTTTTATACAAAATGAAAAAGCTCAAACCTATTCAAGCTCGTCCAAAAATAATATTAAGATTTTTTAAAAATTATATAATAAAATACAAAAATATTTAAACACATAATAGTTAATAAATATAATACAGTAAATTAAAATAAATTCTTATAAAAATATTACAAAAAATGAAAATATAAATTAGAATCTAAAGTAATAAATAATAATAATACAAGTGCAATTTAAATTGTACAAAAAATAATTAAAAATGAATTAGTATAAAAATAGTAAAAAAATTATAATAGTTGGACTAGGCTTGGGCTTGAAGCAATGAATTTAAGCCCAACTCAATTTTTTTGTCAGACCTTGATTTTACAGCCCAAGTTGATTTAATGAGCTTAATATTTTTGTTTAAACTCACCCAAAATCTAAGTAAACTTTCGGGTTTAAAAGGATAATCCAACTTTTGAACAAGCCTAAAATTAAACTCATTTCGCAAGTCATGTGATAAATATTAATTTATTTTATTTATTATATTGCCAATGCTCATTCCATCAATTTGATTAATTTCAAATCAAATTATTCAAAATTAAGTTAATTGAATTATGTATTTTATTTTTATCAATCAAGCTGAATTTATGAATTTAAAAATTCTGATTACGTAAGTGTTTATGTAATTTTTTATTTTTCAATTAAAATTTTTATTAATTCGGTTCAAAAATCAAATTAACTCAAATCTAACTTTAAAGTCATTTTCAATAACCGGCCAAAATTAATTTCATAACCAAACGATTAATTGAATTAAAATCTATTCGATTGACTAATTTAATTAAAACCAAAAATATAAATAATCCTACTGGTTTAACATTAAAATTTGCAGTAACACTTTACTAGGCTTGAATTTAGACAAAAGTTAATGAAACAGTGCAAGAGGTAACCATTATTTTGAATGTTTTTGATGATTATAGTTAAATAATTGAATTTAGGATAAAAAAATTCTGTCAATAATTATTATATATATGTATAGTTATTTTGGTTGACATTGACCTCTAATGATTTTTTATTCTTGAAAAATTAATTAAAGAAAATAAATAAAATATTTAAGAAATATTATTAATATATATTAACCATTAATTTTTTAAAAAATCAAATCAAATAAAAATAAAAATTAGGGGACAAATTCAAAAGGAAAATTTGAGATTGGACCTGACAATCTTGAACACGATACGATGATACAATACGAAAATGATATGAATAAAACACACGAAAGTGATATAGGTTAAAATTAAGTAAAAATTATATACGAATATGTTAAATACTAAAAATAAGATTTTTGATTTTCTGTATCGACATAAATTTTAACATAAAATTTTTATATTTTACACGATATAATATACAATTTGACATAATATAAAAATAAATTATAGATACGAATTATTAATTCTATTTGAGATAATAGCAAAAGATATGGATGCACTTGAACAGACGAGTCAATGGATAGGATCGCTAATTACCCGGCGTGGGACCACTAATGACTAATGCACAAGACGAGAGGGGCCAACTTGATTGTCGTTATATCTCAACTTGCGAGAACCAAGGAAGAAAATAAGCACAGCTTACATTCACATTCACATTCACATGAAAATGAATCAGATTTTGTGAATTTTGACCATGAATCCATCCGGATTCCAGCATTGTATTAAATGACTAATGTACAAGACGAGAGGGGCCAACTTGATTGTTGTTATTTCTCAACTTGCGAGAACCAAGGTAGAAAATAAGCACAGCTTACATTCACATTCACATGAAAATGAAAATGAATCAGATTTTGTGAACGTCGACCATGAAAACAAATCCATCCGGATTCCAGCATCGTATTAAATGGGTGAGATTGCAAACGACGGCAAGCTAAGTCAAAACATTGATAGAAAAAATGGGGTCCAAAGCTGACCAATGTTTCTCACCGGAAGTTTTGGAATTTTTTTTTTAAATTACACAATTCATTTTAATAATTTAAAATTAATTTTATTCGAAATTTAATTACAGTTAAAGCTTTCACCCCTCTTCAAAAATATATTCAATAAAAATCAAATCCGATAACTTTTTTTACAAATTTAACATACATTACAACGTATATTTGAATCCCATTCTTTTGCTTTCATTCTAATAATCTTCACGCTCTTTATGTGATAAAGTGAAAGCAACCCGCCTCTATTTTCACTACTACCTCGTATATGCACTCCATTTCCTATCCTTTTTCTATAAAACACACCCTCCATACCATTCATTCCATTTGTTAAGGATCAATAAAGATTCCCTTATTTTTACAAGAAATGGATGGGAATGGCAGAGATGAAGATAGGGCGGAGAATGGGTTCAACCCAGAAAGAGAAGAAGAGGAGAAATATGAGAAGAAGGAGGTGAAGGGTGCTGAGATGTCGGTGGAGCAAATCTTTGAGAGACAGGAAGTGCCCTCATGGAGGAGACAGCTGACGATGAGGGCCTTTGCTGTCAGCTTTGTGTTAAGCATATTGTTCAGTTTCATAGTGATGAAGCTCAACTTGACGACCGGAATTATCCCATCCCTCAACGTTTCAGCTGGATTGTTGGGCTTCTTCTTTGTCAAGACATGGACAAAGATGCTTGAGAAATCCGGTCTCCTTAAACAGCCATTCACCAGGCAGGAAAACACCGTAATTCAGACCTGCGTGGTGGCTTCCTCAGGCATCGCCTTCAGCGGTGCGTATTTCTATTTTCCTGTCCTTGATTTGTACAAAAAGAATCATCGTAAAACTTTCATCCTTTTTCTGGTACAAAACATTCAGAAAATGTCCCAAATCGGAACACTGAGTATTCCAACCCGTTAAATTAAGGATGGAACCTGGTTAAGGAGTACCCATTGTCGTGCATTACCGTTTACCTTCCCACCGCACATCCAAACGGGGCTAGTATTCCATTCCCCCAGTCTAGTCATGCAGTAAATACTTTTTTTTATAAGCATGCTTATCCATTTTCCTATTTAAAATTAATCTTATTTTGGGCAGAAATTAATAAACAATAAAATTTTTTGATCAGTAAAAATTTCAAGATTCAAATCCGGTCTAAATAATTAAAAAAAAATTAATTTTACTTCTTTCAACTACGATCAGAAAATACGTTTTGGACTTTATTATTGTTTTACAAATAATTTAGCTTTCTAGATAGACGTTGAGAAATATTATTTTCTAGAACTCCATGGACCGGGGAGAACAGATGAGAAGCGGAAATTGCTTTGTTGGTTAGTCAAAAGCGTCACCACTTTTTCAATAATAGGCACTATTAGCAATGGAAAAAATAAAAATCTGCACGTCAAATTTTGAAACTTGATTTTTTATTTATTTTTTCAAATACTTTTAGGAGCATGGTCCCCATAAATGCAGCTAGTGTGAGTGAAATAAGAAGCTGTAGATTGATCTGGCTTTGGGTCAAAGTCTACTAAAAGAGAGTGCTAGCTTGGGGGAATGGGTAATGAATGCTTGCGGTATTCACATTACTATGTCGAAAAGACTGATGGTTTTAGGCTGTTTTGGAGGGGACCCTTGGTCCTTACACTTCGGACTTTTAGGCCAGAGCTATAATAGCTGTTTGCCTGTTTTAATTCATTTCCTACACCTTTCCTTCCCACGTTACTTCTGATGCCAAAGTCACGCTGACACAATATTTTCTTATCTTAAAGAATTTAAGGCAACATGTTCACCTATTTATTGTAATTATCATGTTAATGATGCTAGCATTAGTTTAGTTTATTATGATTATTGTAATTATCACGTTACCATGTTCACCTATATTATTGTAATTATCATTTTTGGGATACTTTTCTTAATAGCATAATCGCGCATCTGTCCATGGTTAATTTCTTGAAACAGGAACATGTTCTGCCATATCAAACATTGCTTGATCAATCCTTAAACAATAGCGAGAAACATAATTACTTCTGTGAAGATGAACATAGATCACTGTAAGCTGTGAAAATAACAAGTTGCATTAGGGATTTAATATTCTTTTCACATTTTTTTTTCTTTGACGTGAAATTCTATGAAATACTTGTTCATGTAAGACCTGGAATGGACATAACAAGAACCTTTTATGGACAAACTCTCGAAGAAAGCAAACAATAGCTTGCATCACTTTAGGAACAGTGCTATGCTGTAATCTAAAACCGTTGAAAAAAAAATTATCAGGTTTAGAATAGATTCACCTATCACAGATTTGTTCTTATGTATTTTGGCAATTATATAACAAATTTACAGTATAAAACTTGTGGTTGTAAAACTCGCTTGGAATTGCAAACTTTGTGACATCAGTATCAATTTTTGTTGAAATACAACTGCAGCCGGTTTGTTGAAAATTTTATGTTTACTTACCTGTTTGCAATAGGAGGATTTGGGAGTTACCTCTTTGGCATGAGTGAACGCATTGCCAAGCAATCAGGGGACACTGGTGGCTTCAAGAATCCATCACTAGGATGGATCATTGGCTTTCTCTTTGTTGTCAGCTTTCTTGGTCTCTTCTCTGTGGTGCCTCTCCGGAAGGTTCACTCTTTTTTGTCCCTATATATGTCAACTTACAGCAACTACTGTGTTGAATGGACAAAGGAATGCAAATTTCAAAATAAATTATGTCTTTCTGATAGTTTAACTACAGAATTGGAATCATTTGTTTGATATTGAATAATATTCTTGCAAGTAAAGGTTTTTGCCTATGTTAACTTCCATAACCTGTTATTCTTTTGGCCTCCTTTCCTCAGATCATGGTCATAGACTTCAAGTTGACATATCCAAGTGGTACTGCAACTGCACATCTTATCAATAGCTTCCACACTCCTCAGGGAGCCAAGCTAGCAAAGTAAAATCACTGTCATAGCTGTGATTTGTAATTAAAGCTGATTGTTTCGAAATTTATATATTCTAATTGACCCATGCTCTTTACACTTGTAGGAAGCAAGTAAAAACATTGGGCAAGTTCTTTTCTTTCAGCTTCTTGTGGGGTTTCTTTCAATGGTTTTTCACTGCCGCAGATGATTGTGGATTTGTTAACTTTCCTACATTTGGGCTTAAAGCATACAAGCACAAGTGTGTAAAATCAGTTAAATTATTTTCTTTAAAGAACACAATTAAAGTAAAGTTGAGACAAGATTTAGAATATTTTGCTTAGTGTGCTAAGCCACTTTATCGTTAGGGAGTATTTAGCTAATACTTCCTTTGCTAATATTCAGGTTTTACTTCGATTTCTCAGCAACATATGTTGGAGTAGGGATGATTTGCCCCTACATAATAAACATATCAGTGCTGCTAGGAGGAATACTTTCATGGGGTCTAATGTGGCCTCTCATTGAAACGAGACAGGGTGATTGGTATCCTGCAGGTCTTCCTTCAACCAATATGCATGGCCTACAAGGTTACAAGGTTAGTTTCCTAGAAGATCATCAAATCTGTAGTTTTCTGCCACCATTACATAAATCACAAGACTCTTCCTCATTGACACTTGACTTATTCCCTAAATTCAGGTATTTATTGCCATTGCGATGATTCTAGGTGATGGCCTATACAACTTTCTCAAGGTGTTAGGTAGAACCCTCATAGCATTGTTTTATCAAGTTCGAGGCGGACAAGCTCTGCCCGTTGCAAACCAGCCCTCTTCCGATACCACAAATAAGCTATCTTATGATGATCAGCGCCGAACCCAACTCTTTCTTAAAGATCAGATTCCTACATGGTTTTCTATTGCAGGTTATGTCGCAATTGCTGTCATCTCTACCATCGTACTTCCACACCTCTTTCATGAACTCAAATGGTATTACATATTGGTCATCTACATCTTTGCACCAACATTGGCTTTCTGTAATGCATATGGATGTGGACTGACCGATTGGTCCCTTGCTTCCACCTATGGCAAGTTAGGAATCTTTACAATTGGAGCTTGGGCAGGTTCACATGGTGGAGTCCTTGCAGGCCTCGCAGCATGTGGTGTCATGATGAACATTGTTTCAACAGCCTCTGACCTAATGCAGGATTTTAAGACTGGCTACCTGACTCTCGCTTCTCCTAGGTCCATGTTTGTTAGCCAAGTGATTGGCACCGCTATGGGCTGCATAGTTTCACCTTGCGTCTTCTGGCTGTTCTACAAGGCATTCGATGACCTTGGACTTCCTGACAGTCAATATCCTGCACCTTTTGCAGTTGTTTATCGCAACATGTCTATATTGGGGGTACAGGGCTTCTCTGCTCTACCAAAAAACTGCCTCTTGCTTTGTTATGTGTTCTTTGGTGCAGCCATTTTGATCAACTTGGTTAAAGATAAGGCAGGTAAGAAATGGGGATCCTTCATTCCACTTCCAATGGCAATGGCAATTCCTTTCTACCTTGGGCCGTACTTTGCCATTGATATGTGTGTTGGAAGTTTGATTTTGTTTGTCTGGGAAAAGATAAACAAGGCTAAGGCAGATGCATTCGCGCCGGCAGTAGCCTCTGGTTTGATCTGTGGGGATGGCATATGGACTTTGCCCAGTTCAATTCTTGCTCTAGCAGGGGTTAAACCACCAATTTGCATGAAATTTCTGTCGAGGGCAACAAACAGTAAGGTTGATACTTTCTTAACATCGTAAAAGATGAAGTCTTCTATGTAGGAAGCATGCGTGCAGATGCTTCATGTAGTAAGTATTATACAAATGTAATTGTAATGTAATGTTTGTGTGTGGAATTACAAATGTAAATGTAATTATACCTTTCTTCCTGGTGTGGACAAAAGGTCATGCGGAAGGAAAAGCAGGAAACAAGATAGAAGACGCCAATGAAGTATGTATGTTATTAAAGGATGTCATAAACAGCATTAGCAACATCCAACATGTTATATGCCAGTGAGTGAAAGTACAATGAAGAGTCAAATGGTGGATATTGTCTTTGTTTTAGGATATATACATGTCTATTCCAGGGTATTTAAATTTTCTGCCATGCTTTCACTCAGTTATTGGAATTGCTCATTTCATTGGGGTATCTGAACGATCTGGATAAATCAGATAGAAAGGTGAATTAACGTTTCTTGGAATGAAAAAAAAAAAAGGTGTTTGTGGACAAGCAGAACTAATCAATTTTAAAAACTATATAACAAATAATTTGTAATATAGTTTGCAACACGGTAAACCCTTTCAAGCAAGAGAAATGGCGAAATAGTTCAATTCAAAATGATCATATTATTATTATTTCTCTGAAATTAGAAATTCCAACAACAGTAATAATCATCATGGTTACGTCCATTCTCGCTAATTTTTACGTGTCACTTGAAAATCTCGGCCCCCTTCAGAAACAAACCAATAGAGTCATGCTCGTCAAATTTTCTGACTTCGGTAACCATATGCTTGAATTTGCTTTGTCATTCCTATTTTTACCATAGTCATAATGGCATCATAATGTCATGCAGTCCAATCTTCATCGCTTCCAATAGTATCCTAAATGGGATAAATAGGAATAAATCACTAAAACTGACAATAGCCATGAAAGATCTGATGCATGAGCTAGGGTGGGCAGGGTAAAGAGGTTTTTCAGTTCAGTATATACTTCTGCACAATTTTTGGTAGAAGTTTAACCATATAGAATCTGACAAGAATTCTCACCTGTGATGTGCTTGAGAATTCTTCGATGTCCTCTTCAACCTATAAGATTTGTTTGCATCATCAACCGCATTGAAGATTAAAGAAACTTGACTTTTGTGCTTAAGCTGATTCAAGTAACTATGCACAAATTTTATTTTAAAAGTTTGAACGCAATAAGGGAAGAAAAGGGAATTCAAAAGGACCACAACATTCACAATCAACTGCTACATAAAATATAAAAGTATTTAGACAAATGGGACCTTAATTAATGCCCTTAGAGCATTGCTCTACGTGGGCCAAAAATGCCATAATTTTAGCAACTAATAAGGTATATGCCATCATAGAATCTGACAAATAAGAGAAAAAATATGAATTCCAGCTGTATGCTTTCACAACATATGATTCTCATATAAATAACTTGAAAGAAAACTTCTGTTTTCCTCCTTTTTCTACTCTTTCGGAGACTCAGCAGTTACTGATATATGCCGTTGCCATTAGCACCATCTTATGCTTACCACTACATCCTTGGTAAAATATAAAATTACCAAATGATTCTCTACATGATGGTATAAATTCTACAAATCCTGTTTTCCCTATATATAACTTGATGCAACTCGTATAGTGAAATGCATCAATGAGATTAAAAATGCTTTCATTTGTAAGAGTTGATTTTTTTGGTTCATAAGAGGTACAAAGGGGAGAGAAAAATCAAACCTTGGATCTAATCCCTTTAAAGAAGAATAACAACCGTTACCGTTAGGCTAAGCCATGGTTTTATTTGTAAGCATTGATTTATAATTGCTTAGGAATGAAAATTTCATGGTAAAAGAACACAGATGGAATTATAATTTAATAAATTTGGATATCGTTTCATGAACTCAAAACGACATTAATGGATTGATGCTGTAGTACCTTCAAAGTTATTCTAAATTACTTCAACTATAAAACCAAACAAATTTGTCAGTAGCACACAAGTAAATTGGTCGTGCTTTACAAGGTTAGTGAGTTTTATCAGATTCCAGGGAGTACCATGAAAATAATGAAATGTGAAAACGGCATTAGACAATATGTTTAAGATCAGGAGATTGATTAAGACACAACTATCCCACTACATGGTTGAGTCAAGGCAGAAACAAAGTACTTCAACATAAGAAACACCAGAACTTTAAAATATGGGCAATGATACCTCAGTTTCTTTCTTCTTTCTTTTGATTCCTGTTCCTACAATTTTAAAGAAGTTACCGTCAAAAATTTTAACAGAAATAACGCCAAAGGCAATTAAAAACCAAAATTATCAGCGGCATGGATATGTCACAAAGAGATAAACCTGCAAAACGAATAAATTTCTAGAAACCAAAAGAATAAGCAAACTTATAGTATTATGAGAGCTGACGTACATATTCTTTCACAACCATTTATTCTATATAAACCAATCTGTGCAACTTCAAACTGATAGCAAAATGAACCCCTAATTTCTTAACAAAGTTATTGAAGACGATACATACAAGGCACATGCACAAAGACCAAAAAGGGTAAAGCAAGCCGTTTATTCTGCCTTTCAGAACATTCACAACATCCTCCACAAAATTGAAAATACCTAGATAATCTTATTCAGTTAGGAAAGGTATATAAACAAATTCATTAAATCAAACAACAAAAGTGTGCACCAAATATACTTGACCCCTTGATAAAATGTCAATTAGCTGCAAGGCCATCAAGCAAACAAGTGATACACATTTTAAGTTTATCAAACATTGAACAAATGGAGATTGGTATGCCTGCCACAGGTGTAACAGTTAACCTTTTTTTTTCTGAACCTTACAAATAAATCATTACATCCAACTACCTTGTCAATTCCAAACTTATTATTCTTATCTTTGCTTGCATGATTGAGCATTTTAAGTTGTTGCATATGACCAATTCAGACATTGGCTTATCTCTCATGCATAAATGGTTCAAACTCATTCTCTTGAACTTCATTACAAAGATAAAACTTAATTCAGAACCATATAAAGAGGCCATTCTGATCCAAATGCCTCATCGGCTTGAAAGTCCAAAAGTTAGATCATTTGTCCTAGCTCTGAATCTAGTTTGCTCAACATTATGAAATGCTTTTTCAATTCTTTCACACATAAGCTTTTTAAATCCCCTATAATTGGATTTAGGGATCAGGATAAGTGAGGTGCTTTGAAGCATTCTTTCATATTCAACCTGCTACTCCTGACCAATTATAATATCATTTCTGATAGAGTGCCTAACACTATTTTTAATACTGTTTTAATACTGACAACATATTTCTGAAATATTTTTCGATATGTGCATATAAGTAAGTATAATATCAGTTCTTTTATATATATATTTCTTACTGAGTATAAGCTCACCCCCTTCTACCTTACTAATTTACTTGCAGTAATAGCCGATTGATAAGAAAATGGTTTTGATTAGATACTTATGAGATTTTGATGTCGTACCTTATAGGTATGGTATTTAGACATTTATTGTACAGTACTTTAGTATGCAAAGGGATGTAAATAATAAACTGAAGAAGTCACTTATAGTTTTGTTATTAGGCATTGTATAGAAAAAACAAATGCTATGGTAAATAAGTGTACCGAGATCGATTTAAATGATTAAATATTGAATTAGCCAAATAATTTTAGCATAAAGTTAGAGTGAGGACACTGAGCACAATCCAACCAATCGTGTGAAAATGAAAAAAATCAATTTCGATTTTCAGGAATTAGAGCGTGACACAACGATACTAGATTTAGGGTTTTAGTTTTTAGATTTTTGAATTTTTTAATGTTAGGTATTAAAAAAAACTATGAAAGAGAAAGTTGAGTAGAAGAAAAATATTAAAAAAAAATTCTTATAAGTGTTGATCAACAGTGCTATTAACGACCGTGATTAGAATTTGGGTAGGTCTGGTTAAGAAAGCAATGCAAAAGATAAAGGATTAGGAAAGAAAGAAAGAGAAAATAAGGGAAAATAAATTTTTATGTCTAGGGTTTACTATAGGATTTTTATAGATTTCTTAAAACTACATTGTTTTGAGTTTTGGAAGCTAAACAAAAAATTGAAAAATAGAAAGACGAGTTAGGGCCCCATATTTGTTTATATTCTGTCAAATCCATCTTAGACACACTTCTACTTGAATGAATTGTGAAATTAGCTCTAATGATATTAAAAATAGCGATGAAAGTGAGATTGGATATTGTGCAATTCATATATTTTGCTATCTGTACATATTATTAGTGAAGTTAGGAAGATTAGATGTCTCATAAATATTCAAATGCTATTTGTTTTGTAGGTATAAAAGGGAATTGGATGGTAGGCCCCACTAAACTTCTAGTGCCCTGATGGAGGTGAAACTTGGCAGATCCAATATTTAGAGCCAACTATAGAGATGGTAAGAATCTGCACCTCAAACTCAATTGTTTGTGCATGTTTCGAAAAGCATACAACAATTTAAAAAATGATGGTTAAGTCCATAAGTTGATGAAATTTTTGTGAATAACAATCAAATTGAGTTGACTTTTGACCAATTGATAATCTTACATGAATCCTTGTTTGAAGAAGTCTCACACTATTTGAACTGATAGATTGAATCACACAAAACTGTTAAAAATTACGCAATTGCACAGTTAGGGCTATTCTACCAATCAAACCCTGACAAATGTCTTAGGAAATGTTAAATAGATATGTTTTATGATTGAATGAAATATTTTGGAAGTTGAATTGATTGTTTAAATAGGAATAGAAGTGTGAAGGGCAAATTTGAAATTTTTGGTAAGTATAAGGGCATTTTTGTAATTTGTCTTAAATGATATTTTGAATTTAGAAATTTTTACATATTTCAACCATTGTCGTCGGCTTCTCTTCTTCTTCTTCTTCTTCTTCTTCTTCCACCATTGTTGAAAGCTTCATCTAGAGAGAGAAAACTCTTGAAAACCTTAGTAAAACACTCCGAAACCAAAAATTGTCTTTACCAAACTTGTTTAGCTCTCAGAGCTCTATAACATACTACTAAAATCAAACCTTAAAGTGGCCATTTACAAGGTGTTTGGGTTCCTTCCATTTTGGGCCAAGAAGAAATGTGAGAGAAAGCTTGAAAGTTTTATGATTTAATGACTTTAAGCTATATGTTTAAGGTGTTTAAGCATGTATTCAGGCTTGAATTGCATTTAAATCATGATAATCAATTCCCTAGGGTTTCGGCCAAGCTTGCCCATGCATGAATGTGATCTTGTTCAATGTGAAAATGATATAAAATTGATGTAGACAATGTGTAGAACATGAATTTAAGCTTTAAATTGAAGAAATGAGATGTATAAGAGAGAGAGGTATATTCGGCCAAGAGAAGAGCATAAGGAAACCGTGCTCAATTCAATTTGTTTTAAGTCATAGAATAATGCATAAATTAATACAAGACTGTGGCGAAATCAGGATTGAAAACAAAGGTGTTTTGATAGAAGTAGCAGTATTAGCACCGGTAGTAAGTAGATTGAAATTATAGCTATTGTAGGTAATGTAGTAGGTTTTAAGGAATTGATTTCTCTTTATAACTGAAGTGTGAAGAATTGATAGTGATTGTGTGGTGATTTTGTAGCTCGAAAGTCAGAAAGCAATACCGTGCGACACTACGAAAATTTGAGTGGTAAGAGATATATGTAAGAGGCGTAGGGATACTGTGTTGCATTGGAAATGAAAAAAATGAGTTTTTATGAGATTGAAATTGATGGTTTGATTGAAAATGTGAAACTGAAATTGTAATTATAAACTGTGTTTTCGTGCAAGAAGGTTGGGATATGTAGTACCGTTATACTGTCAAAATTTCCTAAAACAAACCTAAATCTTTAAAATCATCATTTGACATTATTTTCACAAGTAGAAATGAAATGAAGGTATGATTTGGAGTTAAGGTTTCCTAAAGGCCACAAGTGCATACAAAATTTGTAACTCAGTTTCCATGGAAATTTTTAATAATTCTTACATTTTCCAATATACATTTATGTTTTTATGTTACTGTTATACGTAAATAAAATATTTTGAACATTGGTTATTGAACTGAGAATATTTTATATTTCAACTATAGCAATTCTTGATTTTAATGCTTTATGAGCTATCTGAAGATATAATTTATTGATTTGTTCTCTGTAAATGATTATGTTTTGATTTATGAAATGTTTTGAGACTATTGACGCCATAGCTACTTGTAGGTACATGCTCTTCTATGTGTGTAAACTGTTGTTGCTTGACCTTAGCCACATCTTTAGCGCCAACATATGTCACTTGGCTAGTGTATACTGTGGATCTTTTGACTATAGCCATATGTCATTATTACTCCCTGTTGTGTAAGGCCTAGCGTACCCACTTTTGTCATGTACTGAAATACAGATTCCAATACCATTTTAAGCCTTACTTATTATCGGTTGGCTTGTCTACAGTACCCTCACTAGTAATTAATATTAAATCAATTATTTATTTTTCACAAACAATAACCTAGGACCTATACTATTAAATCTACATTATACAAAGCATATATATTCTCAAACTTCCATAACAAATTTTTCGCTTTGGTTTACATCCCAAGAATATACATACAAACAAAATGTACTGTACAAATAAGTTCGAACATATAAATCATAAGCTCATATACCTTTACGAAAAATCAAGATCCGCTAGAGGGATACCAAAAGTGAAACTCCTTTAGATCGGGATCGAGATATCACTGAAAATAATCTAGAAGGAGAAGGAGGTGGGTGAGCTAATGCCCAGTAAGGAATTCATATAAAAGAATTGATACTATGTATACTATATGCAAATATCAAAATCATGTTTTTTATGTAAAAGCAAGAAGTATATAAATTAGGCACGAAGTAAGGAAAGTATACTATAATTGGTTAGATAACCAGACTGAGTACAGAAGGATGCTTTGAAGGACGTCACTTGTCCTGTCACATATATCCCACTATAGAGATTTTTATTGGAAGTAAGTAGTTCAATAAACGTGCAAAATTCAATAAACATTCATAACAATACCTTTAATGGTAATTTCATTTTTTCAGATAAGTAATGTAATCATTTCTCCGTAAACATTATAGAAATTAGTTTCAGTAAAGCAATAATAGAATTTAAAAAGCATATTTGATGAATATAAATGATTCTAAAATCTATACTATATATATATATATATTATAAGAGTGCTTGGGATGTCCGAGAATTTGCCACCCCAAATAAAATAGTAAGACAAGACAACACCTAATAGACTCATGCATAACGACATATGGCTATAGTCAAAAGGTTGTCCACAGACGTATACGGGCCAGGTGTAAATCTGGGACACTAAATGATAGACCTGGCAATCTTAGACACGACACGAACACGACACGAATAAATGATACGAGGTGACACGAGATGACATGGGGTTAAAATTAAGTAAAATTAATATATGAATATGGTAAAAGCTAAAAATAACATTTTGAGTTTTCCGTGTCGACACGAATTTTTGTCACGAATACACGACACGAAAACGAATTTTTGACACGAATTGCCAGGTCTACTAAATGATGGGATCAGGATCACTCAGCTATAGTAATAGTAATAGTAAGGTGCACGTGCTAATAAGCAGCTATAGGGCCAACCGTTTCAAAACAATATATAAAACAATTTGTAACAATTTACGAAGATAAATTCAACAACATATATCTTCAATCAGTCTATAAAGCATTAAAGTTGGTAAATAATACAGTTGAAGAATAAAAATTTATTAAATATTCTCAATTCAGAACTTATTGTCCAAAATATTTTATTTATACTTAATAGTAGCATAAAAACATGAATATAGCACTTACAGCATGAAAGTCATTAAAATCACTATGAAAAGTACAGTTATAAAAATCTATGCACCCATTTGAACCTTTTTTGAATTTTTACTTTCCAAAATATTTTTCTTTTATTTTAAATAAAATTACACTACTAGATAGTGATTAAAAAGGTTTTATTTCTTTTTTACAAAATTTTGACAGTATAATGGTATAGTTTTTTTTCTAACCTTCATGTACGAAAATGTAATTTATAATCCCAACACTAGTTCTCATTTGCACACCAAAAAGTAACATCTCAAGCTCAAGAAAGGCACATTTTATTAAAACATGCACCATAGTATCTCTACATCTTCTATACTCATCTCTTACCTCTTAATTCGCTGAGGTTACTTTCGTCAGCACAGTGTTATTTCCTGACTTCCGAGCTGTAAAACACCGTACAAACACTATCAACTCATCACACTTCAATTATAAAGAATTATTAGCTGTCCAGAATCTATCACATTGCCTATAGTAATCTCCATTTCAGTCTTTTTCACATCGATGCTAACACTGCAACTAACTTTCAAACATCTTCGATTTCAATTCCAATTTTGCCTACAGTCTCGTATCAATTTGTATATTTTTCTAGGACCAAAAATACATTAAAATGAGCATGAATTCTACCTCCCTTTCACCGAGGCCGAATATGCTCAAGCATGATACCTTAGTGTTTTCTGCAATTTAAGCTCAAATTCATGTTTCATGCTATTTCTACATCATTTCTACATTGTTTCCTCATCAAATTGCAACATTCCCATGCATAAACAACCTTGGCTAAAACCCTAAGGAGGTGCTCTTCCTAATTTTAAGTTGATTTAAGCTTAAATATATAGCTAAACATCTTAAACACCAAGTAAAAAGCCACGAAAGCATGAAAATTTAATCTTTTCGTTACCTTTCCTACTTGGCCGAATGCTTCAAGGTGTCCCACACCTCTATTTTGGCTGCTTTAGCTAATGATTTTGATATGAGAAGATAGAGGAAGTTGAGGGGAAAAGTTTGGTGAAGACAGTTTTCGGTTTCGGTGAAATTTTGGTGAAATTTCAAGACTTTGTCTCTCTTCACAAGCTCACGTTAATGGAGGAAATGAGGGGGGCCTGGTTGCTACCAAAAATGGCTGAGGAAGAAGCTAGAAATTTCATTTAAAATCATATATTATTGTGCAAATTACCATTTCACCCTTATGCTTAAGTAATCTTCTAATTTTGCCATTTTCAATTTGACTTTGTTTTAAACAATCAGTCTAGCCTTCAAAATATTTTATTCAACTATAAAACACCTCTATTTAACTTGCTCTAATCATTGGTTAGGCTTTTGTTGAAGTTTGACTGATCGTTTGGGTAAAATTACCAAAATACCCTTAACCGTTAAATCGCGTGAATTTTTTTTTATACATGTTTTATTCCGTCAGTCCACATGGCCTAGAACTTTATTTCATGAGAAATTTTCTATCACGAGAAATTTTCTGTCACTGATAGTGGGTCCAAAGTCAACTCTGTTTGACCGTTATTTATGAAAATTCTATCAATTTATGAACTTAATCGTAATTTCCTAATTTGTTTGCATGCTTCTCAAAATGCACAAACAAATAAATCTAAGTTGTAGATTCTTACCATATCCTTATTTGGCTCCAAATATTATGTTCACCAAATTTCTTCTACTTCGGGATTCTAGAAGTCCTGTGGGGCCCTACCATCCGTTACCCTTTATTCTTACAAAGCATAGGTCATTTAAATAATTATATAATACCTATTAATATATACAGATGGTAGATATATGAATATTACAACTTTGGGCCAGGGATCCACCCCTAACAGCCAACCTTACTCACAATATACTGTCTGTTTTGGGTGCACCCACAGGCCTCTCACAGTTTTGTTGGGACGTGCCTAGGATATCCAAGAATCGGGCGTGGTTAATCCCTACCCAACAAAACCTTGAGGGTTAGTGGGCCCAAAGAGGACAATAAGATTGAGTTAGTATGTGCTACACACTCTGACAAATATTGTACCTGTAAGATTAAAATCAATAGATGTATATATGTTTGGATATAAACATTTCAATTAATGAAGTATAAAAATAGAAATAGATTGTTAAGGATATTAGATAGAATTGAATATAATAAAATCTATCGTATATATTTGATATTAGTAAAACAGCTATATACTCAATTCAGGATTTAACGCTTTGGTAAGGACATAAACTTTTATTTTGCTCAATTCAGGATAAAACGTTTTCAGTTTTGCTCAATATAGGATTTTTTTTTCACAGTACTGAGCCACATGCGCCGTATAGTAGCGTGAACAGGTTAAAAAAACAAATAAATGTATAAAATAATAAATGAAAAGCTTTTTTTAACGGTAATTAAAAAAAATAGAAGTAAAAATAATTGAAAATAAAAATAAAAGTAAAAAAATGAGGAAGAGGCTATTTAATTAGGGTTTTTTTTATCGCGTTTAGGGTTTTGCATCGATAGAATTGGAACAATGAAATTCTTCCAAAAATTTGCCAAAATCTTTAGGAATATTTGTTCATGAGCTTCGATAATAGTGATTGCGAGGTACTCTATTGCAAAACAAAGTAATTTAAGGGGAGTTTTCATTTGGAAATCGTCTATAGGCCATAATAGGTCAGTTGTTCGAATTTGTTTTTTTTTCTTTTAGGGGTTATTGAAATGCTGGTCACTTGCTCGGTTTATGTTTGAGATGCACTGGTTTATTGAATTTTGTTATAAATTTAATGTTTTTATTGTTTAGGCTATCTAATTTCTTAATTTAGGTATAATGCACTAATTTGCTAATTTGGTTATTTTCAATTAATTATTTTTCTTTGGCAATGTAAAAGTGTAGGACAGATTTAGGGTTTGTGATATTGTGAATATTGGACTAAATTTAAATGTTGATTGATTAAGAATTCTTACTTAAAATATTTTTTTCATTTGGTGCAGAGATGAGTTTTGAGCTGTGTACCATAAGGCTTCATTATGCAGGAAAATTTATTAGTGAAGGTCCTAGTCTAAGATACATAAATGAGATAGTTGAAGACCTGAAATTTGATCCGGATAAGGTTAGTTATTTTGAGTTGTTAAGTGTTTATGGGTTTATTAACATTAGGAGGATTTATTATTTAATGCCCAGAAAAACACTACATGATGGACTTAGGTTAGTTTGGGATGATAAAACAACTCTTGATATGATAGGATATATGACTAGTCAAGGCATTATAGATGTCTATATAGAACATGGTGTAGATGAACCTGAAGTAATTCTTCAGATATCAAGTCAACCATCAAATGAAGAACCTAATGAGGCAGATAATGTGCCTGTTGAATCTATGAATGATGATTTAAGAGGGGCTGATAATGAGGCAAATAGGGCTCATAATAAGCCAAATAGGGTTGATACTGAGGTAGACATAAATACGGATAATGATGTCGATAGAGATCATGTATATTCTATTCATAGTGAATATTTAAGTGGTAGTGGGGATGAAGAAGAAGTTGTGGGAGAAGGGACTGAAGGAGAAGAGGCTATGGGGGAAGAGGCTGGGGGAAGAGGGTTTAATGTTGAGAGAGGAGGAGTTGTGAATGAAGATGGTGCAAAAGGGGCTGAGGCTTAGGGAATAGGGTCTGTGAATGAAGAAGCTGGTGAATGGGCTAAGGCAGAAGGATATCATAGTGAGTATTTTGACCCTAATGAATATGGTGAGGATGTTAATGATGAGGAGGACATTGTGGATGATGCTAGTAGAAGGAGAAGTCAGTTTCCAGTCTATGATCCTAACAGCAGCATACCCTATATTGATTTAGGCATGTTGTTTGAAAATTCAAAACAGTTTAAGCATGCTGTGTCATTATTGGCTATCCATAGTAATAGAGCTATTGTTTGGGCTAAAAACCACAAGGATTTTGTGAGGGGTATGTGTGTTGCACTTAACTGTCCTTGGGTGATATATGCATCTTTTAATAAGAAGTTGCAATCATTTCAAGTGAAAACTTATAGGAATACTCATGATTGCACAAGGTGTATACAAATCCAAGGATGAGTCAGGCCATTTTGGCTGAACTGTATACTGACAAGTTTATGAGAAACCCCTTCATGAAGGATTCAGATGTACAGGAGGCAGTTATGAGTGAATATGGAACAGGTGTGAAAATTAGCATGGTTAGGAGGGCTAAGAAGTATGTGGTAGAAAAGGTGATAAGTAATTATAGGGAGCAGTTTGCACATTTGTGGGATTATGCAAATGTAATTAATGAGAATAATCCTGGTAGCACAGTGAAGATGCAAGTGCCTAAACAGAATCCAAACTTTCAACCTACATTTGAGAGATATTATATATGCTTTAATGCATTGAAAACTGGTTTAGAAAATGGTTGCAGACGTTTTCTAGGAGTAAATGGTTGTTTTCTAAAAAGCTTGACAAAAGGGGAGTTATTATGTGCTGTTGGCAGAGATGGAAACAACCAAATGTTTCCAGTTGCATGGGCACTTGTGGAAGTTGAATGTACATCTTCAAGGAAATGGTTTATTGAACTTCTGAAGTCAGACATTAAACATCTTGGAAATGGAATGGGCTGGACTATAATGACAGACCAGCAAAAAGTAAATTTTTTAACCTATTCTCCTTAGTTATTTATTTAATAAAATAAATGATGTTGATATTATTCTTTTTATGTGGGGCATTGACAATGCAATTGATGAGTTGCTTCCAGATGCTGAGCACAGATTTTGTGCTAGGCATGTTTATGTTAATTGGGCTAGTAGGGGACATAGGGGTTTGGAAATGAAGAAATACTTCTGGAAGATTGCTAAGTCCACCACTGTGAGGTAGTATGAGGACAATTTGAATGAGTTAGCTAGTAAGAAACCTGCAGCAGCTGAAGATATATTAAGAGTCCCACCTCAAAATGGTGTAGAGCCTTCTTCAACCCAGACTCTAGAATTGATTTGGTTGAGAATAATCTGTGTGAGGCTTTTAATGGGACATCACTTGATGCAAGAAGGAAACTAATCATATCTTTGCTTGAAGACATTAGAAGGAATATGATGGCAAGGATTGTGAGAAAAAGGAAAAAGTGTAATAAGTAGAGAGGCAACCTTGGTCCAATCATTTGGAAGGCGATTGAAAAGAATTCTAAAATTGCTTCTAAGTGTTTTGTTCTATTTAATAGGGATGCTGGTTATGAAGTTGAGTTGGGTCAGGATAGGTTTGTTGTAAATCTAGAACATAGGAGTTGTACATGTAGGACATTTTCACTGTCTGGTATCCCATGTGCGCATGCCATATGTGCAATTAGAGACTGTAGGGGAAATGTTGAGGAGTATGTCTCTAGTTGGTACTATAAAGAGATCTATATGTTAGCATATGGTAATGCACTTCAGCCCATGCCTGGACTTAAAGAATGGCCCAAATCCACTACACAAGACCCAGTCAACCCACCTGAGTATAAGAAGATGCCAAGTAGGCCCAAATTAAGTAGAAGAAAAGACCCAAATGAGCCCAATAAACAGAAAAAGGCAGGAGGTAGTCTATCAAGAAAGGGCATGATTATGACATGCACTTTTTGTCATAAAGAACGGCACAACAAAAGAAGTTGTCCTGTGAGGGGTAATGAGGTAAATGCATTTGTCACTTCTATGTTTCATTATAATATAATAATTAATTTTTTTATGCAATTAAAGACTATAACCTAGCCCCTTATCTTTTTCTGCAGCAGCAACAATCAGCTCAGCAGATGTTTAGAGAGAACTTTGACCAAGGTGACTGTACTACAGTCAATGTGGAGTTATCTGATGATGTTGAGGTAGGTGCTGTGGAAAGGGGGAGAGGAAGGGGAAGAAAGAAACAAAGAGTGGCTAATGCTTCAACCTCAGCCACTGCATCTGCCTCAGCTTCTGCTTACACTACTTCAACATCTGCCTCAGCATCTGGGTTATCTTTTGCCACTGCATCTGCATCTATCTCTGGTAATGTTTCTGCACATGCACAAGTGCATCAAGTGTAAAGTAGAGATGCTGGTAGCTGTTTTGCAGATGGGGATGGAAGACTTTATGGCATGACTGGTGGAGGAAGTGGAAGCCCACTGTCTAAAAACAATCCAAGTAGAACCAGTGAGAGGCGGAGGACCATTTTTGCCAATAGGCCTGCACTGGGAAAACCACCTGCTACATCTACAAGAAGCAAGCAAAAAATAATTGAAGGGTATGGGTTATATACAAACATCGACACAAGGACACAAATTTTAAATGTGAGTATAGTTTGTTTTGGATTTTTATGTTCTGTTTTGATTTAAATATTACCATATTTATATATATTTTTTATTAACAGCCTGGGTTGTCAAGTCAGAAGGCTATCTCAATTAGTGGTTAGAAATCCAAGGGTGTGGGCAAAAGCAAAGGGCAAGCTACTGAAGACATAAGTGCTACTGAAGACATAAGTGCTACTCAAGAGAGTCAAAATGCAGGGAAAAGAAAACAAAAAAAGTGGAGGATATGATTTTCTGTTTAATTTTCTGTTTGATTTTCTGTTTCTGATGTGGAAAGGAAAACAGAATATGGATTAAGACAAATGTTAAAGAGCAACTATTTTTCTTCAGTATAAATTATGTTTAATGTTATTTGCTCTTGAACTTCATGTTAACAAGCCTTATATTTCATGAAATGAAATTATGTATTATTCAAAAACTTTAAATTATTGTCAATTCAATTGCATTTCATGTTGACATAACAAATACATAACAAATCAGCCTCCTCTAATTTACACATTCATATAACAAAGTTGGCAAATAACATACACATTCATATAACATTAATCATTTTGTGTACATTGACAAAAGGGTTAAAAAAAAAAAGAAACACAGAACTAGTCATGATTTACATCCCATATCTAATCATGATTTACATCCCTAAACCAAGCATACAAATTTTCTCTTCTCTTTTGCCATTCAAAATAAACATAAACATGGCTAAAACAACACATATTAACAACATAATAAACATCACTTTCCATATATTGTAATTATCTTTTTCTTTGCATTTCAATCTTAAAATACTAAGCTCCCTCTTCAGCTGAAAATTTTCTTCAATAAGTTCACCTTCAATGTAATCTACAGCATTATTTTTTACTTCTGACAGTTGCTTCTTCAATTCTTTGACTTGATCATACAACATCTTTTCTCTCCTCCTCAACTCATTGATGATCTCCTTTGCTCTATCACAAAATTTGGGATCATGCCATAAATGAAAACCATAAACTGTAAGCTACATTCCAAATGAAAAAAATGTTATTCTTTTATACAAAATATATATGTTGTTTTATTCTCTAATAGATGAAACATAATATTCATCTAACATTCTAACTTTCTGACATCCTTCAAATTCATCTAGCAGCTAACAATATGAAAATTGCAAACTACCGGGTACTGCGAGCATCCATAAAATCTTCCCCCTGGATTTGAGCTGGTCCATGAAGTCCACCTCAGTGTCTTCAACTTGCAATGACAGAAAATAATTTCCCCCTCATAATCAAATTCAACAAGGTAACTACTTCTGATTAGCTTAAATGATCTAACATCAAAACACCCATCTCTAGATAAACTGCAAAAATAAATTAAATCAAAACTAAATAGATAATCTGACAAAAAATTAAGTAAGTTGAATTAGAAATCAACAACATATAATCAAACCTTGAACTGGAAATGTTAGATGAACTTATTGTAGCACCAAAAACCAGATACCCTAAAACCAAATCCCCAATATCTGGAAATGCTGGTATGGATTTCACCAAGAACGAACTCAGCTACCTAAGCTTCTTAAAGGTTTTAAGTGTCGAATTTCAAAAAGAGAATGATTTTCGGGGTTTGATGCTTGCTTCACCTATATAAATGTTTGCACAAACAAAAACAAATGAAAGATTTTCAGTTAAAATCTAAAAAAAATCAAGAACAGCTTAGTAGGACTAGTTTTCGAGAGAGAAGAAAAAGAGAAGAAAGCTAAGAATTTTTTAAAAATTTTTATGTTTATTAACATAATGTAATTATTTTTTAATTAGCAAAAACGGTTTTTTATTCATAAAAAATATTAAATTTAACGCCGTTAGTATTTTAACGGTGCATGTGACTCAGTACCGTGAAAAAATCCTACATTGAGCAAAATAAAAAACGTTTTATCCTAAATTGAGCAAATTAAAAGTTTATGTCTTTAATTGAGAATTTCCGAAAACGTTAGATCCTGAATTGAGTATTTAGCCTTGTAAAACTAATAATTATGTTTAAATAAAAAATTGTATATAATTAAATATGAAATATCAAGTTACATCAGTGTAAAATAATTTTTGTTTTATACCATTTTTATAACTTAATATAGGATTAATATTTTTACAAACCAACCGTTAGATTTAATAACTTACTCGTATCCATTATATATGTAAAGTTTCAAAAATAACATGTTTTTCAAAATATATAAATAGTTGAAGTTTTATTATTATCAAACTAATAATTAAATATTTTCAATTAACTGGAAACTTTATATGCAAAATCTACTTAAATGAAATATAATAATAAACGATAAGATTAAAAGAATATAAATCGTAAAAAAGAAAAGATATGAAATAGTGTAAAACAAAATTGTTTTACAATTGATTTAACTTGATCCCTTCTCATAATTAAAAATTATAAATATGTGCACATAAATTTACCACGTATATATTATTATTATTTCATCCACTTACAATGAGATTTAAAAACTCAACAACTAATATTAGAAAATTGTCGCAAATCTTTAAAAATTAAAAAAAAATTACGTAAATATGGGTAAGACATTTGGTGACGCAACCAGACAATATTCTAGTATTTATAAGGATAATTATCACATACACCGTTGATAGAGTTTTTTTACTCTACAAACGATGTTAGAATCGTGACACATGTCCTATAAAAATATTAAAAAAATAATAAATAAATAAATAAAATAAGACATGTGTCATGATTCTAATATTGCTTGTAGAGTAAAAAAAACTACACTAACGGTGTATAAAATAATTATCCTATTTATAATGATAGCCTTTGAATTAAAATAATTAAAAAAAAGGATAATTGAAAAGTCAAAATTGATAATTGCGTGTATATGTAATGCAAGCTCATTCAGGTCCTTTCAACGTTTTAGATTCTCATTTCTACATATTATTCTAAAACGTTTGGCCTCCAAAAAAATAAAAGGTTATCAAAGAATCTCTACCAAGTAGGAGTGTTTCATCCAATCAATATGAGTTTAATGGTTTCAATTTGAACAAAGTATGTTAGATAAATCATGTTCTTTTTTTCATATTACAATTAAAAATATTTGTAAATTTTACTCAAGCAAAATCTATTTACAAAAGTCAAATTCTAATCGATAAAAAAAAATTATTTTCCTATCGATATGATTAAGTTTTAAGGATTAATTTCTTCATTATTATCCTTTTAAGCCCTACTTTCTTTTAATTTTTATATTAGAACTTGTTGATTCTGCGATGTGGACAAATTCGGTTATGATGGTATTGTTGTTAATTTCAGGAGAGAAATTATAGGAGTTGAGCAAAGCCATGTTATGTCATAAAATAATTTAGATCTAAGAAGTTTGAAAATAAAATAAAAGTCATTTAAAATTAAAAAAAATCATTGACCTTTATATGGAACTTTAAACTTTAAATAATAATAACAGAAGAAAGTTTGCAGAAAAAATGAAATGTTATTGTTTTCTATCTTTTATTTATAAAAATAAACTATTCCAAATTGAAAATATTAATAGAAAAAATGAGAAAAATATGAGTAAAGTATGTATATTTATCAAATTATCATTCTTTTTTTTTTAATTTAACTTTATTACCTTAACTTACTAATGAAATAATGATAATAATAATATATTTTTTATTCTTTATTTTTTTATATCTAACTTTATGAAGTAATTGATGAAAGAAAATTATATATATATTTTTTTAACTTTTCTATCTTTTGGTAGGTCAATAGAAGAAAAAATATTTTTTTTTTTACCATTTTACTTTTCTTCTCTATCAATTTTCTATCTTTTCATTTTTTTTTCAAATACTCTATCAAACAAATCTTTAAAGTGGAACAAAAAATATATTATCTTAAAAAAATCTAAATTTCAATAGATTACTAAATCGGACTCTTAACCTTGTTAGATCACAAAAAGAAACTAGAAATTGTTTATTAAAGCTCTTAGATTTAAAGTAGAATTTCCCTAAATTAATCTTTTTTAAATTAATAACTTCTCTCTTAAATTAATACAAAATTATTGTCTCGACTTGAGCTGCTATAAAAAATTTATAAACCCTCTATCATAATAATTAATAATATCATTTTAAAAATTAGTGTAAAATTTCAATCTTGACTATCTTAAAAATTAAAAATGTGATAAAAATATAAAATATATTACATAATATTCAAAAATTTGAAAAGCACTTCAAGACATTAATTGCAAAAAACCATCATGTATGAGTTTTTTACTTTAAGAATTGGAAAACACAAAATATATTACATAAAATATATATATGTATATATATATATGTATATATATTTTGTTAGCTTTAAATTGCAATATATATTTTGAAATGACAAAAACTTAAGTAAGTTTTAATGTTTTAATTCATATTGTAAATTTGCCTTATCACAAATGATTTTCTCAATCCATTTTTGTAAATTTGCCTTATCACAAATGATTTTCTCAATCCATTTCAAGTGATCATATCAAACATTAAGACCATGATTTAATTACTTATTCTTATTGGTCTTAATACTTTGCAAATGTTTTGAATATTTTAGAAAATCACTTAATGAATTTTTGGACCATGTTTTCATCAGAGAAAGTCAAGAAAAACTCCCACAAAAATGTCAAAATTTGTCGGGTTGGATTAGGATCAAAGGTCATATCATTTCTAACCCAAAAGTGCAGGAAAATAGCTTTATGGAGGCATGGGATCGATCCCCTAAGGGAAGGGATCAATCCCTTTTTGGCAGTAGGCTTTTTGGCGGAAGGAAAGGTCCCTCAACCCAGAATAAAGCATTCTGGAATGAAGGGATCGATCCCCTATGGAAAGGGATCGATCCCTTTGCCCGAAAATAGCCTGTAACGGCTAGTTTTGTGAGATACAACGGTCATATTCAAATTTGGCTCCACCCAACATTCACAAACCATTCAAGGGACTATAAATAGAGGCTTAGAAGCTGAAGCAACCAAGAGGAACTACTCAATCAACTCCAATACTCATTTTCCTCAAATCCTCAAGCCTCAACAACAAATCAAGAGCTACAAAGTCTTCATCTTCCATCATTCACATATCTCTTGTATTGTTTAGCACAAATATTGTATAGGCTTTTCTTTGTGCCTAATTTCTGTAATCACTTGCCTACCTAGAGGCCTTCTTTGATTACATCTCTTGTAAACACAAACATTCCTTGAAAAAGGGGAGGTTTCTCTTTAGCCTAGAAAAAGAGGGAGAAGAGGTTTCTCTTTAGCCTAGAAAAAGAGGGAGAAGAGGTTTCTCTTGAGCCTTGAAAAGAGGGAGTGTAACACAAATTCAAGATAGTGGATTTGGAGAAAATCCTTAGGAGCGTCTCAAGGTAGAGGACGTAGGCAAGTTGCCGAACCTCTATAAATCGCTTGTGTAAATCTCTCCTTCCCTACTCTCTTTACTTCCAATTATATTGTGCTTATTGAATTGAATTTATATTGCATGCTTGAGTAGCCTAGAGAAGTTAGAAAATATCAATCTAAGCTAGAGAACTTAGAGGAACCGAAAAACGAACTTAAGGTTAGTGAAAAACCGATTCACCCCCCCCCCCCTCTCGGTATAGCCTATAGAGCCAACATATTTGCAAGGAGATTTTTAAGAAGTTTATCAACAAAAATGAGATTTTTAAATAAATTAAATGCCATAAAGTTATTAGAGTTGTTTAATGTATGTAAAAATTAAACAGACATATTTTAATATAATATAACAATTTATAAGGTAAAACCTTTTAAATTAATACTCAATGATAAATCCAAAAATATTAATTTAGAAGGGTTTTACTTTATTGTTGTGAGACCCGATTTTATAATATTGTACACCATATTTTGTAAATTTTTGATAGTGAAAATAAATTAATTAGTGAAATTAAATAAATATTTAATTTGGATTTCCACTTAAAATTTTGGAATTATTGGATTTATAATTTATAATATGGTGTATAAGAGGTGAAATAAATATTTTATGATGAAGTGGAGGTATAGAAAGAAATGAAGGAAATAATCTGAAATTTATTCATGGAAGTGATATTTCCGAAGTATAATAAGTAAATATGTGAAATATAAGAGAAGAAAATTGCATTCTTGGACATATGCAAATTTATCATTGGATGGAACACAAAATAAAGGGAGAATTTAGCTCAAAAAAAATTGATCAGGAAATTGGCAGCATGTATGCCACTCATTTCCTGATGTTGTGCCGTATGGGTTGTTTTTTTAGAGCATAAAATACAAGGTAAGTAATACTTAAAGGAGAAGAAGTTAAAAGTTTAATATGGAATCAATTTAATTGGCTGAAATATATTTCAAAAGAGGTAAAAAGAGACTAAGAAAAGGTACAGCCGAAATTGTGGACATTTGTTGTGAATCCAGCCATGATTTTAAACTATAAGATTTCACTATAAGAAATATAAAATGAAGAGAAGATAGAGATACATGAGAATAATTTTTATTGGATGAAATTACAAAAAGGACAATGGAATTCGATCAAAAAAACGGGACAGCAAGCTATTGCATGTCTGCCGTGAACCCAACTGAAAACTCAAAGCAAATGAGTTATATTTTATGGACTAAAATACAAGACTAATAATGCTTAATGGATAAAGAGTTAATGAAAATACCATGTGCATAATTGTTATTGGCTGAAGTTGCAAAAAAAGGAGGAAAGAAAACATGGACAAAACGGACAGCAGCAGCAGCACTCCACCGTTCCTTTCCTGCAGTTTTCTTCAGAAAATTAAATGCAATTTGGACATAAAATGATGGAGAAAAATAAGATAAGAAGTCATGTGGTTCATTATTATTGATTATCATGAAAAAAAAAGGGTTAAAGAAATAAGGAACTCAGCAAATTTTCATCTCTTTATCACCATTTTGCTGTTTCACTACGAGAACCAGAATTGTGTTGCTTTGTGTTCTGTTTTGGCTTCCATCTTTCTAAAAAAAATTCAGCAAAATTCTATCTTTTGGAAACTTAAACACTTAACCTTCTTCCCCAGCTTTACCTACACCTTAGAATAAATCAAGAACTAAGTCAATAGAGGCTGACGTAAGAAGGAACAAAACAGAACAAAATTTTATTTTGGAGATCACCAATCGGTCAAGGTAAGATTTCACTATTTTATGGTTTCTTTGATAATAAATGATGAATTTACATGTTTATTAGCATGAGAGTTATGACTTTAGAATTTGTTGTTAATTAAATCTTGTTAGATCATGAAATTGAAACAAGAATAGAATTTGGCATATATGAGAATAATAAGGAAATTGAGCTAGAAATTGTAGCATGATGACGTAAAGTAGTTAAAGGAAATTAAATAAGTTGATTTGAAGCTTGAAAAACATGAAAGGAAGAAGAATAAAAAATCATGCTAATGACAGGGGAGTTCGGTTGGACATAGAAGAGTGGGAAATTTATAGCTATAAGCAGCAAATGATAAATGAAATGGTTCACGTAGACAAGAGACAAATGATGGAAAACAAGAAAATTGAATATGGAAAAGTCAATAAAAGAGGCCATTAGAGAATTCGGCCATGACTTGATTTTCTTATGAATTAGTGCTGAAAATGAGGTATTTTAGTAGAAGGTAATTATAGAAATTAAAAGAGAATTTTCGGTGAAATTAAAACCGAAAAAGCGACTAAAATGAACAAATTGAGTTTTACTACCAATAAAATTTATACTGGTTGTACTCATAACATGAAGTTAGTGGTTGCATTTTTCGAATATTAGTGGCTTAAAAATAAGAGGAAAAATATTAATTAATTTTGATAAAATTATTGTGCAGCCTGAGTTGATGGATTTCGATTAGCGTAACCGGGAAGATCGGCTTCATAAGACAGGCAAGGGATGCGTGTCTGAACCGTAAGGATATTGTAAATACATGGTTTGGTTCACACTATTTTTATAAAATAACTTGGATATAAATTGCCTTTGAAAGTGGTGAAATTTGGTGAAATTGTGGCTACTGTTGAAATTATAAACTGCAATTTTCGTGCAGGAAGGCTAGGTTATAAATAGCCGTCATTCTGCCGAAAATTATAGAAATATTTAGAAAATATTTGTAGTATTTTTCTAAAGTGGAAATAAGTGGAATTTTGGGAAATTTCCATGAAATTCATTAAATTGCATAATTTTATAGTTTATCGAAAAACTATATTTAAATATTCCTGTTAAGGAATTTTATTTATGTGAAAGTACTAGTATGTGATTTATATTGTTCTATAAATATTTAGAACATTTTCTGGAATAATTACCACAGTATGAATATTTTATAAATTGCTATTCATAAGATGAAAATATTTTCCTTATGAATATTTATGGATTGATTGAATTTATATTCAGTGAAATTGATTTCATAAATGGTGTTTATATCACGTGTTTACTGTTTTGAGACTGTTAGGCCCCATATCATGCTCACGTGTCACGTGTTAGTGCTGATAGATACTGATCCTATTATCAGCGTCCCGGTGGACACCTGATCAGTGCACACTGTGGATCCCATAGACTATGGCCATAGATCTCATGTGTTATTATTTTTCCTATTCGGGATATTATTATAGTATGATATATTTAGGGTGTTGCCTGGTCTCCGTGATACTGTACTGATGATTGTACTTTTCACTGAACCTTTTGCTGGTACTAAATTATTTACAGCTACTGAGCTTTTGATATATTACGTGTTGAACTAAATATTATACAGTGTTTTACAAGTGTGGAAATGAATATTTGTTGAAAGGAATATTAATTCCTTATTTATTTACTTAAGTGTTTTATTATGCTAATATTTAATGTTTTACTTGGATTTGAATATCAAGAGAAAACGATTACTCCCTATAGTCGCTTCTAGGAGCCGGGACACGTACAGTATTTTAAAATACCTTTCATACTCTATCGGTATTCCTAGCTGACTATAGTATCCATCCTGTTTTGAGCTTAATGAACTTTTAGGATTTAATGATTTTCAGCATATAGATTTTACAGTATCAGTTTTACATACAATTCTCTTACTGAGCACATTAGCTTACCCTTTATTTTTCACTCCACAGACTATCTTTAGTGATTCCATTCCACGGATTTGGCTGCATTGTAGTTGACCTTGAGGCAACACTTAGTGGATCTTGAAGATAGTATCTCTTTTACATTTTTTTCAAACATAATTGTACAGTACTACATTTGTATAATCCATGTACCGGGGATGTAGAACACGTGTACATACTATATATATTGCAGTAAAGATTTTCATTGACTACTGATTTACTTTAAGTAAATACTAGTTAATGTTTTTCAAAAGTGAGTGATAAAGGCATCGTAGACAGTCCAACCGTCACGTGTGGTGTTATAATATGGTAAATACTGTACATTTTGGGATGTGACAATTGTAATAGTAGTGTTTCATATTTAATTATTTGAATTCATAATCATTTTAAGAAATTTTGTAAGAAAATGAAAGAAATAATAAAAAATAAAAAGTATGAAAAAAATGATAAAAATCATAGTAACTGTCAAATAAATACTTTCTATTTTTGTCATTTCATACCCCATTTTTTTTTTAAAAAAAAGTTTTTGGACATGACATCTTTCCTTCAAACTCAATTATGTGTTTTTTTCCACATTAGTTTCGCAGTAATAGCTCTGGGGGACCGAGGCCAGCGGTAACAATTCAGCATCCGCATTCCAGGTTTGTGGTCAATAAATCTTGATTAAATTACAAAAGATGAAATCAAATAAAGGTGTTCATAGTCAGAGTAGGTTGGATTTGGATTGGGTTTCAGTAAAGTAATAAAGTGTGATATCATTACATCGAAAAAAAAAAAATAAACTGTGATATCAAGAGATTGATTGCGAGTTTAAGTCAAGTTTGGTACGACATTTCAGGCTTAATTTTTTACTTAATTTTGTTTTTACATAAAATGAAAAAGCTCAAATCTGATCAAGTCTATTCAAATACCATTAAAATTTTCTAAAAATTATATAATAAAGTATAAAAATATTAAAACGCATAATAGTTAATAAATATAATTCAATAAATTAAAATAAATTCTTACAAAAATTAAAATCTAAAACATTAATACAAGCTCAAATTTAAATTTAAATTGTAAAAAAAATAAAAAATAAAAAATGAATTAATATAAAAATAGTAAAAAAATTATAATTGTCTAGCTAGGCTAGGCTTGGACTTGAAGTTGTAAATCCAAGCCCGACTCTATTTTTTTATCAGACGTTGATTTTACAGCCTAAGTCGATTTAACGAACTTAATAGTTTTGTCCAAACTCACCTAAAATCTGGATAAGTCTTCAAGTTTGGAAAGCTAATTCGAACCTTGAATAAGTCTAAAATCAAACCCACTTCCCAAGTCATGTGATAAATATTAATTAATTTTTTTGGTACATTATATTGCCAATGTTCATTCTATCAATTTGATTAATTTCAAATCAAATTATTCAAACTAAATTAATTGAATTATGTATTTTATTTTTAATTGAGTAGAATTTATGAATTAAAAAATTTGATTACGGAAGTGTTTATGTAATTTTTTATTTTTCAATTAAAATTTCAATTAATTTGATCAAAAATCATTTTGATAACGAAACAATTAATTGAATTAAATCAATTCAATTGATTAATTTAATTAAAACCAAAAATATAAAAGACCCTACTGGTTCAACATTAAAATTTGCCGTAACACTTTACTGGGCGTGAATTTAGACAAAAGTTAATGAAACAGTGCAACTGTGCAAGAGGTACCCATTGTTTTGTATATTTTTGATGAGTTTACAGTCAAAATTTTGAATTAGGATAAAAAAATTGTGTCAATAATTGTTGTATACACATTTTTACTTTGTTTGACTAATGATTTTTTATTCTCGAAAAATTAATTAAAGAAAATAAATGAAATATTTAAGAAATATTATTAATATATTTTAACCATTAATTTTTCAAAAAAAAATCAAATCATATAAAACTTAGAGGACAAATTCAAAAGGAAAATTTGAGATGAAAGCAATAGATATAGATAAATTAGAACAGACGAGTCAATGGATCGGATCGCTAATTGCTCGGCGTGGGACCACTAATGACTAATGGACAAGACGAGGCCGGCCAACTTGATTGTTATTAGAGGCGGCAAAAATTGACATAACAAAAAAAACTACTTTAATTAACTCGAAGTCAAATCCGATCGATTCGATTTAATTAAAAAAAATCAATAACTCAAATCCAATCCGATCCGAATTCGAATTGATCCGAAATTAAATTGATCCAAATTTTTATTGATCTAAACCCAATATGACCGAACTCGAATTGATCCGAACCCAAATTTATCCGAATTTAGATTAACTCAAATCCAATTTGATTCGAACCCGAATTGATCCGAATTCAAATTAACCCAAACCCGAAAAAATTCAAACTTAAATTTCATGTTATCAATAAATATTAAAATGTTAAAATTAATGATCAAAGTATTTTATTATAATAAAATATAATTTTTTCAATAATACGAGTGTTATATTTTTTTAATCTAGTTATACTTAAATAATAGAGTACAAAAGCTATATCACCTACATTTAATGTCTCCAATTATTCTATAAAAATCACGAGAAATTAAAGAGATATATAGTAATGTATTATGATATTTAGTAGAGATTATTAAATCACTTTGATTCATAAAGGCATTATTTATTATAGATAATAAAAATAAAATGAAAAAATGTAATTAATTTATGAATATTAGTAAATATATTATAAAGAAAACTGTCATACAAATTATTAAATATTTTTTATTATTTCAATCCTAATTTTGTTATAGGTCATGTAAGAAGAAAATTTTATTTTTATAAGTTTTGTGATTCTTAGAAATATGGTTTCAGTTCATTTTCATATCAAACAAATAACATCGAGATGACCAAGGCTTAACTTGAAAAACCTGTCCGCTTGACCCGAATCCAAACCGATCAACTTGAATCCAAATTCGATCAACTCGAATTGACTAAAAAAGTCAATGATACAAACCTGATCTAATTCGAACCCGAATTAATCCGAATTCAAATTGACCTAAACCTGACCTTATTCGAACCTGAATTGATCTAAACCCAAAATAGTCTGATTTTTTCTTGACCCAAACCTGACCTGACCCAAACCCGAAATGATCCAATTTTTTCTTAACCCAAAATGATCCAATTCAAAATAACCTAACTCAAACCCGATCCAACCCACTCATTTGTCACCTCTAATCGTAAGGTGATAGTGGGCCAGACTGGTCCGATTCCAGAAAAATTTCGATCAGTTTCGGCCCACTATCACCTATAACTGGTCTAAACCGATTGATGAACCGAGCCGAGCCGGACCAGTTCATCAGTTTAATATAGATGACCTAGTTCGGCTTAGTGAACTGATTTTTTCTTGACCCAAATCTGACCTGACCCAAATCTGACCTGACCCAAACCCGAAATGATCCAATTTTTTCTTAACACAAAATGATCCAATTCAAAATAATCTAACTCAAACCCGATCCAACCCACTCATTTGTCACCTCTAATCGTAGAGGTGATAGTGGGCCAGACTGGTCCGGTTCCCGAAAAATTTCGATCAGTTTCAGCCCACTATCACCTATAACTGGTCTAAACCGATTGATGAACCGAGCCGAGCCGGACCAGTTCATCAGTTTAATATAGATGACCTAGTTCAGCTTAGTGAACTGGTTCATCATAAACCGACTGGCCCAGTTTTTTTAAATTTTTAATTTTTTAAAATTTATATTAATTCATTTTAATAAAAATAAATATATATTAATATTTTTTACAATTTAATCTAATAAATTTATTTTTATAATAAATAATGTTAATAGTTTAATTTAACAATAATTTATTATAAAGTTATTATAGTTTATTTAATTAATGTAATAATAATTTAAAGATAAATTACTATAAAATTATCTAATAAAATTATTGTTATAATAAAATAAAGTTATATTATGATATTATGATAAAGTTATTATGATGTTTGATATTTGATTCAAAATATAAATAATGATATTATGATAAAGTGATAAAGTTACTTATTTAATAAAGTTGTTAGTTTAAAAAAAATTATATTACTTTTAAAATTTTTAAAATTTTGTTAAACTTATTTATTACATTTGAAATATAATTTACTTATCGTTTAAAATATAAATAAGCATATCATTTTACATTTAAAATGTTTATTCATTTATTTAATATGTTTTAAAAATATTCATTTATTTTGTATTTTAAATATTTATTTATTTTTTAAACATAAATAAATATAACATTAATTAATTTGGTATTTAATAATAATAAAAAATTAAAATAGCAAAGGAGAAAAAGGAAAGAATAGGAGATCAAAGATTTTTTACGTGGAAAACCCTTTCAAAAGTTAGAAGCGTAAAAACCACGGGACCTTAGTCCATAAAAATATTTACTATGACTAAACTTATTTACAATTTTACATACAATATACAAAAAAAAATTATTACCTATTCTTCATAATTTATACAAATTGTCTTAGAAATTTCTTCCTCCTCCTCTGAATTATTATCAACAAATTCATTAGCCATTCCAAGTTTGACATTGCGAGATTCTGCATAAACCAATCTTTAAGGCATGTTAACATGCACAATGAATCCGGATTAAGAGTGGTTCGATGGTCTCCAATAATTCTTCCACATGTCGAGAATGCAGATTCTGAAGCAACAGAAGAAACTTGCACCGCAAAAACATCTCGGGCCATGGAAGCTAAAATTGGAAATTATTTTTGGTTTTCTTTCCACCATTGAAGAAGATCAAAGTTTTTACCTACAGAAAAGTCTTGACTTAAGAAAAATCCTATCTCATTGAAGTTAGAACTTCGTCGAGTTGTTAATCTAGATCCATCGGCTTTTCCTTTTAGCTTCATTCTCTTCTTTGATGCGTCCTTAATTGCATTCAAAATACCTTTTCTTTTGCTGCTACTACTCTCGGTTTCTTCGTACGAAATCTTCTTGTCCTCGGTTAAAGTTGAACTGCTACCTTTCTGCTTCATAAAATTTAAACAATTCTTGAAAAAGATTGTTAAATAAGGACTTTTGGTCCTCAATAGAATCAAGACCAAGAAATTCTTTATAACAATAAAAAAAATCTCTATATTTACCTCACCTTGACTAGGATCTAGTAAAGTTGCAATACAATAAATAGGAAGAATTGTTTCCCAATATTTTTAAAATTTTTCCTTCATATCATATACAAAAGAACATAAAGTTTCATGATCCCTAAATTTTAAAAATTTATCAAACATTGTATAGATAATTGGAATAAAATAAGGTGTAGTTGGATAAAATTGAGTTGAAAATCTTTCAGTTGCATCTTTAAAAGTAGATAATAAATCAACACAACATTTAATAAAAATCCAATCTTCTTCATAAAGTACTAAATACGAGATACTTGTATAATTGTTATAAAAAGGAGTAATAAGTTCTTTATAAGGTAAAATAGAAAAAAGCAAACAATGAAGTGAGTTCCACCTTATTTCCACAGGAAGTGGAAACGCTTTAATAGGTATATTATTTTCTATACAAAGTTGCTTCCATTCATGTTTATTATTTGGGGTGCGGATTCATTTTGCTAAAATTTTAATTTTATCAATTGGACCTATGCAACTAGTACTACCACTACCTGTAGCACTAAAATCAGTTTGAACACACAAATTTATAATATGGCATGCACATTGTCATAATGTTTCCTAGGGTTAGGAAGCTAGACATTAAAGAAATGGAGTCGCCACCAATCTTTTTTAACCTAGGTGTGATTGGCCACCTAAATGATTCTAGGACTGGTCTACATTTTTAAGTTTTGGGTTCGGGAGTTCATTTACGTGTAGGGAAGGTTATAGCACCCCTACAACGCCCAAAATCGGTACCATTTTAATCTTGTATTAGTCTTAGTTACATGGCCTTTATATTTTATTGTTTAAATATTGAAAATTCTTTTAAGAATCCTCCATCATTCTGGATGAACTCTTAAAAAATCTTCTCACCTCAAGAGTATTCAAGGGGTACCATTCGACTCCCATGAAGAGGCTCCGTCGTCGGAAGTATTTTAGAATTTATATTTTTTTTATTTAATTATTTTTATTATTTGTATTTATTTATTTTAAATATTATTATTTTTCTTTTATATATTATTTATTAATATTCATAGGATTATTGGTATTTAATATTGAGAATATCTCATAAATTTTCCATCATTCTGGATAAACTTAAGAGAACCCTCTCACCTAGAAATTCCTCAAGTGTTACTCATTCGCAATCGCCTTGAAGATTCCATCATTGGAGTTATTATTTAATAATTTATTTATTAACTTTAATTATTATTTATTATTTTATTTTATTATAATATAAAATTTATTATTTATTATGTTTTTATCTTTATTTATTATTCGTTTATTTTGAAAATGCCTTCTATGTTTTCCATCATTCTGGATAAACTTAGAAGGATCTTCTCACCTAAGAATTCTTCGAGTGTTACTCATTCGTAATCACCTCAAAGATTCCATCATCGGAATAAATCACATAACTTATATTTTTATTATTATCTTAGCCTTCTATCATTATTATTGTTACATAATTATTTTATATTTATTTTTTATTTTTTTATTTTTTATCTAGAGAATAAAGTGTCAACCTTTATTTTTGAAAATATCTTTTAAATCTTCCATCATTCTGGATAAACTTAAAAGAATCTTCTTACCTAGGAATTCCTCGAGTGTTACTCGTTCGTAATCGCCTCAAGAATTCCATCATCGGAATAATTTAAAAAAATTTATTGTGACTAATACATTTATTCATTTATTTATTTATTTCTTACTATTGTTTTTATTTATTCTTTGTATCTTTTATTGCCTTTAATATTGTACCAATCTTAAAACGTCATCATCATTTAATAGAATAAAATAATAACAATAAATAGAAACAGAAAGAGGAAACTAACCAATTTTCGTTCAAACTTTAGTCAAATAGTCAACTTTGGCTTTTCCTTTCTCCAAGTGTTGTTGCTCCCACTGATCAGAGTAGATTTTAGCTACGTTTTTTTTGCAAATTTGATGACTTTGAAACGGGTCACGAACATAACCAAGTAAGCTATGCAAGAGCCGAGTTGAAATATAGCAAGATGATGCCGTCGGGTTGCAACAATTATTTTGCTTTAGCAAGGGTTGTCGCCACCGGTGAAGCTGTCTGTCTGATTTCTTTGTGAATGCTACCAATAGTCTGCTTCGACCTTTGCGTAGATGATACCGTGATTGCTCTGTGATGTCTGCTCTCTCTCCGTATCTTCCTCCTTTGCTTGCTCCTCCCTCCTCTTTTTATAGTCATAAACTTGTTAGAGTCCTAATACAACTAAACCTATCTTATTAATTATCTCTTATTTTTTACTATTTTATCTATTTAATTTTTATGTTAATCCTAATCTAATCCTATCAATTTTAATATTAATTATCCTAAAAAATCTAATTATCTTATCCTAAAAATATTTTGATTTATAATTATCTAATAAATCCTAACCTATATTACTATTTATCTTATATTAAATATTTCTAATTTAAATAATCCTAATAATGTTAATCCTAATTTTTCTAGATGTTAATTTAAAATGTCAATTCAAAATTTACAAATTATTATTTTTTACAAAAATACAACCCGGACAAAATGAGGTGTCTACACACATCTTGCATGAAAAATACACCTTGCATAACTGGGTTTAAACTTTTAATTAACATAGGAATAGTTGCTGTATTACTCGAAGTATTAGCAAAAGTAATAGCAAAAACTTTATTTTTTTCAAGTCCATATAATTTACAGACTTTAGTAATATATTTATGAATAGTATATGAATTATGTACTTTTTCTATTACATCTAAAGATAAAATTCGTTTTTGCATGCACCAATCTTCATCTATCTAATGACAAGTTATAACAAGATAACTTATACCGTTGTACTAGTTCATATATCACTAGTTAAACTAACCCTAGATGAAATATTACTAAAACATATTTATATGCAAGTTGTAAATATTTACAAACAAATTCTAAATATCCTACTTTTTCACAAATTGTGAATGGTTGTTCACTCCTAACTACAAATTTAATTAAACCATGTCTAGCTTGAACATTATCAAAATTAAATTTTTTTCCACCATCATGTATATTAATTTGAGATTGTTTGCCTTCAGTAATTTCATTTTCTTCAGCATTTAGATTAATTTTATGTTCACCAATTAAATGTCTTTTATACGTACCTATACTACCACCACATCTACTGGAGGTATAAGCGTAAACGTCTTTAGACAATTTACAAATAGCACAATATTCAGCTGTCGTACCTTCTTTTACTACAATGTCGAAATACTCTCATACCTTGCTTGTTTTTTTCAGGTAATCTTCGATTTTGTCGATACTGATGATGTACTGTCAGTGGTGGCAGCTGATGATTGTGTTTGAGCACGACCTCCTCCACGACCACGACCACCATAACTACGACCTATCAATGGTGTCGAAGGAATCTCCTCCTCCTTCGGATGAATATCGGTTCGATTTCATTGAATGATTCGTCACCTAAATTAGGGATTTCAATATAACCAAAAGGTCGAGAAACAGAACATGAACGATGAAAGAAATCTGACATTTTTTTTGAAAATAAATATATGTTAAAATTTTTTTAAAAAAAAGATGTAGGATATATATTGGAAGTTGGAACTTGGAAATTAAAAGTAAAATTTGTAAAACTGTAAAATAAAAAGAAAAACGAATTTTAAATAGGAAAATGATAATATTATAAATTTGGAATAAGAGAACTTAAGTGAATTTGAGAGAGTTTGAGTGAGTATTGAGAGAGTATTAAGAGTAGATGAGTATTCAGATTTGAGAGAAAATATAAAAAAAATATAAAGAAAAATGAAAAGAAAATGAAGGTATTTATAGAAAAAAAATATTGAATTTAAAAAAATAAAAAAATTTTAAAAAAAAATTGGAGGGAGGGAGCGTCGCCCCCCTTCCCAAGCCGTAGCCCATCAATTGATGTCATATCAGCCGACAAAGCAGGTTGTTGTGGCTGTTTTAGCCTACCATTGCGCAAGCTTGCGCAATGACAGGCTTTATGTTGAAAAAAAATTTTTCGACCGATCCGATCTAGTTTGAACCGAGATCGATCTGTCCCGATTCCTTAATGAGATGGGCCCTTACTGAGCCCGGTTATATAAATTGTGAACCGGTCTCCACCGATTTCGATTATCGAGCCAGATCGACCTAATCCGATTCCGAACTAGATCGGATGATCCGGCCGAATAACCACTTCTATCTAATCATTCTTATTTCTCAAATTGCGAGAACCAAGGTACAAAAAAGCACAGCTTACGTTCACATTCGCGTTCATATGAATCAGATTTTGTGAATTGTGACCATGAAAACAAATACATCCAGATTCTAGCCTTGTATTAAATGGGTAAGATTGCAAACGACGGCAAGCAAAGTCAAAACATTGACAGAAAAATTGGCGTCCAAAACCAACCAATGTTTCCCATTGGAAGTTTTGGAACCCGTCCTTTTTTCTTCATTCTGATAACCTTCACGCTCTTTATGTGATAAAGTGAAAGCAAACCGCCTCCATTTTCACTGTTACCTAGTATATATGAAAAATTATATTATATATTGTCGAAAAAATTTTTTTATTTTACGTGTGAAATTAAAATGATAATATATATTTTAATTTATTTATTTTTTTATTTTTTATAAAAATATATTATTACCCTAATTTAACTTGTAGAATTAAAAACTTCACTTAACAGTGATAATAATCCAATATATATATACTCTATTTCCCATCCTTTCTTTATAAGAGTAAAACCCACCCTCCATACCATTCATTGCATTTGTTAAGGATCGATAAAGATTCCCTTATTTTTACAAGAAATGGATGGGAATGGCAGAGATGAAGATAGGGCGGAGAATGGGTTCAACCCAGAAAGAGAAGAAGAGGAGAAATATGAGAAGGAGGAGGTGAAGGGTGCTGAGATGTCGGTGGAGCAAATCTTTGAGAGACAGGAAGTGCCCTCATGGAGGAGACAGCTGACGATGAGGGCCTTTGCTGTCAGCTTTGTGTTAAGCATATTGTTCAGTTTCATAGTGATGAAGCTCAACTTGACGACCGGAATTATCCCATCCCTCAACGTTTCAGCTGGATTGTTGGGCTTCTTCTTTGTCAAGACATGGACAAAGATGCTTGAGAAATCCGGTCTCCTTAAACAGCCATTCACCCGGCAGGAAAACACCGTTATTCAGACCTGCGTGGTGGCTTCCTCAGGCATCGCCTTCAGCGGTGCGTATTTCTATTTTCCTGTCTTTGATTTGTACAAAAAGAATCACTGTAAAACTTTTATCCTTTTTCTGGTACAAAACATTCAGAAAATGTCCCAAATCGGAACACTGAGTATTCCAACACTTTACTAGTCGTGTATTACCGTTTAGGTCCCACCGCACATCCAAACGGGCTAGTATTCCATTCCCAAGTCTAGTCATGCAGTAATTACTTTTTTTTTCTATAAGAATGCTCGCCTATTTTATTATCTGAAATTAATATTGTTCGAATAGGAAGTAATAAACAATAAAATTCTTCTATAAGTAAAAACTTTAAGATTTGAATTCTATCTAAATAATTAACAATAAACAATAAAATTCTTCTGTCAATAAAAACTTTAAGATTTGAATCCTATCTAAATAATTAAGAAAAAAGTTCAATTTTACTTTTTTTCAATCACACGGTGATCAGTAAATACGTTTTGGACTTTATTATTGTTTACAAGTAATTTAGCTTTTCTAGATTGACGCTGAAAAGTATTATTGTCTAGAATTCCATGGATTGGGAGAACAGATGAGAAGTGGAAATTGCTTTGTTGGTTAGTCAAAAACGTCACCACTTGGTCAATATTAGGCACTAATAGCAATAGAAAAAATAAAAGTCTGCACATCAAATTTTGAAACTTGATTTTTTATTTATTTATTCAAAACCTTTTTGGAGCACGGTCCTTAGAAATTCAGCTAGCGTGAGTGAAAATAAGAAGCTGTAGATTGGTCTGGCTTTGGGTCACAGTCTACTAAAAGAGAGTGCTAGCTTGGGGTAATGGGTAATGAATGCTTGCGGTATTCACATTACTATGTTGATAAGACAATTCAATTCCTACATCTTTCCTTTCCACGTTACTCCTGGTGCCAAAATCACGCAGACACAATATTTTCTTATCTTAAGAACTTAAAGCACCATGTTCACCTATACTACTGTAATTATCATGTTAATGATGCTAGCATTAATGTAGTTTAATTATCATTTTTATTATGAGTTTCAACAATTTATGATAAATTGAGTTTTATATGTGTATGTGTGCGTGTATGATGATAAATATATTAAAAAATAATTAAAATACCAGGAAGATGCTCCCACTATCTTATCACAAGCTAACTGCAGCCAATATAAAATCAATACCAGCCACATATTACCATATTATATAAACCATTAACGTTCACATATTACTATATTATATAAGTATTATTATCAAATACACTAAAAATGTGTTTGGATGAGGGATTTCAAGGAAGGATTTTATTTCAATTAAGATATTAAAAAGTCTAAAATCTAATTTCCTTTTTTGCCAAAAAAAATTGAAGAATTTCAAAATTTAGGATGAATTTCATGAGTGAATTTGAGCATCAAATTCCTCCTTGAAAATCCACTTGAAGAAGTGGTTTTTCAAAATTCCTCCAACATATAACCCACTATTAAATATGAGACTTAAAAAAAAGATATTATTTATTTAATATAATATTTGTTTTTTCCTTTTTATATTATTAACAATATCTACACACTTTAATAAATCTAATGACACTCTTACTGCATTTTTTTTAATTTTTTTCTTGTATATAATATCAATATTTTTCTTTTATAATTTTTTTTATTTCTTCAAATTCTAGTATTCAAAATTCTTTCTAAAAAAAATTTATCCAAACAAAACAATTATAAATGTTAGTATTTCAAATTTATACATTTTGAAATGCCTTCATTTTGAAATGCTTCAAAATTTTAAAATTTCTCATCTAAACACATTGTAAAAGTGGAGTTTTTAGACTTCGTAAGTGGAGTAACAAGATGGAACATAACCTTTAGGGAATATTAAAAAAAATAAAATAATTAATTAAAAAAGAAAGTGAGACATGTGACAAATTTTTAACCTCACTTGTAGAATTAAAAAACTCTATTGTAGTGTATGAGATAATAATCTATTGTATAAACCATTCATGTTACATGGTTAATAGCATATTGTCTAATAACAACTTTAAAACTGTTCAATCTTAATTCTACATGCGATTTTGACTCATGTATTGCAGTTCGACATTTAGCTTTTGCAATGACTAGTACACAACTTTTTGGGATACTTTTCTTTATAGCATAATTGGCACATCTGTCCATGGTTAATTTCTTGAACCAGGAACATGTTCTACTATATCAGACATTGCTTGATCAATGCTTAAACAATAGCGAGAAACATAATTACTTCTGTGAAGATGAACATAGGTCACTGTAAGCTGTGAAAATAACAAGTTCCATTAGGATTTACTATTCTGTTCAAATTTTTTCTTTGACGTGAAATTCTATGAAATACTTGTTCATGTAAGACCTGGAAATTGAAACTGACATAACAAGCACCTTTTATGGACAAACTCTTGAAGAAAGCAAACAATAGCTTGCATCACTTTAGGAGCAATGCTGTGCTGTAATCTAAAACCATTGAAAAAAAATATTATCAGGTTTAGAATAGATTCACCTATCACAGATTTGTTCTTATGTATTTTGACAATTACATAACAAGTTTACACCATAAAACTTGTGGTTGTAAAACTCGTTTGGAATTGCAAATTGTGACATCAGTATCAATTTTTGCTAAAATACAACTGCAACTGGTTTGCTGAAAATTCTATGTTTACTGTACCTGTTTTCAATAGGAGGATTCGGGAGTTACCTCTTTGGAATGAGTGAACGCATTGCCAAGCAATCAGGGGACACTGGCGGCTTCAAGAATCCATCACTAGGATGGATTATTGGCTTCCTTTTGGTTGTTAGCTTTCTTGGTCTCTTCTCTGTGGTGCCTCTCCGGAAGGTACGCTCTTCTCTGTCCCTATGTTACAAAGGAATACAAAATTCAAAATAAATCACGTGTTTCTGATAGTTTAACTACAGGATTGGAGTCATTTGTTTTTTATTGAATAATATTCTTGCGAGGAAAGGTTTTTGCTTATGTTAACTTCCATAACTCATTATTCTTTTGGTCTCCTTTCCTCAGATCATGGTCATAGACTTCAGGTTGACATATCCAAGTGGTACTGCAACTGCACATCTTATCAATAGCTTCCACACTCCTCAAGGAGCCAAGCTAGCAAAGTAAAATCACTGTCATAGCTGTGATTTCTAATTGAAGCTGATCGTTTTAAATTTTATACATTCTAATTGATTCATGCTTTTTACACTTGTAGGAAGCAAGTAAAAACATTGGGCAAGTTCTTTTCTTTCAGCTTCTTGTGGGGTTTCTTTCAATGGTTTTTCACTGCTGGAGATGATTGTGGATTTGTTAACTTTCCTACATTTGGGCTTAAAGCATATGAGCACAAGTGCGTAATCAGTTAAATTATTTTCTTTGAAGAACACAATTAAAGTTGAGACAAGATTTATAATATTTTGCTTAGTGTGCTAAGCCACTTTATCGTTAGGGAGTATTTAGCTAATACTTTGCTAATGTTCAGGTTTTACTTTGATTTCTCAGCAACATATGTTGGAGTAGGGATGATTTGCCCCTACATAATAAACATATCAGTGCTGCTAGGAGGAATACTTTCATGGGGTCTAATGTGGCCTCTCATTGAAACAAGAAAGGGTGATTGGTATCCTGCAGGTCTTTCCTCAAGCAATATGCATGGCCTACAAGGTTACAAGGTTAGTTTCCTAGAAGATCATCAAATCTGTATTTTTCTGCCACCATTACCCAAATCACAAGACTTCCTCATTGACACACTTATTCCCTAAATTCAGGTATTTATTGCCATTGCGATGATTCTAGGTGATGGGCTATACAACTTTCTCAAGGTGTTAAGTACAACCCTCATAGGGTTGTTTTATCAAGTTAGAGGCCGACAAGCTCTGCCCATTGCAAACCAGCCCTCTCCTGATACCACAAATAAGCTATCTTATGATGACCAGCGCCGAACACAACTCTTTCTCAAAGATAAGATTCCTACATGGTTTTCTATTGCAGGTTATGTCACAATTGCTACCATCTCTACCATTGTACTTCCACACCTCTTTAATGAACTCAAATGGTATTACATATTGGTTATCTACATCTTTGCACCAACATTGGCTTTCTGTAATGCATATGGAGCTGGACTGACTGATTGGTCCCTTGCTTCCAACTATGGCAAGTTAGCAATCTTTACAATTGGAGCTTGGGCAGGTTCACATGGTGGAGTCCTTGCAGGCCTCGCAGCATGTGGTGTCATGATGAACATTGTTTCAACAGCCTCTGACCTAATGCAGGATTTTAAGACTGGCTACCTGACTCTCGCTTCTCCTAGGTCCATGTTTGTTAGCCAAGTGATTGGCACCGCTATGGGCTGCATAGTTTCACCTTGTGTCTTCTGGCTGTTCTACAAGGCATTCGATGACCTTGGACTTCCTGACAGTCAATATCCTGCACCTAATGCAGTTGTTTTTCGCAACATGTCTATATTGGGGGTACAGGGCTTCTCTGCTCTACCAAAAAACTGCCTTTTGCTTTGTTATGTGTTCTTTGGTGCAGCCATCTTGATCAACTTGGTTAGAGATAAGGCGGGTAAGAAATGGGGATCCTTCATTCCACTTCCAATGGCAATGGCAATCCCTTTCTACCTTGGGCCGTACTTTGCCATTGATATGTGTGTTGGGAGTTTGATTTTGTTTGTCTGGGAAAAGATAAACAAGGCTAAGGCAGATGCATTCGCGCCAGCAGTAGCCTCTGGTTTGATCTGTGGGGACGGCATATGGACTTTGCCCAGTTCAATACTTGCTCTAGCAGGGGTTAAACCACCAATTTGCATGAAATTTCTGTCGAGGGCAACAAACAGTAGGGTTGATACTTTCTTAACATCATAAAAGATGAAGTAGTCTCTGTAGGAAGCATGCGTACAGATGCTTCATGTAGTAAGTATTATACAAATGTAATTGTAATGTAATGTTTGTGTTTCTTTCTTCCTGGTGTGGACAAAAGGTCATGCGTAAGGAAGAGCAGGAATCAAGATAGAAGACGCCAATGAAGTATGTATGTTATCAAAGGATGTCATAAACAGCATTAGCAACATCCAACATGTTATATGCCATTGAGTGAGAGGACAATGAAGAGTCATAGTCTGTTCCAGGGTATTTAAATTTTCTGCCATGCTTGCACTCAGTTATTGGAATTGCTCATTTCATTTCGGCATCTGAACGATTTGGATAAATCAGATAGAAAAGGTGAATTAACGGTTCTTGGAGTAAAAAAAAAAGTGTTCGTGGAAAAAAAAACTAATCAATTTTAAAAACTATATAACAAATAGTTCGTAATGTAGTTTGCAACATGTGAACCCTTTAATGAGAAATGGCGAAATAGTACAATTCAAAATAATCATGTTATTATTATTTCTCTTTCCTAAGTAAAGAACTAAATCTGAAATTAGAAATTCCAACAAGAGTAATAATCATCATGGTTACACCCATTCTCGCTAATTTTATGTATCACTTGAAAATCTCAGCCCCCCTTCAGAAACATACCCATAGAATCATGCTTGTCAAATTTTCTGACTTTAGTAACCATATGCTTGAATTTGCTTTGTCATTCCTATTTTTACCATAGTCATAGTGACGTCATAATGTCATGCAGTCCAATCTTCATCGCTTCCAATAGTATCCTAAATGAGATAAATAGGAATAAATCACTAAAACTGACAATAGCCATGAAAGATCTGATGCATGTGCTAGGGGTGGGCAGGGTAAAGAGGTTTTTCAGTTCAGTATATACTTCTGCACAATTTTTGGTAGAAGTTTAACTATATAGAATCTGACAAGAAATCTCACCTGTGATGTGCTTGAGAATTCTTCGATGTCCTCTTCAACCTATAAGATTTGTTTGCATTATCAACCGCATTGAAGATAAAAGAAACTTGACTTTTGTGCTTAAGCTGATTCAAGTAACTATGCACAAATTTTATTTTAAAAGTTTGAATGCAATAAGGGAAGAAAAGGGAATTCAAAAGGACCACAACATTCACAATCAACTGCTACATAAAATATAAAAGTATTTAGACAAATGGGACCTTAATTAATGCCCTTAGAGCATTGCTCTACGTGGGCCAAAAATGCCATAATTTTAGCAACTAATAAGGTATATGCCATCATAGAATCTGACAAATAAGAGAAAAAATATGAATTCCAGCTGTATGCTTTCACAACATATGATTCTCATATAAATAACTTGAAAGAAAACTTCTGTTTTCCTTCTTTTTCTACTCTTTCGGAGACTCAGCAATTACTGATATATGCCATTGCCATTAACACCATCTTATGCTTACCACTACATCCTTGGTAAAATATAAAATTACCAAATGATTCTCTACATGATGGTATTCTACAAATCTTGTTTTCCCTATATATAACCTGATGCAACTCGTATAGTAAAAAGCATCAATGAGATTAAAAATGCTTTCATTTGTAAGAGTTGATTTTTTTTTTCATAGGAGGTACAAGGGCAAAAGAAGAATCAAACCTTGGACCTACTCCCTCTTAAAAAAGGATAACAACCGTTAGGCTAAGCCTTAGTTGTTATTTGTAAGCAGTTGATTTATAATTGCTTAGGAATGGAAATTTCATGGTAAAAGAACACAGATGGAATTATAATTTAATAAATTAGGATATCGTTTCATAAACTCAAAACAACATTAATGGATTGATGCTGTAGTTCCCTCAAAGTTATTATAAATTACTTCAACTATAAAACCAAACAAATTTGTCCATAGCACACAAGTAAATTGGTCGTGCTTCACAAGTTTAGTGAGTTTTATCAGATTCCAGGGAGTACCATGAAAATAATGAAATGTGAAAACGGCATTAGACATTTAAGATCAGGAGATTGATTAAGACACAACTATCCCACTACATGGTTGAGTCAAGGCAGAAACAAAGTACTTCAACATAAGAAACACCTGAACTTTAAAATATGGGCTATGATACCTCAGTTTCTTTCTTCTTTCTTTTGATTCCTGTTCCTACAATTTCAAAGAAGATGCCATCAAAAATTTTTACACAAATAATGCCAAAGGCAATTAAAAGCCAAAATTATCAGCTGCATGGATATGTCACAAAGAGATAAACCTGCACAATGAATAGGTTTCTGAAAACCAAAAGAAAAAGCAAACATATAGTGTTATGAGAGCCAACGTACATATTCTTTCACAACCATTATTCTATATAAACCAATCTGTGCAACTTCAAACTGATAGCCTAATTTCTGAAAAAAGTTATTCAAGACGATACATAAAAGGCATATGCACAAAGACCAAAAAGGGTAAAGCAGCCAGTAGTTTATTCTGCCTTTCAGAACATTCACAACATCCTCCATAAAATTAAAAATAACTAGATAATCTTATTCAGTTAGGAAAGGTATATAAACAAATTCATAAAATCAAACAATAAAAGTGACACCAAATGTGCTTGACCCTTGATAAAATGTCAATTAGCTGCAAGGCCATCTAGCAAACAAGTGATACACATTTTAAGTTTATCAAACATTGAACAAATGGAGATTGGTATACCTGCCACAGGTGTAACAGTTAACCTTTCTTTTTTTTTCTGAACCTTACAAATGAATCATTACATCCAACTACCTTGTCTATTCCAAACTTATTACTCTTAAACAAGTGATACACATTTTAAGTTTATCAAACATTGAACAAATGGAGATTGGTATACCTGCCACAGGCGTAGCAGTTAACCTTTCTTCTTCTTTTTTTCTGAACCTTACAAATGAATCATTACATCCAACTACCTCGTCAATTCCAAACTTATTATTCTTATCCTTGCCAGCATGATTGAGCATTTTAAGTTGTTGCATATGACCAAACCAGACATTGGCTTATCTGTCATGCATAAATGGTTCAAACTCATTCTCTTGAACTTCAATACAGAAATAAAACTTAATTCAGAACCATATAAATAGGCCATAGGATCCAACTGCCTCATCGACTCCAAAGTCCAAAGTTACATAATCTGTCCTAGATCTGAATCCAGTTTGGTCGACATTGCGAGAAGCTTTTTCAATTCTTTCATGCACAAGAAAGAAATATTGTTAATTCTGACAAACAGATTTACAACAACGACAAGAAGATTAAATTCTCCTTCACCTAGTCCCTCCTCAAAACAGTTGGAAAAATATGTACCCAACCTAAGATGGCAAATACTCATCAATGGAAAAGCAGATTATAACTTAGTCTCTTAGATCAATTAAGTGGTAACAGCCAGTTTACTAGACATTATATAACCTGAATTAAATGGGTTATGATCGTGGAAATAAAAAAATAGATAATAAAAAATCCAATAAAATCTTGCCAAGTGGTCACCAATGAGGAAATAAAGAATTATTAATGAATAAGGTCTTCCAAATTAATGACACCTTTCAACAATTCCTCTGCTGGAGTTTATGATATTGACGTAAATTGAGAAACAAAAGAATTTTCTGCTGTATATCTCCTTAAGAAAATATGTACAAAGTGGCTATGTATATATATAATAACCCTAGCAATAGAAAAGGAAACTAACTAGGCTATCAAATCCCATGATTTATGGAATATTCTTAACCAAATCAGCCAAATTCTAGGGATACAAACTGTTGCAAAATCTCCTAAAAATCTGGCTGTACATTAATCATGTTTTCCCACACTCCCGCTCAAGCTGGTGAATAGATGTTTTCCATTCCCAGCTTGGATACAATACTCTGAAACATTGAGCTACTTAACCCTTTAGTAAGCACATCTGCAAGTTGGCCATGTGTAGACACGTAAGGGGTACAAATCAACCCGCTCTCCAGTTTCTCCTTGATGAAATGTCTGTCAATTTCGATGTGCTTCGTTTGATCATGTTGTACCGGGTTGTGAGCTATGCTAATCGCAGACTTATTATCGCAATAAAGTCTCATTGGGCCGTCCCACTTGATCTTCAAGTCTTCCAAGATGATCTTCAACCAAAGTAATTCACACACACCTTGAGCCATTGCTCGGAATTCTGCCTCTGCACTAGACCGTGCCACCACATGTTGTTTCTTGCTCTTCCACGTCACGAGATTACCACCAAGAAAGGTGCAATATCCTGTGGTTGACCTCCTATCGACTATTGACCCAGCATAATCAGCATCTGTGTAAGCCTCAAGCACCAAACCTCTGTTTCTTTTAAACATAATACCCTTTCCTGGCGTCCCTTTGAGATACTGCAACACTCGATGAGCTGCTTGCAAATGAACTTCCTTTGGGCTATGCATGAATTGACTTATCACACTTACTGCATATGCTATGTCCGGTCGTGTGTGAGATAGACAAATGAGTTTTCCTACCAAGCGCTGATACATTTCCTTATCTATTGCAGCATCTTCCTCTGCCATTCCAAGTCTAAGATTCGGGTCTATTGGAGTACTTGCTGGTTTGCACGCTGTCTTGCCCGTTTCTTTAAGGAGATCTGTAACATACTTTTGCTGGGAGATAAAAATGCCCTGCTTAGAGTGAGCCACCTCAATTCCAAGAAAATATTTCAGCCTTCCTAATGCTTTGATCTCAAACTCCTTAGCCAAACATTGACTTAGAAGTTGTCTCTCCTTATCATCATTCCCTGTCACTATTATGTCATCAACATACACTAAGAGTGCTGTGACTCCCCCTGAAGATGAGTGTTTAATGAACAATGTATGATCCCCTTGGCTTTGACTATACCCCATGGCAATCATAACTCTCGCAAACCTGCCAAACCATGCCCGTGGTGATTGCTTAAGTCCATATAAAGCTTTCTTCAACTTACACACAGTATGAGCATCCAAATTATTCCTATAACCTGGTGGGACCTCCATATAAATTTCTTCTTCTAGTTCTCCATGCAAAAATGCATTCTTGACATCAAACTGCTGTAACTCCCAACCATAATTAGCTGCTAATGACAGCAAGATTCTAACAGTATTCATTTTCGCAACTGGAGCAAAAGTCTCTAGGTAGTCAATCCCATAGATTTGAGTATAACCCTTGGCCACCAACCTTGCCTTATACCTCTCTATTGACCCATCTGCTCTATATTTCATTGTATAGACCCATTTACACCCCACGAGTTTCTTTCCTGCTGGTAACTTCTCTAACTCCCACGTTTTGTTCTTCTCCAATGCCTCCATTTCTACATTCATGGCTTGTTTCCATTTCTCATTGGACAACGCCTCAAATAAGGTGGTAGGGATGGCAATGGTGTTTAGGCTAACCAGGAAGGCTCTATATGATGGTGAAAAATGTTTGAAGGACAGGGAGTGTGCAAGAGGATATAAAGGTCGTTTTGTGCACTCTCTAGTTCCTTTTCTAACAGCAATGGGAAGGTCTAGGTCATCATCGCCTACATGAGATTCAGTATTAACTTGTAATGAAGAATTAGAAATTGTTACCTCATTCTCAGGATTTGGGTTGGATTCTTGGACTTGCATTGATTCAGGGACAGCCGTCTTCTTCCTTGAGTACACCTTGCCAAATCTCACATTTTCAATGGCAGAGTTGGGATTTTCTGAAATTTCGGGCAAATGTTTAGACACAGGGTTTGGTATAGGTTCTGAAATTTCGGATGCAGATTCAAACACAGGTTCTGAAATTTCGGACGCAGGTTCAGACACAGGATTTGACATGGACTTAGATACTGGCACAGACATTGGAAGTGACGACAGATCAAGCAAGAAATCCCTATCCTTATCTTCAAGTATGGAATTCTCCCCCTGAAGATAAGGTATGGTGAAGTAAGGCACTTGTTCATTGAAAGAAACGTCCACTGAGACAGAACTTCTTTGATGGAGGGTGATAACACTTGTACCCTTTTTGAGTTGAGGAATAACCCACAAATACGCATTTTAATGCCCTTGGATCTAGCTTTCCTCTATTTTGACTATGAACATGGACAAATGACACGCACCCAAATATCCTAGGGACAAGATTATTTGTAGTCTGTATGTTTGGATAGAATGTTGAGAGTGTTTCCATTGGACTCTTGAATCCCAAGGCTCTAGATGGCAAACGATTTATAAGATGAGTGGCTATAAGAACTGCTTCCCCCAAAAGGATTTAGGCATGTTTTTTTGGAATAAGAGTGCTCGGGTTGACTGAAGGAGATGACCATTTTTTCTTTCTGCAACTCCGTTTTGTTGTGGTGTATTGACACAGGATGACTCATGTACTATCCCTTCCTTTTGAAAATAAGGAGTTAAGACTTGATTGAAATAGTCCCTAGCATTATCTGACCTAAACCTTTTGATATTGACTCCAAATTGGTTCCTAATCATGGAACAGAAATTTGGCAGGACAGTACTAACATCAAATTTATGTTTAAGCAAGAAAATACAAGTAACACGAGTACAATCGTCAATGAATGACACAAACCATTTTGCCCCAGAAACATTAGGAATAGTACAAGGACCCCAAATATCACTGTGAATGAGATAAAAAGGAAGAGAGCTTCTGTTATTACTTACTGGAAAAGGTACACGTTTATGTTTAGCAAGTTCACACACTTCACAATGAAAGCTCTCAACATCTAGACCTTGAAATAAAGATGGAAACAGAATTTTAATGACTCTAAATGATGGATGTCCAAGTTGACAATGGTGAAGCCAAACTTTGTCTTTATTGGACGAATAAAGTTCTGAAACGAAAGAAGAAGGTAATCTGCCCTTGGTAATATTTGATTGGCTAAGTGCTTCAAGGTAGTAGAGCCCATCCCATTCTCTAACATGTCCAATCGTCTTCCCCGAATCCTTGTCCTGAAATACACAATGACTATGATGAAAAATCACATTACAACATAAATCTTGAGTAAGCTTTTGGATAGAGACAAGGTTTGTGGATAATCTAAGGACATGAAGAACATTTTTTAAGGTCAATGATGGGCTTATTTTAACATCTCCTACATCTGCTACAGTAGTCAAAGAACCATCAGCTGTGGCTATTTTCCTATTGCTTGGACATGGGGAATATGTGTAAAAGACATTTGGTGAGTGGGTCATATGGTCGGTAGCTCCTGAATCCATGATCCAAGAGTTAGCAAAGGTTGTATCTGAGACATTTAATCCAATAGAGGATGGAAACTTACCTGAATACACCAATGAACAAGTACCTGAAGGTTTGTCAAGGTTACTAATTAGAGATCTCAGCCTCTTGACCTCTTCTTGGTTGAGATTGCCGGACTCCTTTGGTGCTGCAGTGGTTGTTTCTGCAACTACTGACATTTTTTACAAATCAATACTTGCTGAAAGACTGGTGAGAATCAGGGATAAATCGGCAACAAAGGCCAAGCAACAAAGAGAAACCGTCAATGATGAAGAAGAGAGGAAAAATCCAGCTATGAAGGCTGGAAAAAGAACACTTGAAATACTCTGTTTTTTCTCTAGAAAACAGAGCAGAACGGAGCAAAAAAAACAGCGATGAAGGCTGGAACAAGAGAATCAGAATCGAGCCAAAAGAGATGAACAGAAACAAATTTTGATGATGAAGGCTGGATGAGAAAATGGCGATGAAGGCCTAAGGTAAAAAAAATCAGCAATGAAGGCTGAAGAAGAAACTGCAGAAAATATCAACAATGAAGGTTGAAAAAGAAACTGCAGAAAAATCAGCAATGAAGGCTGAAAAGATGACTGATTTCCAAGAAAAAACCTAAAGCTCTTGATACCATGACGTAAATTGAGAAACAAAAGAATTTTCTGCTGTATATCTCCTTAAGAAAATATGTACAAAGTGGCTATGTATATATATAATAACCCTAGCAATAGAAAAGGAAACTAACTAGGCTATCAAATCCCATGATTTATGGAATATTCTTAACCAAATCAGCCAAATTCTAGGGATACAAACTGTTGCAAAATCTCCTAAAAATCTGGCTGTACATTAATCATGTTTTCCCACAGATATAATCTGCAACCTGTGATATTTTCAGTTTTTGGTAGTTTTTAATATAAACTTGTGAGTTTTGAGTTAATGAATTGGTTTTCTGTGGTCAGTTATTCTGTCTTTTTCCATATTACCTCTATTTCTTCCCTTACCCACTTATATCTTTCAATACTCTCTCTCTCTCTCTCTCTCTCTCTCTTCCCACTTTCTCCTCCCTTGTTCTGCAGCAGGACTCCCACTTTTGCTATACCATTTGTTATTTTGATTGACCAATGATGATTTAGGCAAAATGTTTTGCAGCCACTTTTGCAGCTAGGACCTACCTCTTCAAAACTAGAAGAGTGAGCAAGCTCCTGGTACTGAACAGAAGAAATAAACAGAATAAAATCATTGAAAAACAAAAAAAAACAAAATTTTTAAGCTTGGAAGTTGCAAAAGGATGAAAACGGAAACTCAGAAAGTCATTTAAGAAACAAAATATTCAAAGATCGGAATCATAGTATCCTCTCCACATGTACACAAGCCGCAGGATGAAGAGTTATTTTTTGTAGCAAAGTCACAATCCCTACTGCTGACAGTTCTTCATCCATCTCCATAATCAATACTAACCATAGATGATAGTTTCCCAGACTCACCCAAACCATGCCCTTTTTTTTAGTTCATTTAGATGAAAGATTCTATGAAAATGAGAGTACAGCCCCCTCCCTTTAATGAATAGGGTATTATTGGTCAATAATGAAAAGACCTACCCTAGGAATAGGTCCTTGTACTCTCTCAATAGGGGTGACCATGGTCAGGTGGGTGACCTTGAAACAAGAGGTTTAGAAAATAATTTTCTCTATATCTTTGACATATAGTAGTTTTTTTTTTTATTAGGAGAACTATCCTAAAATAGACACAATTAATTCTAAGAATGAAAAACACAAAACCACCAAAAATAAAAAATCAGAAAGTTGACCCTAATCAAATCCCAATAATTCTAGGATTTTCCTAATCTTTCCAACACTACCACTCAAGTTGGTGTATAGATACCAATCATTCCCAGCTTGATTACAAAAGAATCAAATCCCGGTTTTGACATGGCTTTAGTGAGGATATCAGCTTCTTGCGACTTAGTTGATACATAAGACAAGCTAACAGTCCCAATTTCAATCTCATTTTTGATGAAATTTCTATCAATTCTCGCGTGCTTCATTCTATCATGCTAAATAGGATTGTGAACAATGCTGATGGCAGATTTGCTATCACTGAATAACTTCATAGGACCTGATAACAGTATATTTAGGTCCTTTAATATCCTTCCAACCAGATTAGCTCACAAATCCCTTGAGCAATGGCCCTGTATTCTGCTTCTGCACTACTTCGAGCAACCACTGTTTGCTTCTTGCTTCTCCAAGTCACCAAATTTCCTCATTGTTTAGTACAATATCTTGTGATAGATTTGCTGTCTCAACCGATCCTACCCAATCAGCATCAGCAAAACCTTCAACTTCCCTTAGTTCATTTTTTTGAATAGAAGTCCTTTACCTAGAGTTCCCTTTAGATAACGAAGAATTTGGTTCACTACTTCTAGATGCCTTCTTGTGGGTGAGTGCATGAATTGACTTACTACACTCACACTAAAGGCAATATCTGGCCTTGTGTGATGCCCCGGGGTGCACTCGCTGGTCCACCGACCCGAGCCACCGCCCCAGGCGAGTCACTCATCCATATTGTCCGCTTTGAGGTGCACCACACAGGCCACCGCCCCTCATGGATTTCTTTCGCGTCTGGAGCGACTCAAACCCTTAACTTCATTAAAGGTCAAGTCACTCCTAACCAATTGTCCTAGGCCTGGATCGGTGACCTGCAGGTGCACCCCGAGACGTCACACCTTGTGAGAGATAGGCATATTAGTTTTCCAACAAAACGCTAATACCTTTCCCTATCTACAAGTGAATCTTCCTTAGTAATTTTCTGTTTCTAGTTTTGCTCTAAAGGAGTTCCAGTAGGTCTACAACCAAGTTTTCCAATTTCTTTTAGGAGTTCAAGAGTTTGGGAGATGAAGATACCTTGTTTGCTTCTAGCTATTTCCATCCCAAGAAAGTAACAAAGCTTCCCTAGATCCTTCACCTGGAATTCAGATTGTAACCGCCCTTTAAGTTCATCAATCTCTTGAATATAGTCACTTGTGATTACTATATCATCAACATAAACTATTAGAATTGACTTCCTACCATCTTTAGCTTGTTTAATGAAAAGAGTATGATCAGCTTGCCCCTGTTTGTATCCAAACTGCTTCATGGCTGTGCTAAACCTTGTAAACCATGCCCTTGATGACTGTTTCAGACCATAGAGGGACTTTTTTAATTTACACACCTTGCCCATTTCCTCCGTTGTCTCAAAAGCTAGGTGGTATCTTCATATAAACTTCCTCCTCTAGGTTCCCATTAAGAAATGCATTTTTCATATCCATCTGATGCAATTCCCAATCAAGGTTGGCAACAAGGGATAGAAGAACTCTAATAGAATTTAATTTTGCTACAAGTGCTAAAGTTTCCTCATAGTCTATGCCGTAGGTTTGTGTGAATCCTTGAGCAAGTAACCTTGCCTTACATCGTTCTATGTTCCAATTGGACCCATACTTCACCACAAATATCCACTTGCACCCAACAAGTTTTTTTCCTTCATGTAGGTCAACAATTTCCCATATCTCATTATCAATCAAAGCCTTCATCTCTTCCAAAACAACTGCTTTCCATCTAGGATCTTGCATGGCACTTTGAATGTCTTTTGAAATCTTCACATTATCAATCATTGAAGTAAACTCCTTGTAATCTTGAGACAGCTTGGAGTAGGTTAGATGATTGGAAATGGGAAGCTCAGTGCAAGATCTTACCCCTTTCCTTATAGCAATTGGAACATCAAGATCATCAATTGTGGCAACATCTTCCCTTGTGATTTCCAAAGGACTTGGCTCCAATTCTGATGGTTGGCTTTGAGGAGGAACTTGTGGCCTTCTTGAGTAAACCAAATCCGGTTTGGTGTAGGAGTCGGTGCTCCCCCTTGACCTGTCACTTGAGTAGGCTCAAAATGATTTAGTGAAGGAGTAATATAAGGATCTAGTGATGGAGAAAAGGATGGATAGATAGGAAGAGAAATAAGGAGTGAAATGGAAGGATCCCAAAAATTTTCTTCATTAGATTTCTCCCCCTGAAGAGAAGCATTGGGATAGAATGTTTGATTTTCAAGAAATGTTCCATCACAGTAAACATAAAATTGCTTGGAAGATGGGCAATAGCACTTGTAACCTTTTTGTGTAGGAGAGTATCCAAGAAAACACATTTGAAGGCTTTTGGATCAAACTTCCCTCGGTTAGGACTTGAATTATGAACAAAGACACTACATTCAAATACTCGAGGTGGAAGCGGGTTAAGAATTCGAACTTATGGAAAAAAATTTTGTAAGCAACTTAGTGGAGTTCTAAATTGGAGTGGTTTGGAGGGAAGCCGGTTGATAAGATAAGCTGCAGTTAAAATGGCTTCACCCCAAAAAGAGTTTGGGACCGGGCAACTTCAAGAAGATGGTGATTCTTCCATTAAGCTATTCCATTCTGTTGAGGGGTATAACCACATGAGCTTTGATGAAAAATTCCATGTTCAACAAGATAGTTTTTAATCTCATGAGCAAAGTATTCCCCACCATTATCAGTACAAAGAATGTGAAGAGAAGATTGGAAGATATTGGTGACAAGTTTATGAAATTGTTTGGATGTAGATCCGGCTTCAGATTTTTCTTTCATAAGGTAAACCCAACAAACACGGGTATGGTCATCTATAAAGGTAATAAACCATCGGCAGCCTGTTAAACTTGAAAAGCAAGCTGGTCCCCAAATATCACTATGGATGAGGTGAAATGGCCCTTAAGACTAATAAGGTTGAATGGGATGATTTTTTCTTGGTTGTTTGGCATAGATGCAATGCTCACACTGAAATAATAAGAGATTTTTATTGATAAATAGATGAGGATACAAAACTTTAGATAAGTAAAGCTAGGATGGCCTAGGCATTTATGTCAAAGTAGAACATCAGAATTTGAAACAATGGACAGTGTAACATTACTGAGTGATCTTGGTCTTGAAGGAGAACTGACACCAGAGAGGTAGTAGAGGCCATTTCGCTCCTCAGCATTGCCAATCATCCTCCCTGAAGACAAATCCTGAAATTCACGTGTAGAAAAAAATGTTACTGCACAATTTTGATCCCTAGTGATTTTGCTAGAGGAAAGAAGATTGCACTTAAGATTTGGAACATGAACAGATTTTAATCGCAAACCAAAAAGTTCAATATCCCCTCGACCAGTAACAGTTGAGAGAGTACCATCAGCAACTGTAACTTTTAAGTCATCATCACATGTTTCATAAGTAGAGAAAGCAGAAGAAGAGCCAGTCATATGGTTTGAGGCACCAATATCAATTATCCAACCTTCACCTGTAACTTTGCATGATAAATAAGATGATTTGGTGTTACCTTGTTGTACAACAGTGGCAGTGGAGGATGGTGCAGTAGGTTTGGACTCTTTAAGAGGCTTTGACTGGTTCAGAAGGTTCCTCAAAAGCTCCATCTGTTCTGCGGTGAAGGGAAGTTGGCTTGGTTTTTTAGAGTCTATGGCAGACTCGGTAGTATAGGCTGACCGGTTTGATTTTCTTTGACTCCGGGGTTTCCAATCTGCAAGTTTTCCATGAATTTCCCAACACACCTCCTTGGTGTGATAAGATTTATTGCAGTGGTCACACCACAACTGCTTATCCTTAGACCGTTGGCCTTGAGGATTGGAAGACTCACTTAGGTTTGCAGCGTAAGCAGAATTCTGTTGTGTCACCTCTGCAGTTGGGCTGGAAGGCATGTGAAGCATCACTCTCTTTCGACTTTCTTCACGTCTGACCTCAGCAAATGCTTCTCGGATGGTAGGAAGAGGTTTGGCTATAAGAAGACGTCCACGAAATTCATCAAGATCCTTATTGAGACCTTGAAGGAAGTCAAACACACGTTCTTTCTCTAGCATCTTGCTGTACCTCACACCATCTTCAGGACACTTCCAACTTGTGTCATAGAACAAATCCATCTCTTGCCACAATTTAGACAAAACATTATAGTACTCGGTGATTGACATTGTTCCTTGTCGAGTAGTGCGAATGGCTGAACGGATCTCAAAACATTGAGCAATATTTTCAAGGTCTGAATGCATCTCCTGGACTGCCTCCCAGATTTCCTTAGCTGTCTTGTAGAACAGGTAGGTTCAACCAATCCTAAGTTCCATAGAGTTGATCAGCCAGGCCATGACTATGGAGTTTTCAGCCTCCCAAGTACTGAAATTTTCTGCAGTAGTTGAGGGCATAGGAATGGCACCCATTATGTAGCCCATCTTCCCTTCGCCTTTAATTACTAAAAGAATAGATTGAAACCACTCACGGAAATTTGTTCCATTGAGTTTATGTTGGGTTATTTGAAGAGAATGAGTGTCTAGGGAAGATGACAGAGGGTAAAGAATTTTTTTGATGGTTATAAACAGCAAGGGATTCTGCTGTAGATGAGGACTGGACAGTACCAACCATTGTTCTTAACAATTCTTCGAGTTAAGTTTGAAAGGCCAGAAAGAAGAATATGCCAGCAGGAATACCGGCTCTGACACCATGAAACAAGAGGTTTAGAAAATAATTTTCTCTATATCTTTAACATATAGTCGGTTTTTTTTTTCATAGAAGGAGAACTATCCTAAAATAGACAATTAATTCTAAGAATGAAAAACAGGAAACTACCAAAAATAAAAAAATCAGAAAGTTGACCCTAATCAAATCCCAATAATTCTGGGATTTTCCTAATCTTTCCAACAGGCCTAAAGTCAAGACAACCGACTTACCATGTATGGTTAGCCCTAAAGTCTGGTCCATCAATGCCACACTCCTTTAGGACTGACCCTAAGGTCCGTTGTAGTCCAAGCTCAATCCTAGACTAATAATTTAAAAAATAATAAAATAAATATAATTAAAGCAACAACATTCAATTCTCATAAATGTAAATTAAAATAAACATTGTATCAAATTCATGAATACTACCAGAAAATTCATGCATCCATGTTACAATTCACATTACAATCCATTTATAGTTAGGTTTTACTTTGTTAGCAGTTTTTATCTTATTCATTCATTTATTTTGTATTGGATACAAACATTTTAAAGTTAACAATTAACACAGGTAATTTTACAGTTTGACAGTTGGGACTTTTAAGAAGGTCAGTATTTTTATGGGTTCAAGTCTTACAATTTGCAAATATTTAATTTATTATATATAATTTTTAAATGATCATTAGTTTAGAATCAATCCAAAATTCAATCATGGTCCAATCCTTCAATCCAGGGTGAGTGGTAAGTCCAAAAGACCATGGACTACACTAAAGGTTTCAGTCCTCAAAAATATGAAACATCAACCACCCATTAAGCCACAGTACTACCCTAGAAAAGGTCTAAACCCATTAGTCCAGAGCAGTTTATTGGTGAACCTGGACCATTGCTCTTTTTATATGCTAAACTTTCATTCCAGCTATAGAAGTAGTTTGAAGACCATCATGCAAAGTGACAGCCTTTTACTCTTGCCGCCTATATCCAAATTAGCCTTACTTCAGGCAATGCAGAAGAAGCATTTAAAAAGCAAGGCAGTAGCAGGAGAAGCACTGACAAAGCAGTAGCTTAATGCATGTGCATCCATACATATATAGCAAGAGAGAAAAAGAGAGAATCCTACCAGTTTTTTTTTCTTCAATCACTTTTTCCTTTTTGCTAGATCCATCAGTCTGCAACACAAAAGCAAATGCTGCATGTCAGTATGTAACCTTCATACCAAATAGTTATCCCAATTGTTTATCGGTCAGCAGTTAAATGACAAGCAAAAAGTAGGAAAAGATAACTATTTAGGGAAAACACATAAGAGAAGAAGAAAATCTCTTCAATATCAGAGCTCAATTTAACCTGATCAATATTCCTTTTGGAATTCTTACGCTGCAACTTCTTGCCAGGAACTGGAAGGAAAGCACAAAATAGGGACAAAAATCATAAATCTTGATAATTTTTCACAATATTCTATAAAAAAGAAAGCAGGAAAAATGTCAACCTTCAGAGGATGAAGATTTATCTGAACTTCTTGCTCCCTTCAGGAATCAAAACAATATTATTAGAAGATAAAGATTTTTTTAATGTGGAAAGCACGCATTACCATATAACTAAACCATACTTTTTAGTAAGTAGACAAACTTGGTGTAAAAGTTGTGTGTGTGTGTATTTATATCCATATGCATGAACCATTACCTATCAAGGAAATCAGAAAAAGCCTATTAGCAAATATTGAGACCAAATTGCTTGGCATATCTCAACTACTTTGTTTAAAGTGAAATATTTCTACTTTCTGGCACTTTAGGAACAAAGCAACTTCTAATGGAAGTAGAGGCAAATTATTATAGCTACATAGCATAGAGTCATGGGCAGTAACAATTGTCATGCTCTCTCTCTCTCTCTCTCTCTCTCTCTATATATATATATATATATATATATAGAGAGAGAGAGAGAGAGAGAGAGAGAGAGAGAGTTTGATTCCAGTCATTGAGAATTATTAGAGGAAATGTATCAGTGTTCCCAAGCAAATCTCCACCCAGATATTTACACAGGAATACCACACAAAATGCTAATATCATTAATGGTATGGCAAAAAATGCTTGCAACCTGCAAATTCTTCCTTAAATTAACTCATGTAACTTTGACAATTACAAAATTCAACTTTTCATATGATCAGAAGTTTAATTTGGCATGGTTGAACTTGAAAGTAGACCTGGGAATTTATGTTATAATTCATGTTTGTGTTATATCAAATAGTGTTGTGTAAAACACAAAAATTTTGTGTCAAAATTTGTGTCGAAATGCCATGCACAACATTTTTTTGTTTTTTTCCAAATTCATATATAATTTTTACCAAATTTTGGCCTATATCACATTTATGTCCTTTTTTCTGTGTTATTTTGGTATCATCACTATGTCACGTCTAAGATTGCAAGGTCTACTTGAAAGTATGATTATGTACCAAAAAAAAGTGATATACACACAAAACATGCTTCATATATTTGTTTGAGGTTCACCTGTACGTTGCACAATAGTCCCATACACTTCCATGGTTCAACACCCTTTGCTAATTACAGGATCAACTATCTCACTAACCAAAATTAAGTGTGTAATTATCTATGGTTATGCAAAAAAAAAAGAGGCTTGTCTCCAAGCAAATCATTGGATCATAAGGAAGGAAATTTTTTTAAGTTTTTTACTGCATTCAGTACAAGGGTAGGTACTCAACAATCAAGCAACTGGAGGGATGGAAGCCATCTAAATAAATGAGAAATGTGCAATCAATAAGTAAATTAGATCTATATCATCATTATAAACATAGATGTATCCATGTAACAAACAAGTGCAAACATTCTTCAGAACATACGCAGATCAGCATTAAAAAATTCATGATGCAATGCACCACCACATAAACCTCTCCATACGCTCCCAAATGCATTAGCATAGCTAGTACCCATGTCAGAAAGTAAAGTAATAGAAAAAAGGGAGAGAGAGAGAGTACCTAATGAAGTAAAACTAAATAAAGCAGCAACTTCTCTTATCATACTATTATTTTGACATACCTTTTCTTCCACTTTCTTAAACAATGTGGATATGGTAGCTTGAACAAGTGAACCGTGATTTGTGTTTGAACTTTCCTTAGATTTAGTCACTGTAACATGTGATTGAGATGTTTTTCTGGACTTGGTCTCTGAAGTTAGAGAAGTTTGAATTTGTTTGGACAACTGGTTATCTTCAGAAGCATCAGAACCAAGGTCCACAGGAACAGAACTAATAGTCTGTAACTTTTAGTTAAGGAACCAAAAACCAGATGCTGAGGAATAATTAAGGTAAATAAATAAAGGAAAAATAAAGCTCTAAAATACAACATCCTGACCTGCAGCAATGATGCAACAGAATACACAATTGGAAACTAAAAAATAATTAAGATCTGCTAAATCAGGATATTTCCAATAGTATCATCTTCAGTCAAATCAAGTTTCATGCTAACTTTCTTCTCTTCTCCATCTAATGATTCAGTATCAGTTCTGACAGGGTCATCCTCAGAAGAAGCCTCAGCAAATCTAAATTAACACAAGAAGTCAAAGATGAATTCAATTTCCTAGATGTGTAAATATATAAATGCTAATCTAGATATCGTTAACCTTAATAAATGATATAATTAGAAAAATGGACAAGAGGAAAAGCCAATAGAAACTCAATAAATGGACATTAAAATTAAATATTAGTATTAAACAAATGTCAATAAAGTACATGATAATCCCAGAGAACACCTTTCAACAAAAGTTATATGACCAAAAGTCTGTTCTATGGGCTCTAATCTCTACTATTGCCAATAAATAGAACCGTCCATGACACTTATCATACACATCACAATTATGGTAAACTACATTCTGTTCTAACAATCAGTCATTACAATATATCACCATATGAGAAGAGAACAAATGCAGCTTATCCTAATAAATGCTCTGCAGGGAGAGAAATCATTTAGAAGTTCCACCACTCCAAATTAATTGCTTAGCAGAGAAGTCTAGACTTATTTCTACAATGATAAATTAATAATGAGTCAATACAGCCTTATATGTCATGGAAACAAGTATCAGATAACTACAGACCTCTTTCAATAAAAAAGAACTGCATGTAAAATAAAATAAAACAGTTAGAGTTGTACTTGAATCTTTTGCCAGCATTTCTTGCAGAGTGCCGAGTTGGCGTGACTTCTATCTTAGCTTTCAAGTTGTTGTCATCATCTGATAAAGCATCTTCAGACTCAGTATCAAGGGACTCTACTTCAACCTGTTTTGTTTCTGTTCTAGGAATGCCTTGCTTGTTAACGGATGCCACCCCAGCACCACCTTTAAAGTCACAGTCCATCTGCTGTCCCTGAAACCAGCAATGAACTGTGATGAATATTAATAAGGAAGCTTATCTGCAAGACAAAAAAAACACAGTAGAGTAAAATAAGCATTAGAACATCAGATACTATTACAAAAAGAAACCAACCTCACACAATTCCTTTGGAAAATCAAGTCTTGCTTCTTCTGGGTTCTCATCTTTTTTTCCAATCCACCATGCATCAGAGAACACAATCTGGAAACATTATATTCTAGTGATGATTTATAAAACATGAAATATGCTCCAAAAGCCATAGTTGAGAAAAGACCAAGGATCAATTTTAGCATGAAAATACAAAGAAATAGTAAGTAATGAACATAAGTGTTTCAAACCTAGGCTAAATAAGAATCATATATTGTCAAACTTAAAAGGCCTGAAACTTTAATATGGAAGACAATATTAACATATTGGGCCTGACAGCATCCAGGGATCACAGCTGAGCACTCAACCAAGGAAAGCAGGAAGCTATAGTTTATAGGTGCATGAATGAAATTAGAGCATATATTCTACTCTAACTAGTAAACATTTAGACAAGAAAACAAAAGAAACATAACCCAGTTTTCTTTTGTCATCTGGCAAAGCCCATGAAAATGAAAAACTAAAAGTAATATCCAACCAGAAAAAAACAACTTGTTAGAAATTGCATTTTCCTCAAGTGTACCAAATATTATTCACCCTAGGGGGATAATTGTTGAATTTATCTATATGTACTGTCAGAGAATCTTAGCATTTGCCCCTTCAAGGCTCCAACCTAATAATTAAAGCATCCGCATACTTATAACATCAATATTTTTTTTTGTTACAAGAGGAATATTAAATAACTGGGGATGGGGTGCTTGGATTCGAACCCAAAACTTACAATATGCCACAACTCATCCTTAACCACTAGGTCAAGAGGTTATTGGCTATAACATCAATATTTTATGATATCCCAATCAACACTGTAATAGTAAAACGTCAGGGAGTTTCAACCTGAAGTTCTCATCTCCCAAGTTCTAACATCGAAATATGAGGACGTAAGGCTTATGGAAAAGAGAAAGAGTTACCTTCCGTTGCATATCTAAACCCAATTCATCTCAATATATTAAAAAAAATTAAAGAAATAAAAAAAAAAAAGAAACAGCAATTAAGGACTTGGTACAAAAACTGATTTATCAATAATCCCCAAGAACAGAAACTAATAATAAATTCTCGTAAAAAATAAAAAGAAAAGAACGAACCATGTTGTCAAAACAATCCTCACACATAACGTTCTTTCCACCACGAGAGAACAGCAAACTCAAATACCTATTTTTCGGATACACAATTGTTCCAAACAACTTCATTTGACCCTAAAAACCCAAACAAATTACCAATATTAGATTTATGAAAACCCTACACAAGTCAAAAAATGCTTTTGGAATTAAAATTTCAAAACCTGAGGGAAATCAAGGTAGAGGATAGGGTTTTTGGAGCCCAAATTCTTGAGCTCGCCGATCTTGCCACCAGAAATGGGAGCAAGGAGGCCAGGGAAAGAGAAAAGGAAACGGTTTTTTCTTTGAGATTTCCTGAGAATATCCTTGCCATGGTGCTTTATTACTTGCTTCGATGGGCTGAGGGGAATGTAAGATTTAGGCGCGGCCGGTGTCTCAGAAAGTAAGTTGTTCTTCAAAGCCAATTTCTTCAGTCTTTTCCGCTCTGAGGCTTCCGGGGTTTCTGCAATGGGTGGCTTCTTTGAAGAGGAGGCTCGCACCATTTTTCTCTAGATATGAGATTTGGAGATCGAAAACAGTTGTTTTTTCAGTGATATTGCTGCACCTTGAAGGCGGGAAGTGATTTTGCTTCCTTTCTCGTGATGCAAAACCAAAAAAAAAGAAAAAAAACAATTTTTAATTTTAAAAAAATACATAAATAATTGGATTTATATTTGATGTTCAATTAATTAACTTATGTTTTGCGGGTGGAAAGAAATATGAACAAAGAAAAATTAAGAAAGGAAAAACATTAATTTTTTTAAGTATGCTTAAAAAAGATGAAAAATGTAAAAGAAAATATAATTTTTTTTTCATTGCTTGGTAGAGTTGAAAAATGAAAAAAAATTATATTAATTTATCATTATAGCATTAATGAGCTATGATAAAAAATAAAATTAAAAAAGTAAATGATAATTTTGTAATTATATATATTTGACTCACACCACACTCATTTTCTCTCAACTAATCTTTTTAATTTGGATTGATTTGGTTTTGTTAATAAAGAAATAAAATAACAATCTTTTCTATTTTCTTTCTTTCCACTTTTCATTCCTACCAAACACCATCAAAAACCATTTTCTTTCCACTTTTTCACATACCCTTTTTCATCCTTCCACTTTTTTGCTCTACCAAGCACACCCTTAATGTATAATTTCCGTAAATTTGTCAATGAATCACAATTAGTTACGTTATTTTTATCTGTTTTATGAATTTTAAAACAAAAATTTCTTCTTTTTAAAGAGATTCATATGATATTTTATACATTCATAAACAATACATCAATAGTTAATACATTATTGATAATAGGAGGATTTTCTTTGATCCATGTTCTTGTTTCCATACATTCTAAACCATATTTAGCAAAAACATTAGCTACTGTATTACCATTTCTTGTAACATGTAAAAATTCATAACTCTCAAACTCAACAGATATGAGTTTAGCCTCATCTATAAGGAGCCTGTGGAAGACAAGTCTCTTTTGGCAAATTTAATTCCGTATGACACTTAAGGCATCCCCTTCTAGTGTGATCTTTCTGAACCTCATTTCCTTTGCAAATAAAAAGGCTTTGACTACTGCCATATATGGATTTCACGGCCAATGCTTCATACTTCCATGGGATTTGAATTGCATAAGCTCCCATAAACCGACCTTCAAAATCCCTTACCACGACTCCAATTCCTCCACATTTAGTCCTAAAATCAGTAGCTGCATCAAAGTTGATCTTTTAATGACCTAGTTTTGATGCTGTCCACCTATCCTCATGCTAGCAAATATACTAAACGATGATCCAAGTGTTTGTCAAATTATACTCATTCACTTAATTTTGAATCAGTAAACATGATCTTTGTGAACTTCTGTGAGTAGCAGTAAAGATGGCTTCATTTATATCTTTCCATATTGTCCAAGTAGTTATGGCAAAGAGTTGCATTTGTTTTTCATTTAAAGTATACATTAAAGATGAAAGCCAACATGCAGTAGTGTCTCTGTCAAATTTTGGTGAAGTGGAATACCATTCCATATTGCAACTGCATGAGAACATTGATATAATGCGTGTACTATAGTTTCGCAATCCTCAACACATTGTTACAATTTGGATTAGTCAATATCCTATGTTGAGCCAGATTTGCAAGGATTGGGAGTATTCCGTGCTTAACTCTCCACAAGAAGCATAGGAACCTAAACTTTCTAGAGCTTTTGCCATACTATTTCTGTTTCACAATCAGTAGCATCCTCAATACCTTCTACTTCAGTTAGTAAATGATAACCGCTCTTAACTAAATATTATCCATCTTTGAAATATTTCTGTAGATACTTGATTTTGGAAAAACTAATATTTGCTTCATATTATAAGTGAAAGACAACCTCTTCTTAGAATAATACTTCATAAGAATAACTTCTTCAGAAAAGCTTCTGTACAAGAACAACCTCTTATCAGAAGAGCTCATTACTCCGAAAAGAACTCATTCGCAGAATAGCTCTTCTCAGAACAGCTTTGCTCGGAACAACTCTTTACAGAACAACATATTCACAGAACAACTCATTTATGGAACATCGCTTTTAAGAAGAAGTGAAGATAACTCCGGAATAGGGCAGGATTCTTGAGTTAACTTCACTATTGGGATGTCCTGGAGAGTTTGGCTTGGTGGATCAGATATGGAGATAGTTAAGAGTTCTTCTCTTAACCTTTCTCTGAAGCATGAGTGCTCTTCCCTATTTCTTTCAGTACACCTTCTCCTAAAAACGTAACTCCCACTAGACAAAGCATTAATGCTTTGTAACCGTCAATTCTCATTATTACATCATTAATACCAAAGATATGTAACTCCCATCCTCTACTCCTATATATAGAGGTTCTTGTTATCAGTGAAAGGACTTTTGGCAAATCAGCTAATCCATAAACTCTCCCAAATCCTCTCTGCACTGTTTTCTCTACACAGCCTTGTTCTCAGCCTTGCTCAGCCTTTTACCGCCACCTGCCGCTGCACTCATTCTTCAGGGTCTGCTCCAGTCTTCCTCTCCTCCGCCTCCCGGCACACCCCGTTCTACTGGTTTGCAACGTTTCCTCTCCATCACAAAAGAACCCATCTACATTTTGGCGACTCCACTGGGGAGGAGCGATTGCATTGAGTAGAACATCTTCAACCTTCACTTTGCCGGAAAACATGGAGAGCTCTACTGGAAATCAGGATGCTCAGACCCCTGCTTACATTCAAGAGTTGATGAAGATGATCCAAGCTTCTCAAGAAAGAATGCAAAAGTTGGAAGACACTATCTCCCAACTCACATCTTCCAATGCCACAACTCCTCAAGTTCAATCTGTCACTCCTGCTACTGCCGGGAATGAGAATACCTCTACTGGCAATAGGGGAAACCCAACCGATGCACCTGGTCCTGGAGGTGTTGAAAACATTGGTGCAAATAACACCATTACTGTTGGAACCTCTATTGTGACTCTTCCTTCATCCACAGCTCAAGGCTTTGTGACAAAAGAAGAGCTTCAAAGGTTGCTGGAAGAAAAGAACAAGAGTTTGAGTTTTCCTGAATTTGATCTCAAGTTGCCTTACCTTGCTAGTGTGGCTGCTAAGCCATACCCCAAGGACTACACTAGTCCTAAGTTTAAACAATTCAATGGTAAGACTGGTGATGCTCGTGAGCATGTTATGAAGTTTGTGGAAACTCTTGGTGTGGCGGGACTGGATGATGATTTAAAGTTGAAAGAGTTTTCCAAGTCTCTCACTGAAAAGGCATACACCTGGTATGTCAATCTTATTCCTGGTTCTGTAGAGTCCTGGAGTCAAATGTGCAGAATGTTTGGAGAGAAGTTCTTCTCTACTCAGGAGAAGGTTACTCTTATTGATTTGGGAAGAGAACATCAAAAGTCACCTGAAGATCTCATGGAGTATATCCAACGTCTTAGAGAAAGAATGTTAGACATTCAAGACTCACTTGATGAGAAAGAATTGGTGAAAGTATGTATCCAAAATATGCTTGATGAGTGTAGAGTTTACCTAGAAAATCTACCTCTTCCAACCTTTGCTACTTTACTTGAAGCTGCAAGAGGAACTAATAATATAGTTCTTAAGCAAGGAGAAGATAATTGTCTTACTCAAAGGAATGCTCCTATAGTGAATGCAATTCAAAGAAAGAAAAAAAAAGAGGATCTTCTCATCCTAACATGCATCTTGGAAGAGATAATCCAAGAAGAAGACAAGATGATGATGCTGACTTTCCACCATTCTTAGTTCCATTGGACAGAGTGAAAGCACTTTTCCAAGAATGGATTAGAGAAATGTAAATCCACCTTATGTTTCACAACTACCAACAACAGAAGAAAAGTCTAATTCAAAGTATTGTGTTGAATCTACTTTCACTGATTTTAAGTTGAGATATATTATCTCCTTAATATATATTGGAGTTTGATCACTTTCTTTTTGGGTTGAGAACTCTTCTCCCCAATATGAAATTGAGATTTACTCATTGGCCGCAGCTCTATCGCTTATTATTTGGCCACAACTCTATCGCTTATACTTATAGCCGCAGCTTTATCGCTCATATCTTGGCTATGCTTTACTACTTATAATCCAGCCGCAGCTTTATCGCTCATATTTTGGCTGAGAGACTTGCAAATCATATATTGACCGCAGCTTTAACGCTTATCTAAAAGGATTGAATCAATCTCCTTAATATTGAGTTGAGAGATAATCTCTCCTTGATGTAAAGTTGAGAAAGGTTCTCCTTGGTCGCATATATACATACAAACTATTCTCTAAAGAGAATTCAATCGTTGTGATCTTGCATCACTTCCATTAATTTCATATGCAAAAATTCTTCCATTAGATGAGTTGAACTTTGTGATCTTACACCACTTCACTTAAGAAAAGTTGAATACTACGACTCCTCACGTCACTTCTGCTAATTTACTACAAAAGAATCTTTTCTCTTATTTGCAGGAGTACAGGCAACACAAGAAGAATGTTCATAATTGACTACTGCCACAATGTGTGAAGAATACCTATAAGAAATCGAAAGCATTATCCAGATAAGTATCTATTCATAAGCATACACAGTAGTCTTCTTCTTCTTCTTCTTCTTCTTCTTCTTCTTCTTTCAAAAAAAATAATAATAATAAAATACTTCTTAATAGGAGCTTGTAGGAATAATCCTGGTAGCTTGCAGGATTAATCTCGTAAGCAACACACAACAAGAGGCTGTAGCACATGTAGCTTGTTGCTAGGCAAAACTAGTAGAACAAGTTAGAATGGCAGAACCTCCTTAAATAAAAAAAAAAGCACTGCTCTGAGCAAAGAAATTCTTAGAGTTCAAACTTCAAAGTAGATGTAATGATGTACATTCATTTCAACCTGTAAAGCCATGTCAATGACAATCCAAAAAAAAAAACAAGATTTACTGTTGATAAATAAAGCAATGAAAGTACCAATATTATTGCAAGAGATCAGAAAAATCCTAAAACAAAGAAATATTAAAACAGAATTGCAACAAAAGAAAACAAATATCTAATTAGCTACATAGCTCCAAAGAGAAGAATTACTACTGCTAAACTCTGAAAAAGAATCTAACTTCTGCAGCAACTCAGCTTGATGATTCTTTAGTGAGGCAATCTCCACTTCTATTTCTTTTAATTGTTCTCCTACCTTCTTCTTCTCAACATCAATGGAAAGGAAGGCTTTAGCTTTGGAAATGCAAATGTCAATACAATCAAGCCTAAAACCAGCCTTTACTGCATCATCCATAAGTCGCAACATCAACTGTAATTTCTCTAAAGAAATAGAAGACACTGGAACATCAGCAACCAACAAGGCTTTCCCTAACCCATCCAGTATGTAGGAAATAAAATCTTCACTTTGGAAGATACAAGAATCCCAAAATTCACCCCCTTTCTGATAGATGACCTCCAAATGCTTCACATACTGAGACTGAACAGAGAAACCATGAAAATCAACTCTAGCTGTAACATTTCCAGAATATGTTCCAAAAGAATCAAGGGTATTAGTAGCTTCCCTGTTCTCTGACACTGGGGGGAAGAAATAACATCAAGAGCAGTTGTAGCGATAACAGTGTCAGTCTGAACAGGTTGAGCACTTAGAACAGGTTGAGTACTTGGAACAGGATCAACATTTGGAACAGGAATAGCTATGTCAGCCTGAACAAGTTCAACACTTGGAACAGGATCAGTATTAGGAACATGTTGAACATTTGGAACATCTTCCAAGATAGCAACTTCATCACTCTGAATATCTTCCTCAATTCCATTAAAGAAATCATCAGCACTTATGTCGAATAGAGAAGTAGAATTCTCTAGTTGAACATCATCAGCTCCAGAAAAGGCATCATCATCAGACTCTTCAGAATTCATAGAATGCTCGTCACTAGATTCATTGTCATCATCACAAGATGCCTCATCATCATTAACAAATTGCTCCTTTCGAATTGATTTACCCTAAAAAAAAAAGTAGGCGAAGATGAGAAAATGACATCAAAAGAGATAGTGAAGAAGAACAAGAAAGAAAAAGAGAACAAGAACAACTTACTTTTCCATATCTAGTACGTGAAGCAACGATATCAGAAGACTCCTCATCTATCTGATCAACACATTCTTTTCCTTTTCTTCTTGAACATGAAGGGATCAAACGCAATGATATGTCACTTTGAGTAACATCAATAAGAGTAAGGCGTTTTCTAAGATCAGGAAGAGGTATACAAAAAGCTTTCCAATCAGAAATACATTGACCCCAATAAGCTAGCCACCCTGAACTATAATAGCTGCGCCTATCAGAAGCTGGTACAACCCAAAGTTTGATCTCCTTACGTTTCTTCTGAATCTCATCAAAAAGAAAATCAGAAACACAAGAAGAGAAGTCTTCATCCAAAGGACTGAAAGGGGCACGTGGAATCATTTGATCATATCCAAATTGACGAGCAACTCTGCACATTGAGTATACTTCAACAGAACGAGAATCTCTATCCAAGCCTGCATAGGTACTTTCTATCATAGAGGGTAAGATGATAGGATTAGTCCACAAGTAAAACTCAATCTCTTTCTTACTTAATGAAGAAGAACGAGGTTGATTCTGAACACCATAATAGGAATCTGGATTACCATACCCATTCTTCTTACGCAAGTAAGGACGCCAAGTGAATTCCTTCATCGCATCCAACACCTCAAGAACACATCTCCTCGCACTCTGATTATGCCAAGCCCAAGCTCTATAATTATTCTTAGAAAGAGGTCCAGAAGAAGTCACAGGTTGAGGACTTTGATTAGGTATAGGAGCACAAGTACTAAATCTCTCCCATAAACACATTTGAATGAAAGAAACATCAATGTACGTAAGAATTCTATACCGACCAGCTGATTCTTCAGTCTTGGAAGAATACAAATCCAACCTTCTATAAAGAGAACCCAAATAGAAAGGGGCCAGAGAAAAGCGCATACCTTTAGCAATTTTAATAGCTATTGGAATAAGAGCTGGACTAATACCATCATCTAGACATCCTGGGAAGACATGCCTGGCTAACCACATTATTAGTAGTGCTTCTAACTCATGCTCAGAATCTGGAAGATCAGGAGAACTACTTTCACCCTTTCTAGGTTTGAATTTATGAAAAAATAATCCAATCCAATTAGAAAAACGGGCAGCCTTAGATTTCTCTTTTTGATGCTTGAGCAAGTCATAGAAGAAACTACGAGTCCTCTCTTCATCTTCAGACAATTTGATGGAACAAATATTATGTCTCCCAAGGCAAGGAAGTTCAAGAAGAACACGCACATCCTCAAGAGTAAAAGTGAATTCTCCCCAAGCAGTAATCAAGGTATGAGAAAAAGTACTCCATCGTGCCAAAATAGCACGCCACACATCCATTCTTCCTTCTCTACGAATACGAAGTTTTGAGGAAACCAGTATAGCATCAAGTACTCCCGCTGAAGATAGAACCTTTACATGAACAGGATTCTTCATTACCTTATTCACCCAATCTTCCCAACCTTGAACAGGTTGAGAATTAGAACCAAGCTTAGTTAAAGACAATGGGAATTCTCCTCGTTCAAACCTAAATTTCATAATAGACTCGCCTGGAATATGAGTTCTGAAAGTTGATGCTTCAGGAATAATACTGAGCCAAGAATGGCCAACTGGAGGATCAGGATAAGAAGCAATCCGTCTACCACGAACATCTCTCCAGAAATGATCTTCTCCTCCTTCCTTAATAATCTGATCTGACCAATCTTCAGGAACAGAAGGAAGCGCACGACCTTTTCCAATACGAAGACGCATTTTCTTGTCAACAGGAGCTTCGACATTAGAATCTTCAGAAGTACTATTTTTTCTTTTCTTTACAGGAGCTCGAGCAGCAAGAGAAGGTTGACCATATTGAATCTTCGCCATTGGAGAATAGCTACAAGAAATCAACAACACAACTCAGATAAGTATAAATATTCATCAAGATATATATACACACACACATAAAATATATATATATAATGAGATAAACAATAAAAAAATTTTTTTTAAAATTAAATTATTGTTTTCTCATCTTAAAATAAATAAGTAAATAAAATTATTATTATTATTTTTTTTTTGCACTTTATTGGCGTAGGTGTTTTATGCACAGTAAAAATGATATATGAACAGTACCGCGCAGGAACAGTACCGCGCAGGAACAGTACCTGTGTACAGTAACAATACTGCATGCAGGAACAGTAACATCGTATGAACAGTACCTGCGTACAGTAACAGTACTGCATAAAAAGAACAGTACGATGTTCCTGCAATTTTTTGATAAAAAATAATAAAAAAATAAAAATATTAAATATTAAATGATAAAAAAACGAAAAATAATAATAATAAATCAAAAAAAAAATGAAAAAAATGAAAATGAAGAACACTTACTCCTTCAACTGAAAACCAAAAGAATGAAAAGAAACTATTGCTCTCTAGTTTTTGATGTTAGAAAACTCTGAAGAGAAACTTTCATATTTATAAGACTTAGAGTATCAAGATTTTAATGACAGATATTTAGAATCAAATCTTCTTTAATTATAAATATTTCTTTTTACTTGCACAAATATTTCTTTTTCCTTGCACAATCTTTTAAAAGGAAAGTTAAATAAATTTATATTTACATATGATCTCTCCTCTTCAAAGATTTGAAAAGTAACATTAATTTTTACAAAAAAAAAAATCTGTTACAATCGACAAAAACACATGGCAATGAATTTTTTTTTTTTAAAACAAATCTTAGGAATATACTTCTTATCTGTTCCCAAAATTTTATTACCTGTTCCCAAAATTTTAGGAAAAAAGCTTTTAGCTGTTCCCAAAATTTTAGAGAAACGCTCTTACCTGTTCCCAAAAACTTTTAGGGAAAAGCTTAAGCTGTTCCAAAATTTTAGAGAAACACTCTTACCTATTCCCAAAATTTTAGAGAAACGCTCTTACCTGTTCACAAAAAAAAAATTTAGGGAAAAGCTTAAGCTGTTCCAAAATTTTAGAGAAAAGCTCTTACCTATTCCCAAAATTTTATTACCTGTTCCCAAAATTTTAGGAAAAAAGCTTTTAGCTGTTCCCAAAATTTTAGAGAAATGCTCTTACCTGTTCCCAAAATATTTTAGGGAAAAGCTTAAGCTGTTCCAAAATTTTAGAGAAACACTCTTACCTATTCCCAAAATTTTAGGGAAACACTCTACAACCTGTTCTCAAAATTTTAGGGAAAAGCTTCTAGCTGTTCCCAAAATTTTAGAGAAAAACTTTTACCTATTCTCAAAATTTTAAGGAAAAGCTTTTTACCTGTTCTCAAAATTTTAGGGAAAAGCTTCTAACTGTTCCCAAAATTTTAGAGAAAAGCTTTTAGCTGTTCCCAAAATTTTAAGGAAACACTTCTTAAGGAAAAGCTCCCTATCTGTTCCTAAAATTTTAGGAAAATGTTCCTATCTATCCTCAAAATTTTCGAGAAAAACCTCTAACTATTCCAAAATTTTAGAGAAAAGCTTTCATCTGTTCTCAAAATTTTAAGAAAAAAAAAAACTTCCTACCTATTCCAAAATTTTAGAGAGACACTTCTCACCTGTTCCTAAAATCTTAGAGAAAAACTTATACCTGTTCCCAAAATTTTAGGAAAACACTCTCACTTATTCCCAAAATTTTAGGGAAAAGCTTCTCACTTATTCCCAAAATTTTCAAGAAACATTCTTCTTATTCTCAAAATTTTATAGAAAGGTTATTCTCACTTGTTCCAATTTTTTTTTCAAAACTCTAAAGAAACACTACGTCTAAATTGTTCTCATTTGTTCTCAATCTATGCATAGAATATTTCTTTTCTTTTGAAATTTCTATGCAGGGGGCAACTCAACATAACCAATTGCTCCATCAAGTAACTATATTGCCAGACAAAATTATTTTGTTATTCTAAAAAAAAAAATTTCATTTTTATTCTGTTAAGAAAATTTCATTCATCATTAAAATTCATACATGGGCAATAATGAGTCTAACTTAAACAATTTCAATACAAGACAATAAGTTTTAATAAGAATATCATTTTTGCCAAAGATCCTTTATAATACTAGTGCATGAGAACTTCTTATACTAAGATTTCTCATGCAGGGGGCAAAATGTAGATACTTGATTTTGGAAAAACTAATATTTGCTTCATATTATAAGTGAAAGACAACCTCTTCTTAGAATAATACTTCATAAGAATAACTTCTTCAGAAAAGCTTCTGTACAAGAACAACCTCTTATCAGAAGAGCTCATTACTCCGAAAAGAACTCATTCGCAGAATAGCTCTTCTCAGAACAGCTTTGCTCGGAACAACTCTTTACAGAACAACATATTCACAGAACAACTCATTTATGGAACATCGCTTTTAAGAAGAAGTGAAGATAACTCCGGAATAGGGCAGGATTCTTGAGTTAACTTCACTATTGGGATGTCCTGGAGAGTTTGGCTTGGTGGATCAGATATGGAGATAGTTAAGAGTTCTTCTCTTAACCTTTCTCTGAAGCATGAGTGCTCTTCCCTATTTCTTTCAGTACACCTTCTCCTAAAAACGTAACTCCCACTAGACAAAGCATTAATGCTTTGTAACCGTCAATTCTCATTATTACATCATTAATACCAAAGATATGTAACTCCCATCCTCTACTCCTATATATAGAGGTTCTTGTTATCAGTGAAAGGACTTTTGGCAAATCAGCTAATCCATAAACTCTCCCAAATCCTCTCTGCACTGTTTTCTCTACACAGCCTTGTTCTCAGCCTTGCTCAGCCTTTTACCGCCACCTGCCGCTGCACTCATTCTTCAGGGTCTGCTCCAGTCTTCCTCTCCTCCGCCTCCCGGCACACCCCGTTCTACTGGTTTGCAACGTTTCCTCTCCATCACAAAAGAACCCATCTACAATTTCCATGCTAGAACATTAGGAACTTCATGGCAAGAGAGTGGAATGGAGAGGATCTGTGTGGCTTCTTCCTCTTGAAGCATTCTTTACATCAAATTAAATTTCTAATCACTAGTAACATTATTAATCAATTTAGTGACTCTTATATTAATATCCCATGAAACCTAAAATGGGCAAAGTTGAGCTGGCAAGATTGTGGCTTTAGAGTGGGTGATCAAGTGAACGTTAAAGTTGGGTGAACAAGCATTGAGGTTGTGACTAGGTGAATATTAAGATGAACGAGCTACTCTGAGGTGGACAAGCTACTAATATAGACAATGTTGAGTTGGCAACATTGTGGTGAGAGGATGGACGCAAGGCAACCACTAAGACCAATCTATAGACTATAGGCAAGCTAATAGATGATCAAGCTTATGCCCATATTTTTTTCATTTTCTTGTCTTCTGCTTCACCTTTTGTTTCATTTCATGCACAATGTGGGTTAGTGCTATTTGTGACTTGTTGCTCAATCGTTTGTTTTTGGGAATTAAACTTATTTTACTTTTTTTTTTATTTTTTAAGGATTTGTAAGAATCCTTTTGTTTTGTCGTTATGTTGTTGTTCGTTTTTTTTCCTAACCTTTTGTAGTGGTTGGAGCTTAATTAATATTATTTGTATGACACCTTACTTTGTTCGAAGTCTTAATTTGTAAAATATAATTAACTAACTTGTTTGATTAAATAACCTTGTATTTTTAATTAATTAAATTTAACAAATTAGGATAATTTAATTGATTATTTGATTAACAGTAGGATTAGAAATAATAATAATAATATTATTATTATTGTTAATTAATTAATTTAGGAGAATTATTGGATAAGAATTATTATTAGATTAAGGTTTTTAAGATAGAATTATTTAATTTATTTTAGAATAATTATTAGGCTATAGTTATTATTATTATTATTATTATTATTATTATTATTATTATTATTATTATTATTATTATTATTATTATTTGAGAATTGGCATTAGATTAGAATTAGAATAGGATTGTTTAATTAATTTTAGGATAATTAATAGGTTAGAATTATTAGGATATAAAGGGGAGATAAATTGAAAAAAAATAAAACTAACAGAAAGTTATATTAAATTGCTAAGTCCATGCTTATAAATAATCACATATTAAGAATAAAAAGAAGAGAAAACTTCCAGCTCAACATTCCTACATCTTTAACGTTGTCTATGGTCATCAAATCAAACCTTCTTCATCATCCTTCTCTAAATTCCTCGTACTCAACTACATCGCCATTCTCAGCTTCCTACCTTTCTGTTTACCATCTTCCAACCTATACCAAAACTATCTTCCTCCCTTTTCCACTAGCATCGCAGCATCTTCATCATTCTTCATTCTCTACACTACCACCTTATCACCAGGCCATCGTCTTCCTTGTTTCCTTTTTGCTTCATACAGCGTCTTCACCCCATCATTACAACTTCTCCATGCATCTTCGTTAACTGCATCCCTGCTTCTGTTTTTGATCCCCGCATTATACTACCAAGCACTGTCTTACCCTACTTCTGTCTCTGTTTCCCTCTACCATTTTCACTACATCATCTTAACTGCCTTATATCTACCGCCATCATTGTTCCTCCTGACTAACCCTATCTTTGCTGCCTGGTCCTAATCATTCCTTACACATAAATTGTACTTCTAAACCTAGGAATTATTAAATGTAGACCAAGCATTATCTTTAGTTTGAATAAGTGATCAATCACATTTAGGTTAAAATGGTTAGTGACGACTCTATAATTTTAAGTCTAGCAAGTTAGGTTTTAGAACTTAATACATTAGGACACTATTTATTTTAGTTGTTTGAATGACTTTCTTGATATGCATTTATTTTTATTTTGTGTTTTTGTTGTTTTCATCATTTTTTTTGTTTTTAATGCTTTTTTCTTCCATCTAGAAGTGTTCTTTACTATTTTTCCCTTGTTTAAAATTCTTTTATCCTTTTTCTTGACTCTCCCTTTTGTTTCTAGCTTTGTTGTCAAGGAAAAAAAATGATGAATGCTTTGGGAAAATGAAATCCATGTCTACTAGCTATTGTGTTATTTTATTTATAGATTCTTTTATTTATGAGTTTTGAACTTTTGGTTTTGATATTGCTGCTATTTAGTTTTTTTTCTTGCTTGTTGTTTTGTTTCGAACTTGGAAAGAGCATATGAAATCTAACCCCTCAACTTTCAAGCTACTGAGTATCATAGTCCCTTGCTTTGAGCATTTTTTCATGCTGTGCTAGGCAACCCAATTATTTTCATGATGGTGAAGTATCTGATTGCATGATTATATTGGTGTGGTTGACTACAATTTGTTAGGGATTTATTGGTGTGGTTGATTATATTTAAGCATGAGCTTATAAATGACAAAAAATAAAAATAAACCTGCACCCAACGAGCTGCCCCCTTATTAGTAATACCTAAATGTAGAGCTGTTAAACGATCAGCTCGACTTGTCTACGGGCCAATCCATCACGGACAACCCTTAAACGGACCAGACCGGGTCAGCCAACATATTTTACATGCCTACAAAAGTAACTCCTAACCCTTATTTGTTTGGTCTGCAGCTAACAGGTCGGCCTGCGGACCAAACAAATTAAAGACAAACCTTTCCTAATTAAATTAACAACTAAACTAAGAAAATTAAAAGAACACAATCAACAAATAAGCTAAAAAAAATAAACTTGCTTGTACTGAAGTGTAAACAAGTTTCAATTCTTCAAGGCTCCACTAAGGTGTAAACTTGTATTACACGACAACTAGAAGGATGGGTAAAAAGTGTTGCCAATTGACCATGAAAAGAAGAAATTATAAACCCAATTTTTTTAGTAGAGCACTTTCAATGCATTTTTGTATGACATAGTCCATTTTGATTGCACACATCTCATAACATGTCCATTAGTTCACGAAAAAGCTAAACTTTTTGTTCAAGGTTAATAACTTCAATCGCCTAAATGCGCATGTAAAGTCAAAATTAATTCCAGTCCTAGAATGGAAAATAAGTTTCAATTCTGTTGGGTTAGGTTACTAACTTCAAGTTTTAATAGAAAAAAAATATGGTTTTGGGCTAATTGGCTATGATTTGTTTTTATTTAATTGGATTGCGTTGGTTTTGTATTTTTTTTTCATTTGGTTTGCTAATAATATTAGGCCACTAGCTAAAAAAAAGGGCTAGCCCATGAACAAACGGGGTTTGGTTTGTACGGATACAGGTCAAAATGAATTGAACTATTTATACTAGTATTGAAGCGGGCTTATATTTTAAAAGTTTTAACCCTAAAAATAGATGGACAAACGGATTAGCTTGGAAACTCAATTCCATTTGGACATCTCTAAATGTATTATATCAAGCCTTGTTCCAAAAAAAATAAAAAAAATGATATTCGTGTCAATTTTACAACCATGGATTTAGTTGACATTCACACCAATCAACTTCACAAATATAAATTCAACAGTGCTAGATGATAATTTTTTTTATTCATAAAGAAATACAAGGAGGAATGAGAGAATTAAATCCTAGAGGTGTCAAATGGGCCATGCAAGGCTGGCATGACCCATTTAAATATTAGTCCATATGATAATGATCCTGCTGGCCCAACATTATTTTTTAATGGGTTGTGCCATGAAAATTAAGGGCATGACCCAACACGACATATGGTCTATAGCCCTAATAGGTCGTGCTGGGCTAGGCATGGCACTATATTTCATGCCATGTCGTGCCAATCAATGCCCATCAATAATTTTTTTAGATTTTTTATTATTTAAAATGTTTTTTATTTATTAATTTAAATAATATACTAGATAAATAAAAATAAAATAAAATAAAATAGACACATAATTTACGTGGTTTAGCAAAATGCATACATCACGGGAAAACATAAAAAATCTACTAAATAAAGACATTAAAATTTACAATCCTAATATTAAAAGACAGACACATACATACATAAAGACTATAAGACACAAATATTCTTATTCTATTTTTCATTCTCTTCATTTCATGATTCAATTAAATAATTTGCTGGATAAATTCTTGATTTTTTCCTAACGTTAAATGATTTAGTGCATGAAATTCAAGGTATCAGTTGTGCATTATATTGGATTTGTATTTTTCATGTAATTTTAATTTAATTTTACTAATCATTAGTTTATTTTAAAATTTTGATATTCAATATTATTACTACTACTAAATCAAGTGGAAATTTATTTTTATCTTTATAATTTATCTTTTGTGAGATTATATACATATTATATAAAATGTGACATATTATATATTTTGTATTCAAAATGAAAGAATTATAAATCTATATATTAATAATTCAAATATATCATGGTTAGATTTATTAAATGTGAAGACCGAGAATTTTCTAAATAAATATAAGATATCCGGAAAAATTTAATTTGGACAAATTGAAATCCAAATTAAATAAGAATGAAATTTGAGAAAATAAATTCGGATATCAAGAAATCCAAAACGTAATAAGAAATAAAAATATGTATTTTGATAGATTTATTTAATGATATTATATAAATACGCTTTTGATAAACATATATTTATACATGGAATAAATACATATGTATTTTATTATACATTTATGTATATATATATATATAATATATATGAAAAATATATATATAGTACTTTAAATCAAAGTTTATATATAAATGGTTTATATGAAAAAAATATATATTTATATATATATGTTTAATATTTTGATTATTTATATAATTATAAAAATATAATTATATATATTAAAAAAAAGGAAAGAAAGAGGTGGGAATCGGGATAACCCGATTCCCAGCCTTTTCTCCTTTGTTTCAAAACAGAGGAGAAAACAAAAGAGGTAAAAGGAGAGTCGGTCGGCGCCGGGAGGAGGAAGAGACAGCTCCGCCGCCGATGAGCAGAGGAGAGGAAGCTGACGCCGGCGGCAACGGCGGGAAAGAAAAAAAAAGAGAAGAGAAAACAAAGGGAAAACCGAAGAGGAAAAGAAAGGAAGAAAGGAAAAAGGAAAGAGGCAATGCCGGCCCATCCAGACGCCGTCACCTCTGCCTTCGACGCCGGCGAAGTCAGTTCAAGCGAGAGGAACGACCGGCGGTGAGAGAAAGGAGAGAAACGGGAGAGAAAAGGGGAGGAAAAAGGAGACCGAGACCCCGCTCCAGATCCACTGCCGTCCGCGCCACTGATCGCGAAACGGAGACCAAATCTGACTTCATGGCCGTCGCGGGACGCTATGGGGTGGTCGAACCGCCGAAGATGGTGGCCGCCGGAGGGTGAACCGACCGGCAAGGGGTGAACCGGCCGAACCGATCTGAACCGGTTCGGCCAGAAAAAAAAAAAGAATAGAAAAGAAAAGGAAAGAAAAAGAAAAGAAAGAAGAAAAGAAAAGAAAAGGAGGAAGAAAAGAAGGAAGAAGAAAAAGAAAGAAAAGAAAAGAAAAGGAGGAAGAAAAGAAGGAAGAAGAAAAAGAAGAAAAGAAAAGAAAAAGAGAAAGAGAAAGAAGGAGAAGGAAGAAGAAAAAAATGGTAAGGAAATTAAGAAAAATAAATGATGGTATTTATTGAATAATTTATGGTTATATTGATGTAGTGCATTGATATTGAAATTTTAGTAAAACGAAAATGAGACGAATGGTGGAATTCGGCAAGGCTCGAAAAATAGGAAAGTGCGCTAAGCTTTGACGAATAGGTAAGATACTCTTATAAAGCCTTAGTAGCATTATATTGTATGTGGGATTTATGATGTTATATGATGCACTGATGGAATGATTTTTAATGGAATTGTGATTTTTTTTATATGATGCATCGATTTAAATTGATTTGCTAAAAATGCTAAAAGGACCCACAACTGATGGTGGGGGTCTTAGTAAGAGGTAAAAATTGGTGAGAATCAACGGCTGCAAGTATAAATTGTGTTTCCTTGCAGGAGGTTTAGAGAAAATTAAGCTGTTATGCTGCTGAAATTTCCATGAAAATGTTAAAGGAAAAATATTAAGTTCTCATCTAAATGGAATCCTGAAAGAATTATCGAAGATAAGCTTAATAGGATCTTACTGTGTCATAGGAAAAATTGATTTTTTAAATGGTTGAGAAGGTTAATGGATGAGCACGATAATGTGAGGAATTTTGTTGTGAATCTTATAGAGTCGATAATTCAAGTTATTTAACATTACAAGTTGACTATCGAGTAGAAATTGAGGTGGAATCTCGATAGTTGGAGTATTGATGGATGTAATGATGATTATATGATATTGTTTTGAAGAGAAGATCATAGTTGAAAATTGATGGTTAAATGATTGGATTGTGAAGTTATTAACAGAGTAATGATTTTCAGAATTTACCGAGTCTGGTTTCTTGATTTTGAATTAATTCCAAAATGTGATAATATGGACAAATTCGAAAGATCGAAATGGAGACGATTTCATCGTCCTACATTGTACTGTCGGATATACGTGAGATAATAAACGGACATACCCTAGTAATATGGGTCTTAATATCGATACGATGGTACACAATGAATAGTTATGATATTGAATCATAATGAATGTATGAATTGTGCATGCAGAAAATTGATTGAAATTGAGATTGAATTACGACACAATCCGATCAATTATGGGTTCAAAGAAATGAGTGATAAATATGTGAAAAGGTGGTTGTGCTTATGACCTTAGAATAGATCTCAAATAATAAGATCGACAATTGCATAAGTTCGGATTAAGTCATAAAGGCTGCATAAAAGTTGATTTGAGGATTTAGATATGATTTTGTGATCGTAAATGAAATTGAACTCAAATCGGAAATGATAAACATGTATCAATAGATCAAATCATAGATGGATTTGATAAGTGACTATCGATGTGGTGATTCTGTTATCCTCGATGTCGATTCTGGAATAGATATTGAGTGATGATATTATTATTTGCATAATTTCGGTACCTTGATTACTATTTAGAAACATGATGTTTAAAAGCTCATAGAAACGTAGATGATTCATACTAATGATGCGATCCTAATATTGATGATGAAGTGTATAATGATTATAATAGTCGATGACGATCGAGAAAGGATATTGAATACCGAATGGTCTGAATACCAAGTGATTCGATTTCCAAATGAATTGAGTACTGAGCAAATTGAATACCGAACTAGATGAATAGTGAATGAATTGCATAGTGATTTACTGACTTGACAGAAAGAAAGTCTTGAAATCGAATAATTGATGGTGATAAAGTTAAAGGAATCGTTTCACTGTATTGATGAAAATATTACTGAAGTTGCATACTGAAATGTTTTATAGCATCGCATTTAAGCATGCTTTCTTGCAACTTGAAACATTTTAATAATGTTTATATGAATACTGAAAAGTATTGATTTGTTTTGAAATGAAAGTATATGGTAGATATATATATTTTGATATATGAAGTCTTATACAGAATTTAACCGTATGCCTTACATGATATTGAAAAGAAAGCTATAGATTTAAATGTTTTATGAGACTGTAGGCACCCTAAAAGAATGAAATTCAATAAAGCATAGTGGAAACCGCCTAATTGGAGCTTTGCTCATTGGCAGAGAGATGCTTGTCCGACAATAGTCGTGGACAGGTCTCAGTGACGCCTGATTAGTGGGGCTGAGAGAGATGAGGTCTATGGCCATAGATAGCGCCCTAGTTGGTTTCCAGGGGAAGATGATATGATTTCACTGCTAGCTATAGTGATTTAAGTCTTTATTGATAGAGATGATAGGGATCTAGCCTAGTCTCTAACCGATATGATATGAAATCTAGAGTATGATTTTATTGATATGAACTCTAGACTTGACATGATTTATACTGTATATGAAACAAGTTTGAAATGAAATATGTTTTGAAACAGTATATGTTTTAAACATGTTTTAAAAGTCCATGAGATATGATTTCGTCACTTATATGATTTATATGTGATTTTGTGTCGAACATGGCATGATATGCGGTCTAGAGTATATTTTGATTTGATATGAACTCTAGACCTGATATGATTTACAGTATATGTTTTAAAAGTACATGATAAATGATTTCGACACTTATATGATTTATATACGATTTTGTGTCGAATTTAAAATGATATGCGGTCTAGAGTATAGATTGATTTGATATGAACTCTAGACCTAATATGACTTATAGTATATGAAAATGTTTTAAAACCGCATATGTTTTAGACATGCTCTAAAAAAATGAATACATGAATTGAAATTGAACATGTTTTTATCATGCCGTAAAGGTAGACTTGAATGAACTGAAAATTTATACTTGGAGCATGTTCTAAAGTACATATGATACGATTAGAAATGATAGCGGTGTATACAGTAAAGTTACATAAATTACATATTAAACTCTGACATGATAATATGCTTCGTACATGAGAGTTTCATGAGAAATGTCATGACTCGACATTAATGATATTTCATTTAGACGATGACATGATATGATACATGAACATAAGATTGGTATGAAGAGAATTGTGAACTTACACTATTGTGAAACATGATTTCTCTATATGGAAAGTGATATGAGATGATAGATTACAGGAGTACGATTATGAAACATAAAGTGAATTGATATGATGCTTCAATTGGACATGATGTACTCCGAGATAGAGGAAAATATAGACTAATAGTATATGACATTTAATTGGATACGACAGATTGTTGTGCGATGCACTATAGTGTAAGGACGAGAAGACTGAAAAAGTGATTATGATGATTTAATTAAAAGTATAAGTGATAGACAGATGACAAGAAATGAGATAATGATATGTTATCGATGAGAAAGGATTAACTGTAATTGCAAACTTGCAAGTTTTAAGCATTGCAGTTTAAGACAGTGTAATCTACTATTGTATTTTATATTAGTATCTTACTGAGCCGTGGTTTTGCTCACCCCACTAAATTTCATCTCTTTTAGACTATTGAAGTTAACATCTGCCATGTGAGCTGTAAGTGGGCATCGAAGACGGTGTATAGACTTGGTACTAGTCTTCTGAGGTATATGTTCCTTATAAAATACTTGTTTACATGTAAGACTTAAATTGATGCACAGTACATATTCTGTTTAACAAGTTGGGATGTAACTAAGAACCGTTTCCGTGTTAGTTAATATCTAAATGGAATGACTATAGGTCGCCTAGATAGTATAGTAACTACACTGACACTGAATACAAACCTCAAAATGAAAAAGAAAAAAATTTAGTCCATAAATTTGTAGACTAAGAAAAGTATAAGAATCAAGTGAAAGTCGCGGTCTTCGGGTCGTGACAGATTTAATGGTATCAGAGCCAGGTTTATCTAGTACGTGTCGGTGTAGTTGAGACAGTGATAGTGTTACATCCCATGTATTGTGTAGTGTCTACATGTAAACTTATTGATTTTCAATCTGTACCAAGATTAGTCAGCTATTAGTATGGGTGATACCAGTCGACGGCCTATTGAAACAGGCTGGACTTTGATATTAAGATGCAAATCGATGGCTTATTGAAACGGACTGAAAACCGTTAATGAATGGCATCGATACGAAATAAAAGAATTGTGTATCACCTTAAAGGAATAGGATATGAATGATCAAGAATGATTGATTATGGCAATTTATATGGAAGATAATGGAATGATTATATAGAATGTGATCGATATGTGAATTGAAAAGGATTGAAAGAAGTAAAGAAATCACCAACGAAAAATGATCGAACAAAAGTATATGGCCTAATTGAAAGTACAATCCCATCTTAATTATGAAGACTATTGGAAATTGAAATTATGATTTTGAATTATAAGAGAACGCTTATTGCAAAGGGTGAAATGACAAAACACATTAGAAGTATAAAGGGATCAATTTGGATTGTGGACAGAAAGGAGAAAGCTATGAGGTCAAGTCCCCTCCCCTAGTGAAGGTTCTCTAGTAGCATCATCCATGTAAAGAGATTACATGAAAATTTGAGAGCACAATGAAAGAGAAAGATCCTAATCTTTTTCAGTTGAACAAAAGATATATGATGTTATAGAAGTGATTATAGACTGATTAATCAAATTGAGTCACCTTTCCATTATCAAGCTCTTAAATTTTCTCTAGTGCCATAGTCGAAATATAATTATGATACGATAAGAATGTATGTGAAGTTCCAGTGAGCATTACATGTGATGGAATATCCAATTGCCATATGCTTGTGGGAAATAGCAAAAGGCTTTGGGATTCCAAATTTACTGACAGCACAGCTCCGTACTAATATGAAAATTCGAGCGTAATATGAGGACGCTTAAAGATATATTGAGAGCGGGTGCACTGAATTTAAAAGTTACTGGGACAATTACATACTACTGATTAAATTGTGTAAATGATAGCTACCAAACTATATCAACTTGACACTGATTGAGAAAGATAGAGGATGAAAAGTATGAATTAACTATTATGTGAAAAGAGATGAAAGTGATAACTCCCAAGGTGATAAGAAATTTTAGGGAGTATGAATATATGGTAGAAAAATGATATGTAATGGTATAAAAGGTGATTCGGATGTTGAAAGTATGCTAGTAGTATTACTTAAAAGATGATTGAGAGGACAGGAATCATAAGTATACGGAACTATACCTCCTCTAAATATAAGTTAAAATTTGGAGGACCGAATTTCTTAAGGTGGGGAGGATGTGAAGACCGAGAATTTTCTAAATAAAAATAAGATATTCGGAAAAATTTAATTTGGACAAATTGAAATCCAAATTAAATAAGAATGAAATTGGAGAAAATAAATTCGGATATCAAGAAATCCAAAACGTAATAAGAAATAAAAATATGTATTTTGATAGATTTATATAATGATATTATATAAATACGCTTTTGATAAACATATATTTATACATGGAATAAATACATATGTATTTTATTATACATTTATGTATATATATAATATATATGAAATATATATATAGTACTTTAAATCAAAGTATATATATAAATGGTTTATATGAAAATAATATATATTTATATATATATGTTTAATATTTTGGTTATATATATAATTATAAAAATATAATTATATATATTAAAAAAAAAGGAAAGAAAGAGGCGGGAATCGAGTTCCCGATTCCCAGCCTTTTCTCCTTTGTTTCAAAACAGAGGAGAAAACAAAAGAGGTAAAAGGAGAGCCGGCCGGCGTCGCGAGGAGGAAGAGACAGCGCCGCCGCCGGTGAGCTGAGGAGAGGAAGCTGACGCCGGCGCCAATGGCGGGAAAGAAAAAAAAAGAGAAGAGAAAACAAAGGGAAAACCGAAGAGGAAAAGAGAGGAAGAAAGGAAAAAGGAAAGAGGCAATGCCGGCCCATCCAGACGTCGTCGCCTCTGCCTTCGACGCCGGCGAAGTCAGTTCAAGCGAGAGGAACAACCGGCGGTGAGAGAAAGGAGAGAAACGGGAGAGAAAAGGGGAGGAAAAAGGAGACCGAGACCCGCTCCAGATCCACTGCCGTCCGCGCCACCGATCGCGAAACGGAGACCAGATCCGGCTTCATGGCCGCAGCGGGACGCTATGGGGTGGTCGAACCGCCGGAGATGGTGGCCGCCGGAGGGTGAACTGGTCGGCAAGGGGTGAACCTGCGGAACCGGTCTGAACCGGTTCGGCCAGAAAAAAAAACAGAACAGAAAAGAAAAGGAAAGAAAAAGAAAAGAAAGAAGAAAAGAAAAGAAATGGATAAAGAAAAGAAGGAAGAAGAAAAAGAAGAAAAGAAAAGAAAAAGAGAAAGAGAAAGAAGGAGAAGGAAGAAGAAAAAAAATGGTAAGGAAATTAAGAAAAATAAAATGATGGTATTTATTGAATAATTTATGGTTATATTGATGTAGTGCATTGATATTGAAATTTTAGTAAAACGAAAATGAGACGAATGGTGGAATTCGGCAAGGCTCGAAAAATCGGAAAGTGCACTAAGCTTTGGCGAATAGGTAAGATACTCTTATAAAGCCTTAGTAGCATTATATTGTATGTGGGATTTATGATGTTATATGATGCATTGATGGAATGATTTTTAATGGAATTGTGATTTTTTTTAATATGATGCATCGATTTAAATTGATTTGCTAAAAATGCTAAGAGGACCCACAACTGATGGTGGGGGTCTTAGTAAGAGGTAAAAATTGGTGAGAATCAACGGCTACAAGTATAAATTGTGTTTCCTTGCAGGAGGTTTAGAGAAAATTAAGCCGTTATGCTGCCGAAATTTCCACGAAAATGTTAAAGGAAAAATATTAAGTTCTCATCTAACTAGAATCCTGAAAGAATTATCGAAGATAAGCTTGATAGGATCTTACTGTGTCATAGGAAAAATTGATTTTTTAAATGGTTGAGAAGGTTAATGGATGAGCACGATAATGTGAGGAATTTTGTTGTGAATCTTATAGAATCAATAATTCAAGTTATTTAACATTACAAGTTGACTATCGAGCAGAAATTGAGGTGGAATCTCGATAGTTGGAGTATTGATGGATTTAACGATGATTATATGATATTGCTTTGAAGAGAAGATCATAGTTGAAAATTGATGGTTAAATGATTGGATTGTGAAGTTATTAACGGAGTAATGATTTTCAGAATTTACCGAGTCCGTTTTCTTGATTTTGAAATAATTCCAAAACGTGATAATATGAACAAATTCGAAAGATTGAAATGGAGACGATTTCACCGTCCTACATTGTACTGTCGGATATACGTGAGATAATAAACGGACATACCCTAGTAATATGGGTCTTAGTATCGATACGATGGTACACAATGAATAGTTATGATATTGAATCATAATGAATGTATGAATTGTGCATGCAAAAAATTGATTGAAATTGAGATTGAATTACGACACAATCCGATCAATTATGGGTTCAAAGAAATGAGTGATAAATATGTGAAAAGGTGGTTGTGCTTATGACCTTAGAATAGATCTCAAATAATAAGATCGACAATTGCATAAGTTCGGATTAAGTCATAAAGGCCGCATAAAAGTTGATTTGAGGATTTAGATATGATTTTGTGATCGTAAATGAAATTGAACCTCAAATCGAAAATGATAAACATGAATCAATAGATCAAATCATAGATGGATTTGATAAGTGACTATCGATGTGGTGATTCTATTATCCTCGATGTCGATTCTGGAATAGATATTGAGTGATGATATTATTATTTGCATAATTTCGGTACCTTGATTACTATTTAGAAACATGATGTTTAAAAGCTCATAGAAACTTAGAGGATTCATACTAATGATGCGATCCTAATATTGATGATGAAGTGTATAAATGATTATAATAGTCGATGACGATCGAGAAAGGATATTGAATACCGAATGGTCTGAATACCAAGTGATTCGATTTCCAAATGAATTGAGTACTGAGCAAATTGAATACCGAACTAAATGAATAGTGAATGAATTGCATAGTGATTTACTGACTTGACAGAAAGAAAGTCTTGAAATCGAATAATTGATGGTGATAAAGTTAAAGGAATCGTTTCACTGTATTGATGAAAATATTACTGAAGTTGCATACTGAAATGTTTTATAGCATCGCATTTAAGCATGCTTTCTTGCAACTTGAAACATTTTAATAATGTTTATATGAATACTGAAAAGTATTGATTTGTTTTGAAATGAAAGTATATGGTAGATATATATATTTTGATATATGAAGTCTTATACAGAATTTTACCGTATGCCTTACATGATATTGAAAAGAAAGCTATAGATTTAAATGTTTTATGAGACTGTAGGCACCCTAAAAGAATGAAATTCAATAAAGCATAGTGGAAACCGCCTAATTGGAGCTTTGCTCATTGGCAGAGAGATGCTTGTCCGACAATAGTCGTGGACAGATCTCAGTGACGCCTGATTAGTGGGGCTGAGAGAGATGAGGTCTCTGGCCATAGATAGCGCCCTAGTTGGTTTCCAGGGGACGATGATATGATTTCACTGCTAGCTACAGTGATTTAAGTCTTTATTGATAGAGATGATAGGGATCTAGCCTAGTCTCTAACCGATATGATATGAAGTCTAGAGTATGATTTTATTGATATGAACTCTAGACTTGACATGATTTATACTGTATATGAAACAAGTTTGAAATGAAATATGTTTTGAAACAGTATATGTTTTAAACATGTTTTAAAAGTCCATGAGATATGATTTCGACACTTATATAATTTATATGTGATTTTGTGTCGAACATGGCATGATATGCGGTCTAGAGTATAGTTTGATTTGATATGAACTCTAGACCTGATATGATTTACAGTATATGTTTTAAAAGTACATGATAAATGATTTCGACACTTATATGATTTATATACGATTTTGTGTCGAATTTAAAATGATATGCGGTCTAGAGTATAGATTGATTTGATATGAACTCTAGACCTAATATGACTTATAGTATATGAAAATGTTTTAAAACCGCATATGTTTTAGACATGCTCTAAAAAAATGAATACATGAATTGAAATTGAACATGTTTTTATCATGTCGTAAAGGTAGACTTGAATGAACTGAAAATTTATACTTGGAGCATGTTCTAAAGTACATATGATACGATTAGAAATGATAGCGGTGTATACAGTAAAGTTACATAAATTACATATTAAACTCTGACATGATAATATGCTTCGTACATGAGAGTTTCATGAGAAATGTAATGACTCGACATTAATGATATTTCATTTAGACGATGACATGATATGATACATGAACATAAGATTGGTATGAAGAGAATTGTGAACTTACACTATTGTGAAACATGATTTCTCTATATGGAAAGTGATATGAGATGATAGATTACAGGAGTACGATTATGAAACATAAAGTGAATTGATATGATGCTTCAATTGAACATGATGTACTCCGAGATAGAGGAAAATATAGACTAATAGTATTTGACATTTAATTTGGATACGACAGATTGTTGTGCGATGCACTATAGTGTAAGGATGTGAAGACTGAAAAAGTGATTATGATGATTTAATTAAAAGTATAAGTGATAGACAGATGACAAGAAATGAGATAATGATATGTTATCGATGAGAAAGGATTAACTGTAATTGCAAACTTGCAAGTTTTAAGCATTGCAGTTTAAGACAGTGTAATCCTACTCTTGTATTTATATTAGTATCTTACTGAGCCGTGGTTTTGCTCACCCTACTAAATTTCATCTCTTTCAGACTATTGAAGTTAACATCTGCCATGTGAGCTGCTAAGTGGGCATCGAAGATGGTGTATGGACTTGGTACTAGTCTTCTGAGGTGTATGTTCCTTATAAAATACTTGTTTACATGTAAGACTTAAATTGATGCACAGTACATATTCTGTTTAACAAGTTGGGATGTAACTAAGAACCGTTTCCGTGTTAGTTAATATCTAAATGGAATGACTATAGGTTGCCTAGATAGTATAGTAACTACACTGACACCGAATACAAACCTCAAAATGAAAAAGAAAAAAATTTAGTCCATAAATTTGTAGACTAAGAAAAGTATAAGAATCAAGTGAAAGTCGCGGTCTTCGGGTCGTGACATTAAATATATAATTTTATTTCTATAAATTACCAATAAAATATAAAAAATGTAATTTCTTCATAAAAAAGAATATGAATAAATCTAAATAAGTATTAAATTTGAGTCCAGAGTCTCATTTATAATAATTATGGGCCAATATGGTATGACATATGGGCTTGTGTGTTGTGTTGTGCTAGCACGTGGTGCCATGCTAGCCCATGTATCACATAGCACTGGCCCTAAACAGGTCATGCCATGCCAATGCACATGACTTAAAACTTCTAGCTCGGCACGATGCACATATATATGTATATATGTCATGCTTGACCCAACCCATTTATTTAACAATGAATCGTGTTAAGCACGGTCCACACCGTGTGGAACCGTATCGTGCTATGGGCTGCTCAACCCGTTTAACACCTCTACTTAATCCCTCCTAAGAAGAGGTAATAACTAGTGGTGAGTATAATTTGGTTAACATTGAAATAGCCGGTCGAAACCGACCCATGTTGGTTTTTTCGAGTTGGTTAGATCGGTAATTTGATCTAGTAGGTTGTCTTGGCAATTCGACCAACTAATTTAGTGGTTTTTCGGTGCCCAAAATGGGAAACCGAATTCCTTGAAATAACTGATATAATATAATATATTATAAAATATTTTTTTATATTATTTAATTTTAATTTCTAATATGAATACCTTAAAACTAAACCAACCCCCGAATTGAATATGAGGCAGCGCAGATGGATGGAGCTACTAAAAGATTATGACTGCAAGATATTGTACCACCTCGAAAAAGCAAATGTGGTGGTAGAAGCAAATGTGGTGGTAGATGCTTTGAGCTGGAAGCACTGGGGAATGGTCTCGTATATAATGATTCAGGAATATGATTTATTGGAGCAGTTTGCAAACCTTAGTCTTAATATTACTTCTTTTGAGAGATACGGTCTCATGGCTAGCCTTCGAATTGAGCCTAATCTAATGGAGTGGATTAGGAATGCTTAAAGGGAAGATGCAGAATGTGTTGAGATGGCCAGTCAGATACAGTTGGGGATTCAAACAGAGTATGTGATTGGCATAGATGGTATTCAAAGGTTCAGGATCAGGATTTGTGTTCCCAGAGATAAACAGTTGAGAGACCTAATCTTGACAAAGACACATACTTCGAGGTACATTTTATATCCTGACAGTAATAAAATGTATCGAAAGCTACGTTAAGTATACTAGTGGCCAAATATGAAGAGAGACATCGCAGAGTCTGTTGCAAGGTGTCTCACTTGTTAACAGGTTAAGGTAGAGCATCAGAAATCGGCGGGATTACTATAGCCTCTACCGATACTGATGTGGAAATGGGAGCATATCACCATGGATTTGATAAATTCAGCCCACTTCCTTGCTATTAAGTCCACAAAGTCCTTGAATGACTTAGCCGATCTTTATGTCAGGGAGATTGTTAGATTGCAAGGAGTCCCAGTGAGCATTGCTTTTGACAAAGATTCCCGGTTTACCTCTTATTTTTAGGAGAGATTTCAGGAGGCTATGGGATCTTGATTAAACTTCGGCATAGCTTTTCATCCGCGGACTGATGGTCAGTCCAAGCACACTATTTAAACGCTCAAGGATATGTTGAGAGCTTGTGTACTGGATTTTAAAGGCTCCTGATATGATCATCTTCCTTGGCAGAAGTCGCATATAATAACAGTTATCATTTTAGCATCGACATGGCACCTTATGAGGCATTGTATGGCAGAATATGTCGTTCTCCTATTGCTTGGGAAGAAGTGGGTGACAGAAAGATATTAGCTCCCGATCTTGTAGAGCAAGTTTCAAAGGATATCCGAATTATTTGTGATAGACTGAGGACTGCTCAGAGTCTATAGAAAAGTTATACAGATATCAGATGCCGACCCTTAGAATTTTCTATGGAAGATTCGATTTTCTTGAAAGTTTCACCATCCAAGGGCATTATGCAATTCGGGAAGAAAGGGAAGTTAAGTCCTCGTTTTATCAAACCATTTGAGATCTTAGACCACGTGAGAGATGTGGCTTATCGGTTGGCATTACCACCAGAATTGTTGAGTGTCCATAATGTTTCCCATGTTTCGATGTTGAGGAAATATTATCCAAATTCGTCTCATGTAATTCAGTACCAACCACTAGAGATCAGGGAAGATATGGTTACGTGGAGAAACCAATATGGATTCTGGATCGAAAGGAAAAAGTACCACGGTCTAAGACGATTCCTCTAGTTAAGGTTCTCTAGCAGTACCACACGATAGAAGAAGACACTTAGGAACTAGAGAGCCTGATGAAAGAGAAGTATCTAGAGTTATTCAATAAACAGGTTTGATCAATTTTGGAGGACCAAATTTCCTAAGGTGGGGAGGAATGTGAGACTCATAATTTTTTTTTTATCATTTTCATATATTCTTTGTGAAGTTAGAAAGAGTGGAAGTCTTATAGGTGTTTAAATGTTGCTTGTTCTGTAAGTGTAAAAAGGAACTGTATAGCGGGCTCCACATAACTTCTAATGTCCTGGTAAAAGTGAAACTTGATGGACACAATATTTGGAGTCAAATATAATGGTGGTAAGAATTTGCATCCTAAACTCAATTGTTTATGCATGTTTTGAAAAGCGTGCAAACAAATAAGAAAATGACGATTAAGTCCATAGGTTATTGGAACTTTCGTGAATAACGATCAAACTAAATTGACTTTGGACTTACTATCAGTAATAGATAATTCTCCATGTAATAAAGTCCTAGGCCATGTGGACTGATAGATCAAATCATAGGAAAAAGAAGAAAATTACGCTATTAAACAGTTAGGAGTATTTTGGTAATTTTACCCAAATGTCTAGTCTAACCTCAACAAAAGCTCAACCAATGATTAAAACATGTTAAATGGATGTGTTTTATGAAAGAATAAAATATTTTGAAGGTTAGACAAACTATTTTCAAAGAAGTCAATTGCGAAGGGCAAAATTGAAAGATTTTCTTAAGTATAAGGGCAAAATGGTAATTTAAACTTTAAAATGTCAAAATATCAGTATTTTCCAGCAGCCATCTCCTTCATTTTCATTCAGCCTCACCTTCTTCCATTTCCACCACTGATGAAAGCTTAAGAGGAGAGAGAAGGTGCTTGGAAACCATAGAAAAAGACACCAAAACCAAAAAATCTCTTCACCAACCTTACCTAGTTTTTAGTGCTCTATCTTTTGATACCAAAATCAAGTCCTAAAGTGGCCAAAATAATGGTGAATCATCCCATATTAGATCTTGTCATGAAGGATAGGTGAGAGAAAGCTAAATTTTTATGTTTTAATTGTTTTATACTATGTGTTTAAGATGTTTAGACATTTATTTAAGCTTGAATCAAATCAAAACCATGAAATACACTCCTTTAGGGTTTCGGCCAAGCATAGGAAGACATGATCATGGTGTTGTTTGATGTAAATTCAATGTAGAATTAATGTAGAATAATTATAGAACATGAATTTAGGCTAAATTTGAAGAAAACACAAGTGTAGGATAGAAGGAAGCATTCAGCCAAGTGAAGGGGAGGAAGAATTCATACTCAATTTAATGTGTGTTGGGTCCTAGGAAAATGTACAAATTAATACGAGATCGTAGGCAAAATCGGAACTGAAAACGGAAGAGTTTTGATAGTAGTTGAATGTTAGCACCGGTAGAAATTAGACTGAAATTAAGGCTGCAATAGACAATATACTATGTCTTAAGGTATTAAATATTTTTATAATTGGAATGTAGAGAATTGACAATATTTGTATGATAAATTGCAGCTAGGAAATCCGAGGAGGACACTAATGCTAACTCGCAGCTTAGCGAGAAATTATCAGGTATAAGATATATGTGATGGACTTAGAAATGCTATGTTGCATGTGGTATAATAAAATGCCTTTTGTGGGTTGGAAACTGTGATTTGAGATGAAATTGGAACAATGGTTTTGTGAATATAAATCGCGTTGCCTTGCAAGGAGGTTAGGATATGCCGTTATACTGTCGAAAATTTTTAGAAATAATGTGGAATTCATGAAATCATCACTACTATGGTAGGAATAAAAATTTAAAGTTTAGAAAAAATGCAAGTTGGTTGATAGCTTCCAAAAATTACCTTATGTGTTTAAATTTTACAATTTAATTTTCAATGGGATTGTTACTAGTTTTACATGTTTTTTGATTCGTGCATATTTCTATATCATTATCATGTGGAAATAAAGTATTTTGAGCATCTGTTATTATTTTGAGAATATTTGGTGAATTTTTATTCTTCAAGTATAATGAAATTGTGATTTATTATTTTGTTAACTGACTAATGGTTGATTTGTTAAAGTGATCTCCGTAAACAACTTAGAAATTATTTTGTGAACTATTTTGAGACTGTTGGCCCCATAGCTGCTTGTGGGCACATGCTTCTATGAGTGTATGATCATGTGACTGACTTGTGGGCTGATTGATCTTGATCCCATCATCAGCGTCCCAAATGGTGCCTGATCAGTACCATTGAGGACTTTATTTTGACTATGGCTATATGTCCTATTTTTATGAGTCTATTGGGTGATGCCTTATCTCTATATTTTCAAATTCGATGATGATTATGAATTTCTGAATTTTGAAATTAATAATGTGACATGGACTAATGAAATGAATTTTTATATTGTTTGCGGAGAGCTTTGAAGAATAAATTCTTTGATTTTAAATTATGATTTGCATTATGGAAGCTATATTCTGAATGCTCGTTGGATTTTGTGATTGATTTAATTTCATCGAATTCCCTTTAGTTGGAATTGGATATCGGGACAAGTGAGGTGCTTTAAAGCATCATTCTATACTCAGTTTGATTATCTAATCCACTATAGTATCTTTTCCTATGTATTCGTGTGAAAGAAATTTTATAATCATCGTTTTTAAATTCTAAGTGCATGTTTTTAAGATACTTGCATATAGTTATGCATAGTATCGTTCTGTTATATATATTTCTTACTGGGCATTAGCTCATCCCATTTTCCCCTCCTTCCAAATTATTTACAGTAGCTTCCTGCTTCTGCTCAGTAGGACTTTTATTTTGGGAATCCCTCAGGCGGATGTGATTTACCGTTGAGGTATACATATTATTTTTACGTATTCAGACTATATTTTAATGGTACTAGTATATTTTAATTTACAAATGGGATGTAAATTAAAAATTCTTTCATAAATATAAACTATAGTAGATTTGCTTTTGTATATATTTTTATATGCGAAAGTGAAGATACTGAAAACAGCCCAACTGTAAACATGTGAAATTTGTGAATTCATAATATATATAAATTTGGTATGTGATATGTTCAAAAACCAAGCTGAAAAAGCCGAACCGACCAAATGCTCAACCATAGCAACAATCGTTAGGTCAAGTTTTGATTGTTATAGTGCTAGATGATAATTATACCATTTATTTTTTCTAAAAAAATCTTTTTGTCAAATAATTTACTAGACAAAATTATTAATTAGTTAATAATTATCATCTGTTGCCCCACTTGGGAATTCCATTTTTTCCTTTCTCTTCACTTTGAATAAAAAATATTTGACGATGTTTTTATGTTGAAGACTTCAATGCTGCAAATGAGAGAATGCCTTTGATAGATTCAATCCATTCCGATATGACATGGAAGGCCCCTTCAATTGGATATTTCAAAGTCAATGATGATGTATCAGTTAATTCAAGTTTGAGGAGAGGAGGTTTGAGTGCTGTTGTCTGAGAATGCAATGGTCAAGTCATGGGAGCAATGGCATGCTCAGTATAATGGAAAACAGATCCTTTAATATATTGAAAGCCAACACTGCATATTCGGCATTAAAGTTTGCTATTGAAATCAGATTTCAGTCTATACTACTTGTAGGGGATTCATTAGGAGTGACTCAGAAGCTTAACTTTACACATCTTGATTTATCTTCTCTTGAGCTCCTACTTGATGATATAAAGGAATTGTCTACAAAGTTTATTTCCTGTCAATTTGTTTTAGTAAAAAGAACTGTTAATGAAGTGGCTAATGTTCTTGTCCATTATGACATACATTATCATGAAGCAAGTTATTAGGTAAAGGACATACCAAATATGATAAAATGTACTGGCAGTTGAAATAATGCTTATGGATGAATAAATAATATGAATATTTATTTTTCAAAAGAAAAATTCAACTTTATTAAATAAATCAAATTTTAAAGTAAAAAAAAGTTATCTTATCTATATAAAAAGAATCTTACCTATAACCTTTATATAAAAAGAATCCCCAAAGAGATTCTTTAATTGACAAGTGTCCAATGACACAAAATTAATATTATAAAATCTATATTTAATTTATTATTATTTTTTATTTTTATCTATTAAAATCCAAAAAAAAACATAGAAAGAACAAAAAATAATATATTATATAATATATTATAATGTAACAAAAAAAATATTATAATAAAAACTAAAATATTTGTTAAACTTAATCTTTTTCTATTTATTTATTTCTTAATCTTGTGCATATATTAAATTTATCAAATTATTAATTTAAAAATAATAAGTTTTAAAAAATTGAATGAATTAAACAATTAAATATAATTATTTAGGAAATAGAACACGATAGTTTTTTAATAAATAGACAATATAATTAAAAAATTATAAAATGAATGTTAAATTTAAATAATTAAAATAAATTTCAAAATATAGATACATTTTTTTATTTTTATGTTTTTATTAATATGATTCAATTCTAAATCATGAAAGAGTTATATAAATATATTTTTATTAAAATAATAATTTATATTTTAAAATAAAAAATTATTTAATCTCTACTGTGGTGGGAGGCCCACACTAGTTTTTTTAAATAAATAAATAAATATATATGAAATAAAAAAACCAAATAAATACTATGAATAAAAAAAAGATTGCCGTACATGTTTTTTTATTAGAGAAATTCTATTCATACCTTATTTAGAACTAGATATACCTTATTTACTTAAAAATCTTATTTCTCAAATCTCTCTCTTTATTTTTATTACTCACACCCTAAATTACTAAATTTTATCCTGAAATACTCTCAAACCTCTCTCCACTTCATCTCTTTCATTCACCTTCTCTTAAAAAAACTCAAACAAATTTTTACAAAATCTTTGAACACTTTTGAGTTTTGTAACAATCTAAGGTAAGTTTATCATTAATCTTTAGTTAAATTTGTTTTCCTTTCATTTGATTGCATTAAAAATGATTGTATTAAGGATTTTTGTGAAATTTTTGGGATTAAAATTCGTGAATTTATCAATTTTTTTCTTAAAATCATGTTTCCTAACATGAAATTACCAAGAGCCATAAATGATTCTCGACAATTCCATACTGAGAAGCCCATTAGCCTTGCATTATATCGCCGAGGGGTTCTAAATACAATGCCCCATATGGGACGAATTAAGGCCCTTGCCATGGGCCTATAATACTCTACGACAACATGTTGCTGTGGAGTTGCGACCCATATATGAGGCATTATGGGACAAGTGCCTTACGGCAACGTGTTACTGTGGGACTTATTAGGTATAGCTGAGGAACTGATGCATTCCTCGAAATGTAAAGAAGCCAATTATTACTTTCGGGAGTATAAAATTTTTTTTTATGGGGTAAGGGTAAAAATATATTTTTAATTAAAATTATTTTTGTGATAAAAAAAATTTATTAATTTAGAGTGTGTTTAGCACTCAATAAAGTGTGAATAAAACTTTTTTTTTATTACTCACACTTTTATTTTTATAGATTATTATTCATTCATATTAAGTAAAATTAAAAACTCCATAAATTAATTTTTTATATGTTTTTTTTAAACAGAAAATTAATGAATCAAAATTATTAAAAGAATACGTGGCATAAAAAAATCGTTTGTAAATTTTTTTTAATAGTACATTTTCATTTAAAATTACAATTATAATTAATATATTACGTTTCATAAATTACTAACTTGATAAATTAATAAATACAAATGATAAGTTTTATTCGCACCAAAGTGGATATTTACATTTTTTAAAAGGAAAAAGCAGAAAAGAGCAAAGCAACCGTCTGTGGTGCATAACCGCAACTACAAATCCAATCTAAGATCCTTAGCTCGAAATCACAGCAAAATATTGAAAAGTTTGGAGAAATTTTATTCATGTAAACAATTAGGTTTTTCTTTATGGTGTAGAAAATGGCACTGAGCAATGTAACTTTTGCCCCAATTGTTCCTTCTTCGTGTTCTTGTTGTTTCTTCTTCACTCGAAGCTCTAATTACAGTGAGCTTTTAGGCTTCGAAACCCTAACCAAGTCTAACGGCTGTCCTTTTCCCACTTTGAGAAACCGCCGGAGATCCGGCGCTATCGACACTCGTATCGGCATTGTCGAGAACGCGCCGGTTTCATCATGTTCCTCCTCGCGCACCGCTACCGTTACCGGTAAAAACGTTTTCGTTGATATCCCGGTTAGTTGTTACCAACTGATCGGCGTTTCGAGTCAAGCTGAGAAAGACGAGATTGTGAAGTCGGTGATGAATTTGAAGAGCGCTGAGGTCGATGATGGCTATACTATGGATATTGTCGTTTCTCGCCAGGTAAAAAAGGGCAGTTGAAGAGGTCGTTTTGTACCGCTTTTTTGAATGCTTTTTTTTTTTTGTTATTTCGTATTTTTTTTTCGTTCTTCTTTGTAGGAAGTTTTGATGGATGCGAGGGATAAGCTACTTTTCGAAACAGAATACGCCGGAAATGTGAAAGAAGAGATTCCACCGAGATCTTCACTTCGAATTCCATGGCGTTGGTTGCCTGCTGCTCTTTGCCTTCTTCAAGAGGTGCATTAAATTTTATGTATTTCTACTGTTTCTTCTTTTTTCCCCTATTTTTTATTTGTAATAATTTAGGAGATATTGTCAATCATTTTAGAGAAATTTTGGCTTGTTGCTTTTTCTTTTGTAATGTAAGGTTATGGGTTTGCTTTTTGAAGCAAAAAAGAAAAAAAATAAATAGAAAAAGAAAAAAAATGTTTGAATGTAATACCAAGTACTCGTACTTTTTAAATTTAACAAAATAATGTTCATGCTTAGTTATTATGTTTGAATTGACGTTACATTTTAGTCATTTGCTCATTGTAAATCAAGCATGAATTTAATTTTTATTACGTGCTTTTGCTTTAATTTTTGAGGAAGCACAAGCAAAAAATAATAAACTAATGAAAAACTGAGAATTTGTTTGGTTGTTTGTTGTTTCTTTTCTTTCTTTTTTTTTGCTGGTTGGTTTTTATTTCTTAAATATTTTGTAAAAAAAATAAGTAGATGTAAAAGGGAAATGATTTGATAAGAAATGAGATGGCTAAAATGTATAACAGATATTCAAATATAATCAATGCATATCAAAGTAATTTTGTACACTTTGCTTTGGAACCCAAATTTGCTCTCTCTCTCTATCTCTCTCTCTTTTTTTTTTTGAAGCAAAAAATAGCAAAAGCATCCTTCAAGAAAGCCTTTAACAAATCATGGATCTTTAGCTTGGGAAAATATAACTGATATGGTGTGGGTTCATTGTGAATTAGGTTGGAGAAGAGGAAGTTGTTCTTGAAATTGGGAAGGCAGCTGTTCAGCGTCCAGATGCTACGCCATATATTCATGATTTGCTTCTATCAATGGCACTAGCTGAGGTGAGGCAAATAGGAGAAGAGCTTAGCAGCTTTTACAAGTTTTAACATCTGCTTTGCTATGCCTACTTTTCTTATCATAGGTGCTTTCTTGAAGTGTTCTATTGCAAAGATTGGTTTTGAAAAGAACAAGGTGTCTGAAGGATTTGAAGCTCTTGCTCGTGCTCAGTGTCTTTTGAAGAGTACAAAATCTCTTCAACAATTGACGTTGTTATCTCAGGTAACTCTCATTTCTATTTTGTACTTTTGTGTCCACCTTATTCAAAGGATTGCTAAGATGAGCTGTGTTTCAATCTGTTCTAGGCATCCTCTTGGTTTCTAGACATGCTAGTGGGTTGGACTGGTTTGGTTCCAGACTGGATTGGACTGGTTCCGGCCCATTAAGAGATGGAACCGGAACTGTCTGGTTTTATACCGAATTGGTTCTGGTTCCAATGTCATACACTGGAACCAACACCGGTTCGGTAATTTGGAACCCCGGTTCCGAATTGGACCAGACTGGTTCTGGATTTTTCATTTTTTTAAATTAATTTATTATTTAACAAATTCTATATTTCAATTATCTAATAAACAAAAATAATAAAGGAGATCAAATATTTTTTACATAAATAAAGAATTTGAAAGTAAATAAATATATGTTATTGAAAGAAATTTAAAGAATTGTAAGTAAATAAATATATAATATATAATAAATATATTATATGAGTAATTTAGTGAGATTTTGAGAGAATTGGAGAGATTGTGTGGAGAGAAAATGAGAAATTGAGGGTTTTTTAGGAAAAAAATGAAATAATAAAAAAAAAGAAAAAGGATTACACTCCAAATCAGATTGGAACCGGTTCGAAAAACCTCACGTTTCGAGTCTATGCCAGACTGGATTTAATCTGGTTCCAGTTACATTTTTGCAAAATCACTCCAATCTGGAAATAGACTGGATTGGAGCGGAACTGTAAAGGGGGTTCCGCTTATGGGCTGGATTGGCCTGGTTTGATTCCGGGCCGGTTCTGAGCCAATCTGGCCTGGTTAGAATGTCTATTGGTTTCATGTGTTTCAATGACGATGATCACTGTTAGTAGCATACGGTTAGTAACAGATAAAAAAAGTATGCATAATTAAAGCAATCCAAAATTTCTAATGAATTCATCTTGTGGTTAACACTTCACTTAGCTAACAGTGATGACTGCAATATCGTTGGAGGAAAGGTGCCACATTTAGACACCCAGTAATTTTGTGCCATCTTGTTACTCAAGCAGCCTTCTGTTTAGATTAATTTATTGACCATGGTGGTTCTTAGATAGAAGAATCTTTGGAGGAGCTTGCACCTGCATGCACATTGGAATTATTAGGCTTGCCGCAATCACCTGAAAATGCTGACAGACGACGGGGAGCAATTGCAGCCCTGCGTGAACTGCTTCGACAGGGGCTTGACGTGGAAACATCTTGCCAAGTCCAAGATTGGTCAGGCTTCTTGAGCCAAGCACTTAATAAGCTGTTGGCCTCAGAAGTAGTTGATGTTCTTCCCTGGGATAATTTAGCTATTGCAAGGAAGAATAAGAAATCAATTGAATCACAGAATCAGAGGGTTGTCATTGATTTTACCAGTTTCTACCTTGCATTGGTTGCTCATATTGCTCTTGGATTTTCAAGCAGGCAAATTAACTTGGTAATTTCCTCGTTCTGCTTGGTCTCTAATAATGTTTTGGGGGTTCTGTGTTGGACTGGTGGGGTGGGAAGACTGTTTGCTATCGGTTCTTTCTTATTATTGTCACTTTCACTATATTTGTGTAGATTATCAAAGCAAAAACTATTTGCGAGTGTTTGATAGCATCTGAGGGTAATGATCTAAAGCTTGAGGTGGCTTTCTGTTTGTTCCTTCTTGGACAGGTATAGATTTCATGTCCTCCCTTTTATGAAATGTTGCATTAAGATCTTGTAGAAATTTAATTTTTGTTCACCTGGAGGCTGGATCATTTTTGCATTGAAGTACTTTTGAAACTTATATGTTGGCTACCAGGGAAGTGAGGCTGAGGTTATTGAAAAGCTTCAACAGCTTGAATCAACTTCAAATCCTGCTCCCAAAAATTCTATCACGGGAAAGGAGATACGAGGCACCACTAATACAAATTCATCATTGGTATGTCTTAAATCATCTCATGCTTCAAAATATGCATCTGAGAATCTAGTGAATAAAAATTTCTGCAGTTGGGAGGTCATGTATGTTTAATTTACTCTTTTCGCAGTGGTGTTTCTTTTTGATACATTATTAGCTATTTTGAATTGACTATCAAATGCTGACTATATGTTTGCTTAGGAAGTTTCTGGAGAATTAAGGATTCTGTGTTATTTCAGGCTATGAAGGATACAAATAATGGAGTAGTGACTCGTTTAAGACTCATAGAGGGGTGAGCAAAGCATTGCCCAATAGCAATTGTTTACACCAAGGATTGGCTTTGAGCCCTTGTCTATTGCCTTGGTGCTTGATGAATTTGTTAGGCATGTTAAAAGATACTATACATTGGGTATGCTTTTGCCGATGACATGAATATGGTGGATGAGATTAGACCCATGATAAATGCTTGAGCTATGGAAGGAAACCATAAGTCAAAAGCTTTCTGTAAGTCCAAAAAGGGTATATGAAAAGAAAGCTTCAGGAAAGGAAGGACTGGCAATGAAGCAAGTGTAAAAATATATTGCAAAGTAAGGTGATTCAGTATCTTGGCTCGGTCACGCAAAAATAAGACCCCAGCTTGATTGGTTAAATAGAGAAATTTACTGGGGTCTTGACTTGTGTGACAGCAAATACCTCTTAAGCTTAAGTCAGATTTCTACATGATAGCAACAGGGCCAGTGTTGCTTTATGCTATTGAATTTTGGTTGGTTAAGCAAAAGATAAAATAAGTGGAAATGAAGATGATGCAAAAGGTATAAGTGTTTATAAGACAATATGGATTAGGAATGCATACCTGCATTCAGGAAAAGGTGGAAACAGTAGTCAGCATAAAACAGGAGACATGTTTAAGTGGTTTGGCCATGTGGGACAGAGGTCTATAAATGCTTCTGTTGGAGTATGTGATTTAATGGAGAATGTTCATTCCAAAAAGGGGGAAAGATAAGCCAATGAAGAGATAGCAGGAAACCGTCCAAAATGATTTTGTGCTTAATGATGTTACTCTATTTATGGTTCTTAGTAAAAGACAATATGAAATGATGTTCCCATGTAGCTGACTCCATGAGGTAGAACAATGTTTTCAAGCCATGAGGTGCTAAGGTGCAGTGCCAATCAAGCAAAGCACCTTGCACCTGTTTAGGCAAGGTGCTTTTAATCAGATACATGCCTTTCGTGCCTAGCAATATTTTTTTCAAGGCTAAAGGTGCAGAAAAGCATACCTGACTTAAGTGTCCTTCAGTTTCTTTTAGTTATTCATTTCTTTTATTAGCCATTCTTGCAATTGTTAATAAGGGACAGTTTCAGCTCTATTTACTCGAATAAAAAATTATTAGTACAACTGATGCACAACTTTTGAAGAAACTGAAGGAAACTTGGAACTTTATGATAATTCTTGATCTTTGGAACACATTAGGTACTGTAATGGGGTAAGCTCTAATATTTATTAACAAAATCATATATTATAAGCTTATTAGACATAACTGTCTAATATTGTCCTGTAGATATTAATTATCTTTTAGAAATTAGTCTCTTCACTCGGGTGAGAACTTTTTTTTTTGCACCTTGGGTGATGTAAGTGCCCAGAAGATGCATTACACCTTCAACAACACTGAGGTAGAGAAGGGCTTGATTCTTGCTTTTGTGGAGAGCATGAACTTAAAACTGTTGAATGTGAACAAATTTGAGCCATGGACCATGTTAGCTCATGTTCTCTTTTTATTGTTTCTTTCTTATTTTATGATTTGAAGACAAGTAGTTTTGTTAGATTGTGTACTTGATAATAGTAGTGATTGTAGTGCTAGTTGGACTGTATTCGACTAATACATAACCCCTTCAAATATTTGAACCTCTTGTTTATCTTCAAAATTGATGCATTCTCTGATGGCAAACTGCCTGCTGACTTAATCAGGAAATGTGGCTGAAGGATGCTGTGCTTTCTCTGTTTCCTGACACAAGAGATTGTTCTCCATCTTTGGTAAGGGCAAAATGATTGAGCTATCGGATTAACATGGAAGTGTTAACATGTGTACATGCCTGCAGGCCAACTATTTTGGTGGTGAAGGAAAAGCTCACGAGGGCAAGAAAAGTAAAGGAGCCCCTCAAACCATGCCCAATCTAGGCCATAGATCACTATCTACTGCTCTTGCATCAGAGAGGCGAGATTTTGAGGATCCTCTTCCTCGTATGAAATCTTCTCTACATATTGTGTCAGCTGTTAAACAATTAGCACCAAGCGATTTGCAGAGCCCGTTGTTAACGGGTGACAATAGCAGTGGAAGCAATGTTAGTGCATCATCTATTCAATTGAAAAGACATTTTGGAGTAAACCAGAATAAAGCTTGGGAGAGCTGGTTGTCCCAGGGGAATGTGAGTGAAATGGTAACTTTTTATGCTGTATTAGGGTGCATTGTTTTCACTAGCTTTAAGCTATCAGGAATAAGATTAAGTGGGGTCAGGCGAATGTCAGTTTGGGCCTCCAGTAAACCACATATGTACACAAGTTCCCTTACCTGTAAAGGACATTCTTTAGATTACAGTATAGGCTCTGCTCGTATCAAGGAAAGTGGTATTGGTGGTAGGATAAAGAAAGTTTTGGAATTTGCTAAGGTTCAATTCAGGAACCCTACAGATACTAGGAATTCACAAAGTTCCAGCCTTCCTGCTAGTCTGTCAACGTCCATCGGGGCAGTGGACAAGAGGCAAATGTCTGTGGAAGAAGCTGAAGCTCTTGTCAGGCAATGGCAAGCAATTAAAGCTGAAGCTCTGGGACCTAATCATCAGGTTCATATCCTCTCTGATGCCCTTGATGAGTCAATGTTAATTCAGGTAAATCTATTAAACAGCTTTTTGATTTCATGCATTTGTTATGTTAACAATAAGACAATCCATGAACCTTTCCTTTTCTTCCTGCCTAACCCACCAGAACCCCCTAGAAGGGAGGATAAGAAGGTGAAAAGGAAGTGTCTGTTGTTGATCAGTGGGTGTATGCTTTGTATAATATGAGAAATCATTTTGCTACCTGTGTACTATTTGGAAAATATGAATGTTGCTTCCAGAAAAATACAGAGTTTTAGATATTTAATATTGACAATAGCTAACTATCTGTGATTTAGTTGTCTTTTCCAATAGCTGCAAGCAGATACTGAAATTATTCTTTGATTTCATTTTCCTTAGCTCAATTCAAAATCAAGATTGAACCATTTCAGAGTTTTAAAAAAATCATATTCTAAACCTTTGCGAGGCGCTAACTCTGAATTCATTACATGGAAAAATATTGGCATGTTATGTCAAGATTCTATTCCTGGATGTGGAAGTAACACTTCATAGCTAAACCATTTGGCTTTTCTTTTCAAATAATTGGTCTGCAGTGGCAAGCTTTGGCTGATGCAGCAAAAGCTAGATGTTGTTATTGGAGATTTGTTCTTCTTCAATTGACCATTCTGCGAGCGGACATTATATTGGATAAAAACAGGGGGGAGATGGCTGAAATTGAGGCTTTCCTAGAGGAAGCAGCAGAACTTGTTGACGAGTCTCAGCCAAAGAATCCTAATTACTACAGGTGAGCAGAAACACTTTGGCTTAGTGCATATTTGGAGCTCAAATTGTAAATATGTCTGTATATAGCTATATGTTAGAATATTTCCACAGCGTGAAAGGATGCTGCTTGGGGAAAATTTCTACATGTCAACTGCCAATGCGTTAGCATTAAATTGCCGCTTAAGTTTAATCTGTCTAACGACTAGCTACATTCCTGTATTATCTTGCATTTTCTGCATTATTAGTTCATTTTATTACTTCAACAGTCCTTTTATGTATTACTTTAGACTTTCCTGTAAACCTAAACTCTGAAACTGTTCTATTAACCTTTTGACTAAGTTGTTTTCTCTTTTGATTTTGATTTTGATTTTGATTTCAGCACTTATAAAATCTGCTATATTCTTAGAAGGCAAGATGATGGATCATGGAAATTTTGCGGAGGTGATGTTGAAATGCCATCATGACACTGCATTGTGGAAAATGTATAACAAACCACGATCAGTCGACTGCTAATCTTGTTCTAACTTACTTTGAGTCTTGTGCCATTGCCCAACTATGGAACCTGAGAAAGTAGAAGCAGATGTCCAAAGCAGGGGCTGTGATTGAATTTTCAGTTTCGTGAGCCGTATGTGACAATTCATAGTTGTAGGGATTGCCTGATTTTAACCGATTACTCTTTGTACGTAATTTCATTCTATTCATTGTAGATGCGAGTTTAGCAGCCTTTTTTTTTTGTTCATTGAGTTTGGCAGACTTTGGTTTATTTAATGGATGTGTATTTTTTTTGAGCAAAATGGATGTGTATTTTTTTTTTGAGCAAAATGGACGTGTATTTATTGAAAGTAGATGTGGCAGTGGCTGTGGCAAAGGCACAACTTAGACTTGATCTAATGGTTTAATTCCCTTTGGGAGGATTGGAAAATGTTTTAATCATCCGTTTTTTTTTGTTATAAATATGATTAATAAGATAAATAAATTCGGAAAATTGAAAGAAAAAGGTATTCCATAAAAGTTGTAAAACCATTTTAAGAAAATAAAGAACAAGATTTTTCATATTTAGTTATTAACTTATTATTCTTATTTCTTTGATAATTTATAAGGTTAAAATGAAGATAGAAAATGACAAATGTTTGCTCGGCTCGATTAGAAAAATTGAGATTCGAAACTCGATTTGAATTTGAACGAGTTTAATTTTTGATGTTTGAGTTTGATTCGATAAAATACTTAAATCGTTTAAATTCGATTTAATATGTTCAATTTATTAATTTTTAATTATATATTTTGAAGGTGAAATAGTAAATTAATAATAAAATATTTAAAATATATATTTAAAAAATTTGATAAAACTTATAAATAGCTCAGGTTGAGTATTAAAAAGTTTGAATTTAGTTAAATTCTTTATTTGAGTAATTCGAGTTTGATTTGAAAATAAATAAATTAAATTCGAATAATTATCGAACGAAGTTTAAATAATTAACGCCTAACTTGATTCGTTCTAACTCCTAATCTCGATGTCTTATTTACCTAATGCTATGGACCAATAAAAAGAAAACCAAATAGTAGTACTTGTTAGTATCATTTTTTTTTTTCGTCCGTAAATTATAAATTATTAAGAGTAAATAAACTAGCAATAATGAGGTTTTGATCCGAGCTTAAAAAATTTTTGGGTAGTGGCATGAATTATCAAGGTAATCGGGAGAGGCGGAGCATGGAGGAGGCGGTGGAAGCGGCGAAGAAGAGATGTCGAATATTGATAGAGAAAGTAGAATCTTTGGGAATCTCCATCAATTGCAATTGCAAGCACACCCTCTTGAAGTTGGCCCATTCCGAGCTCTCTTTCCTCTCGCGCTTCCCCAATCCGACCTCTTCTCAATCTCTCAGGTTCTTCTTCTCTTAATTTCGCCATCAGTGTTTCTAATCTTGCTTATATTTAGCTCTCTGATTATGTCTTTTTCGGATTCAACAACAACAGAAAGTTCCTTTGCATTAAAAAAAAAAACTAGTATCATATCATCTTCTTCAAGTAATTATGTAAAAAAAGGTAAAATGGTAGAAGTTTACTTGATTAAAAAGAGTAAGTAGTTGTATAAAAAGTGAAATTATGCATATGATTGTTCACAAAAATTAAAATTTTCTGTTTATTTATTCAAAAAATAGCATATTTCAGAAGTGGTAAACCACACAAGTAGACAGTATCTTAATAAGTAAAGAGCAAGTAGTAAGACAGCAAAGTAATAAATTTAAGTATAAACTTAATAATAAGCTCAAAATTGGCAAAAAGTTTTCATTATCTTGTTTGGAATGAGCAGTGTAAACATTGGGCACCTGGAAGCCATTGTCTACATTCTTCAACAATCTTTTATAACCGCAGTTTCCCGCGTTTGCAAGCCACTGCCCCTCTCATTTTCGAATAAAAATAAAAGCCATTCTTCTTCCAAACCCATCCATGTCCATATTGTATGTACTCTCAACAAAAATCCTGTTTGGATTATTGTTTCTGATAGAAACCCAAACTACATTTCCTGGCATCCAAGTAACAAAACTAAGGGGCTTAAGTCTAGAGTCCAACAAGTCCTTGATGCAGCACAGTCAATCAACACCTTAAAACCTTTCTCTATTGTCCTTTTCTTTTCTAATGGACTCACCAACTTTATCCATCAGAAGCTTAAGGATGAATTTGGGGCCTCCAAGCTAGCACTGGAGTTCTCTGACTCTTGTTTTGATTTTGATGAGGAAATTGAAGGCGATTGGATTAATGTAATTCCAAGGTTGTATAAGAAGGCATGTGTTCTTGAAATTAAGGTTGATAGTGTCGTGAATGATGCCATGAGTTCTGAACATAGGACGAAAGATTCCTTTGCAAGTGTTTTTCCCCCTGAGCATCAAGGAGGGAATGCGGATGTAAAACTAGGCTTAGGCAATTCTTTTTCTGCTCTTCTTTCACAAATGAAAAAGGTGGAATCTACTAAGATGGACAATTTTTCCGGTGAGGATGATTTTATAAACTTTGATACAACTGCTTTAATAGCTGTTGTGTCGGGAATCAGCAATGGTTGTGCAGAGGAACTTTTGAATAAACCAGAGGTTGAACTGCGACATCAGTTCAAGGGAAATTACGAGTTTGTGATTGCCCAGGTGAAACCTTCATTCAAGTTATGTTTTTCCTACTGCTTCATGCCACATAATTTTAAGAATTTGATGATGCAGGTTGATCCATATGGATAACTTGAAATCTCTTCCTTCTGTCTTTGTATTACCCAATGGAAGTTAGATGGCCTTAAATGGTTTCTAGGCATGAATTCTTACGTTGGAAAGCATGCTTCTTGATGCTTCAATATATTTTTGTATAAAACTCTTTTTTTTTTTGGAGTACATTACTGTTTGTTAGTATAGAGGGAATGTTGCATATATATGACTCTTCTCAGACCCCACATTGTGGGAGCCTTGTACATTTGGTTCCCCGTTTTTTTTTTTTTTTACTGTCTAGGTTTTACTTGACATATCCCCCACAACTGCCTTCCCCCAAGGAAGGTAGAGCAAAAGTGATTTTGTAATTATTTTTGAATAAATATCAGTTTTTATTCTACTTCACGATGCTGACTTTCACCTTTGCTGTTGTTAGGCAAAAGTGATTTTGTAATTATTTTTGAATAAACATCAGTTTTTATTCTAGTTTGTGATGCTGAGTTTCACCTTTGTTGTTGTTAGCATTATTGGTGCTTTGTTTTTATGCCTTGTTAATGGATAGTTTATATTAGACTTAGATCTCAGTTGGACTAAGGCACGTACCTTTTGACAGGCAATGTCTGAAATTCTGAACCCAATACATGCCGACCTGAGTGCTGCTGTATCTGGGAAAAGAGGCATAATATGTGAAAGTGTTCTTTTAGAGTTCAAGGAGCTAGTATTGATGTGTGGAGGAGCTAATGAGAAGCAAAGAGCTGATCAGCTATTGAAATGCCTCCTGTGAGTTCTCTGACAACTATTACTAATATATTGAAGGGTTTAGCTGTGATGGTGAACTGAAGTGAGTCTAAGGAATTGAGCATGAAGTATTTAGGTTTTGTGGTAGCAAATCAAACTGGCACTAAATCTGGAGTCATCAATTAAAAGCTGCAGCAATTTTAATAAAGAAGATAAATACTAAGATTCGTGCCTAGGTTTGCATAGTAGTCATATGAGTCAATTTTAGGTTATTGATTTAGAGTCACAATTCCCAACGTGCAGTTTTGGAAAATCACAAAATATAGTTTCTGTCTCATGAAATAAGTTACTACCTTGTATCTGTAGAGATCTAAGAATCTTATTCCTGCAACCGAATAATAGCCACCAAAATGTACCTAAAATGATTCCTAAACCATAATAAAGCCTGTGCATGTAAATAAAACTTAGTATTTTTGGACTTAATCTGTAAGTTCCAGCAAGTCTGAATTCCTGGAATCCCTGGTGCTTATAAGCATGGAAAACAGGTAAAGTAAAAACAAACAAACTTGTATCTGCTAAGAAACTTATAATGTGGCAATTTCTATTCTAGGTTATTAGGTACTAAATGTGTATATATTGAACAAAGACCCTATGCAGATCTTTTGGATATAGAATTTGACTTTTCTCGACATTTTTGCATGTGTGAACTTTAACAGGGTTGTGCAAGATAGCCCTTCAGAACGATTGATAGGCCTGCCAACCACAAGAAAGCTGGCACTGAAAAACAAGATTGTGTTTGGAACTGGTGATTACTGGCATGCTCCGACTTTGACAGCAAATATGGCTTTTGTGAGAGCAGTTACACAGACCGGGATGTCCTTGTTTACTATTGAGCATAGACCACGGGCTTTAACTGGTAACTAGCCATACTAACATGTGAGACATAAGTTAACGTGTTCTAGGGCTATGTGTGCATTTGTTACCTATATCTTGTATATGGTTGAGCTAACTCACATTTTCACTATCAGTTGTCTGTTTCAATTAATGAAAGGCATATTTAGAGAGCATTTAAAGGAAGATGACCCTTGATTGCCCATCAGATAGAGACAGATTTTAATAGATTACTTTTTTTTCCTGAAGGTTTTACCCTGTATTTAAATAAGCTTAACAGACATAAGCCTTATGTTATTATCATTATGTCATATCATTGTGTTGGCCATACAAGAAGCTTTGAATGCCCATTTAGTTGCAAACGTGCCCATTATTTCACATGTTTCAGATATCTGGCAAAACATGCTGGCTTGTAAAGCTTACGAGTCATTATCGTATTCCATGATTTCTCACTTAAGTAACTCTCCAAGATGTGTTTGTGACTTGTCAGACGCCTAGCTTGTTAGAGTAACAAGTTTGAGTTGGTTACATGTTAATAATTAATTTGAGAACCATGGCTTGGTGTGCAACGCTAAAAAAAAAAATTTGTGGGAACTGGTAAAATAATGCGTCTATTTGTTGATTTGCTTACCAAATTGCCAATAGATTTGAGTAGTATGAATGCTTATTTTCCCAGTGTGTATTTGGCTTTTCATTTCGTAATTAACAGATGGGAGAGAGGACTTAATTATTCCTATATTTTACTAAATATTCAGTATGTTTATAATTTTCATTGACAAAATACAACCTGAAATATACATACATAAAACATAAGTCACTTCATTGGGCTTCAGTAATGATTTGGTATCCTTTTTGTTTGGATATTCCTGTTTGAAGAGTTAAATTAAACTATTGAATATTGATGGATATAACTATAAACTTTAATGAAGTAATTTTATACTCCTACAAGGCAGGGAATGGGGTGCCAAAATTGAAGACAATCGATCAATTATAACTTAACCCTATGCTAAGCTAGAATTGTCTTTGATCGACTTTTGACTGACCTGAGGAAAACTTTACCCGGCCGAGTCCTTGTGATTTCTGTTTGCATCACAGACCAATCCATTTCTGCTGGTAGTTTGTCAAAGGGAAATTAAGTTGTTGACCTACTAAAGCAATCTTTCTGAGCATTTTTATTTTCCCCTCTATTTAGTTTTCTTTTATGCATAGCCCCAGCTGGAGGGTGATACTCAGAAGAAAATTTTTATTTCCCTAAAAACACCCATAAATATGGTGATGTATTCTGAAAATAACTTGAATGATATGAATACAGTGTGAAAATAAATCCACCCAAAATAAACAAAGAAGAAAAGAGGGCGAAAGGCCTTCCCATCAGAAAACTGGGAAACTGAAGAACTATAAGTACATACAAGGTAAGCTTGAGAGAGTAGAATTTAAAGCTTCATTCTGAATTTGCAGTTACTAGCTTTAATGCTAATGATATTGTTAGCTGATAAATTATCAACCACCAACTTGCATTCTCCCAAGATCCTCACCTTCCTCATCTTTAACTTGCCTAGTTTGATTGCCACAGGGGCATCAACCTTAAGATCTAGGGGTATCTGTCCTGTTTGCTGCTGCTCTTGCAAGGCCGACATCAAAGTGCTTCCTGACTCTGCTTGTCCCGTTAAAACCACATCCAACTTGGTTATGTTCTGATGGCCTTGGTAGAACCTTGGTAATGACCCTTGACACAACTTCGAGTTTGTATACCACACACTTAATTGCCCTCCTTTCTCGTAGTATATTCCGATTTTCTTGTTGGGATTGTTAGCTGTGATCTTGACGTCGAATTTTGCATACAGGGTCATATCCAAGTTAAGCCTCAAGTCACTTATTCTCAGGCTGTCAATGGAGTATTTGGGAAGTTTTGGGCGGAAGGCAAGGTAGAGAATGCCGACAGTGGCACCAAGGATTATCAGGAGGAGGACAATGAGGCTAATTGTCCAACATATGCATTTGCAACAACAGCTCCTCTTCTTTGGTGGCCTTGTGTGACTCTCATTTACCGGGATTGTACGTTGAGGCAGCTGCGGACGCTGCTGAATTGGGCTACCTTTTTCCGACGTAGCAGAGCCGGGAGGCACCAATGGCGCTTTTGGAGCTGGGGCTTCAGCATCCACTGCAGGATGAATTTTCTGTTGCTCCGTCATAACTATTTTTTCTTGCTTTCTTTGTTTCTTCAAATATGTTTGAAGCATCATAATATATATGGCAACAGTTTGACTCCGGTTTCTTATTTGATTTTCCTTTCAACCTAGGCATGTGCTTCTTTGGTATGTCTTGATTTGCCCTTCAAAGTCGGATAAGGTTTTGAGTTCAATAGTCTAACCTGGTTAACCTAATAACAGCATACGAAAACAAAGCTTGTGGTGGGTAGTTCAGCTAAGTTAGAAGAAGCCATTCTTTTAGTTCCTTGTAGGAAACATTTATTTTATTCGATGTCCTCTTTAAGATTTTACAAATACATTACAAGCCTGTTAGATATTTATAGTTGAGGCTTCCAATCATATTGTAAGCCGACATTTCAGTTTAGTTGGTAAGATATTGTTCAAATTTATACCAAAAATTTGAAGAAAATCTCAACTTCATTTAAACTACGGAGGCCAAGGGAAAGAGAGAAAGGAGTATTGATAAAAATAAAGTAAAAGAGTAAAACTTGACATGTAGCTAGTTAATCTCTCAGCAGGAAAAAAGAATTGAAACATTGGTGAAGAACATGCAGGGAGAATTATAGCTGCAATTTTCATGCATAAGAGGCATATCCAGCGGCAGTGCCAAGATTTCGGATTAGGGGGCCAAACCATTTGCATAAAAAAAATTTAAAATTTCAATAAAATCTGTTACTAGCTTAAATTTTTTTTAGCATCTAATATATTATTATTTTACAAAAAACATAAAAAATACATGCGAAACATGACATTCCATATATAAATATATATAGATAAAAAATTGAAGTATGAAAAGAAAAAAATATATAATTATTGAAAATGGAGGAAAGACAGATATTTTTATTTAAAACAGTGGTAATAAAAAAATTATTTGAGTTGAAAGTGTTGGCTCTATAGGCTATACCGAGAGGGGGGGTGAATCGGTTTTTAACTACCCTTAAGCTCGTTTTTCGGTTTCTCTAAATTCTCTAGCCTATATTGATATTTTCTAAGTTCTCTAGGCTATTCAATCATGCAATCCAAATTCAATACAATAAGCACAAATATAATTGCAAGTAATTAAAGAGAGTAGGGAAAGAGAAATGTACACAAGCGATTTATAGAGGTTCGGCAACCTTGCCTACGTCCTCTACCTTGAGACACTCCCAAGGATTTTCTCCAAATCCACTATCTTGAATTTGTTACACTCCCTCTTTTTCTAGGCTAAAGAGAAACCTCTCTCTTTTTCTAGGCTCAAGAGAAACCTCTCTCTTTTTCTTAGGCTAAAGAGTAACCTCCCTCTTTTTCTTAGGCTAAAGAGAAACCTCCCCTTTACAAGGAATGATTTTGGTTTACAAGAGATGTAATCAAAGAAGGCCTCTAGATAGGCAAGTGATTACAGAGATTAAGCACAAGTAAAAGCCTAAACAAAGTTTGTGCTAAGCAATACAAGAAATAGATGAGTGATAGAAGATGAAGACTCTTTATCTCTTGAATTGATGTTGAGGCTTGAGGAAGATGAATAAAATGATGAAAGATGTTGCTTGGTTGTTCCCCTTCCTTCCTTAAGCTTCTAAGCCTCTATTTATAGTCCCTTGGATGGTTTGTGGACGTTGGTTGGAGCCAAAACCGAAACTAGCCGTTGTGTCTCACAGAAACTAGCCGTTGGGGGCTTTCTGGTGCAAAGGGATCGATCCTGCTATAGTGGGGATCGATCCCTTTTGTCCAGAATCTTGATTCTGGGCTTCAGGGACCTTGGGAAGACTTTCTGCCAAAAAGGGATCGATCCTGCTACAGTGGGGATCGATCCTTTTCTTCCAGAGGGCATTTTTCCTGCACTTTTGGGTTAGAAATGATATGACCTTTGATCCTAATTCAACCCAAAACATTTATAAGCTTTAAGGGAGTTTTTCTTGGCTTTCTCAATTGAAAATATTGTCCAAGAAATCATCAAGTGATTTTCTAACATATTCAAAACGTTTATAAAGAATTAAGACCAATAAGAATATGCATCATTAAATCATGGTCTTAATGTTTGATATGACTACTTGAAATGTATTGAGAAAATCATGTGTGATAAGGTAAATTTACAATATGAATTAAAACATTAAAGCTTACTTAAGTTTTTGTCATTTCAAAATATATATTGCAATTTAAAGCTAACAGAAAGTTTTAATAAATTTTATCTCAATGCAAAGAATAAAGATTAACTTTTATTCCATTTTATTTTGGAACCTTGTTTTAACAATTTTCATTGTTTAAAAACATATATATATTTTAAAAATGGTGCAGTAAAAACCATTAATATAAGATTAATTAATCTATCAATAAGAAAATATACATTAATTTAATCATTCTTTACAGTTACAAGTTTATCTAAAAAATTAATAATAAGAAAACTTGAACTATATTAATTAATTATTTCTTTCGAATTTTAAGTGATGTTTTGTTTAACAATATTTATTTAGGATATAAAAAATAATTAAGTGAAGTTTAAATTTTTTATAGGACTGTAACAATTAAAAAAATGCTTAACTAGTTTTTTTTTATACATATATCTAACATACAAAGTTTAAATTAATAATATCTATAAAATAATTTCATGAAAATTAAAATTAAATAATTTTTTTTCATTGTATAAAATGATATTAATACCCTTTGAAAAATTGTTTAAAATCTGATAATTGATTTTTCTCTTAAAATTTAAGCTCTTATATTTATAAAAATTGACATTTTTTTTGGGATTTATGAGGAGAGGAGACATTTTGTTTTTTTGGAGGGGCCAAAGGTAAATTAAAATTTAACAGGCAATTTGTATAACAGTACAAATAAAAAATATCAAAAATATGGAGGGGGGGTGGGCGCTGTGGCCCCTCCTTGCTATAACGTGGCTCTGCCACTGGGCATATCCACTAGTATTTAACAGGCAATTTGTATTTGGATCTTGTCTATGTAATCTAAAAATAAAAAGATTGAAAATATATTATTATTTTTTAGGTAGCTTGGTAAAAAAGATGGAAAATAATTTTTTCCTATATTGCTTGTAGGGTTGAAAAGTGAAAAAAAAAGTGATTAAGGATAATTAGTATTTTCACTCTTACATTAATCACATTTATTTTCTACTTTATCATTTTGATTTGGAGAGATTAAATTTGAAAGTAGGAAACTATATACTTAACCCTCCCTTTTTTTTTTCTAAATTCATTTTCTTTTTCTTTTTCCTTCATCACCTTCTTTCCTTCCACTTTTCAACTGTACCAAGTACAGGAGAAAGTGATATAGAGAAAAGTGGAAGAAAAGCTCCTGCTACTAGGGACGTAGCCAGAAACAAAATTCAGTGGAGTCACATATGTGTGCTAATCCATATTATATAAATATTTTTATATTGTATTAAAAATAGTTTTTTGACTTCACATACGGGGTTAGGACGAGACACATGTCTTTTAAAAATATTAAAAATAAAATAATACATGTGTCATTATCCTAGCTTCACTTGTGGAGTCAAAAAAACTTCACTGACAGTGTATATAATAATTATCTAATTATTATATGAAGTAATCATTTTTAAATATATAAATTAAGTTAAAAATTGCTTGATTGGTGATTTTATTATTTATATTTTAATTTGCAAAAGATATCCTTAGACATATAGAATTTTTTTTGAATAAAAAAGAAATAAAAATTAACATTATATTTATAGATAATAAAATGTATGATTTTACTTTTATATAGAACATTTATATATAAATACATCTTTATGAGAAATTATATATACATCACATTTTATTTTTTAATACTTATTAACATATGATTATATTTAGAGAAATTACCAAATATACTATTAATAGAGTTTTTAAACTTCATAAACATAGTTAATAAGATGATACATATCCCTTAAGGAATAGTAAAAAAATAAAAAAAAACTAATTAGAAAATAATGTAGGATGCATGACAGTTTTTTAACCATGATTGTGAAATTAAAAATTTTCATTGTCAATGTATCAAAAACTAACCTTTATAATTTTACCGAAATATAAAGATTTTTTAAAATTTTCTTTGCAACCTAAATATTAATATTATCATTATAAAAATAAATAAAAATTTTATTTTTGATCATTTACTTTATATTTTTATGAAATTTATTGGCTTCAATATAAAAAATAAAAATTTTAATATTTTTTATATGTATAAATATAATTTGACTAAAATTTAGAGGGGTCAATTGACCCCACATTTTGTACGTGGCTACGCCACTGCCTGTTATAACTGAAAAGTAGAAAGAAAGAAAGTGATGAACGTAAAAGTGGAAAAAAAAAGGATTTTTGAGAATACTTGGTAAAAAAGAAAATAAGAAGAAAAAAAAATAGGAGAGATGAGTGTTTTTCCCCTGCTCACAAAATCCAATCTCTCCGAATTGAGAAGAAAACAAGAAAGAAAATGTGGTTCATATGAGTAAATTAGATAAAAATACTTACCCATAATCATTTTGTTTTTATTGCCTTTCCTCTTACTTTTCATCCCTATCAAGCAATAAAAGGAAAAATATGTAGCCCGTAGACTTTTTCAATTTTTTTTATCAAGCACACAGAAAAAAAGAAATAATATTTTTCTATCTTTCCACCCTTTTCTCCTAATTTTTTGTATTTTCATTTTTTTTTACTCTACCAAGCAAAGTATAAGAACATTAACACCTTCATCAATTTTAATTTAAGATAGCTGACATGATAAATTATAATAATTTCTTATAAAAATATTAAGCTAAGGTTAATAACTAATAATTAGACTTGCTTTTAGGTATATTGATGTTTATCCATGGGCATCAATTAAGTAAAGTGTAAAACCATTAACTTTAATTCGCAAGAATGATTACGTGAAAATTAAAACCTAAAGATGATTTCAGTCCAAAACTAGTGGAACCTAAATGGATCTGCAGTAGATATGGCCCTAACTTGAAACAATCCAGATTCAAAAGCAATTTGAACTCGAAAAAACTCGAATTCATAATAGTTAGAACCTGGAATAACTCGTACTCGAAATGATCCAAATCCATAATCAATTAACAGCCCAAGTGTTCCAAATACGAAATATACTTGACCTGAATCTGACCAAACCCACTCTTTTGCCACCTCTGGTGCATGTGCATTATTCTGTTTCCTTTTGAAGTTCATGAAAAAGGGTATTTTTAGGTCTTGCAAAGCATTCTTCAATTCAAACAAAGTTCTCTTACTCTTCAAAGCCTTTGCAATTGCTGTGATGGCTATTGGCAATTCTGCACATTTTTGGGCCACTTCAGTTGTTGTAAAATACGGGTCATATCTTTGAACAATGTCGCTAACCATGTTTCTGATCAGATTCCACGCTTCTACCTGGAAAACGCAGATTACAGAAGGTTTTTGAATACCCATGGAGGATAAAACACTGAACTTTCTCGATGTCAACAAGATCTTGCATCCCATGTGCTCACCTCTAGAAGGAAATCCAAGAACCTCCAAATCCAATGCCACCCAAATATCATCCAAAATAATAAGCATTCTCTTCTCCTTCTTCAGTCGATCGCGTAGCTGAACTCTCCTTGCATCCAGGCTGGCCCCATCAAATTTAAGGCCTAAGTTCTTCGCAATCTCCTCTTGAATTTTTTCAATATTTGGAGTTTGTGTTACAGCCGCCATGACCACCTTATCAAACAACTGCTCGTCCTCGGCAAGTCTGGCAAGCTCTTTGACTAGTCTGATCATGGCTGCTCTACCCATTCCGTACACTCCAATTATGTTGGAGCTATCATTTTTCAATGCCTCCATGACCGCATCCAAAGCACTGGTTCTTGATTCAATGGCCTCGTAACCATTGACAGATCTGATACCAATCCCTTGCGGAGCAGGAAGATAGGAAACGCTATCGAATCGGCCTTTTACCAAGAGCTGACCAATGGCATCGGCCTCCTTCTCTGCCTTCTTGCTCAGCTGGTAACGAGACTTGAAGTTAGGACAGAATCCGATCAAACGCATTTCCTTTGCTTTCTCTTCATCCTCCTTTAGTTTGGCTGCAGCCTGCACGGAGATCTTCTCGTCAACCATAGTCAACCACTTCTCCACATCTTCAAAAATCTGACGCCCTTTCCTTTTAGCTGCATCAACAGAATGCTGCACCCTCTGTCTTGCAGCTTTCAGATCGTCGACGACCTCCTTCAGATTCTCAACGTTGCTTTTATAGTTTAATACATATTTTATCTCGCGTTTGATGAGATCAAATGCAAACTCGCCAGCTTTTTCGCCAACCGAAGTAAGAACTGCTTCCATTTCTCTCCGTCTGAAGTTCTGCAAAAGTAGATGTGATGTGAAGCAAGCCGAACGCTAACAAACGAGAGAAACAATAACAGAACTAGGAGGCCATAGGAAACCAGATAGTTTCTTTCCTATGGTCAGTAAGTATTTTGAGGAAATAAGAAAGTGAAAACAGAATGTAAAGACAGAGGAATAGATTTCTCTGTTTTCTAGAATACTAATGTGTTTAAGTGAAATGGGATTACCATGCATGCAAAGAAAGTTTATGCAGATTGCAGACTACTAATGTGGTCAATAAATTATATAAACTTATTTCAAAGATCAGCTATAGATTCTTCCTAACTTGTACTGATGCGAGCATAGCCGAAGAGTGTGAAAAGCAAAAAGTTCAAACCGATGAATTGTTTAGTAGTTTAAGGGTATTCAAATGTTCACCAGTCAAATTTCTTTAGGAAGCACCAACCACGCAGTTTTGAGTTAAAATTAATTTCATATTTAATAAAATATGAAAACACTTCATGATTTAAAAAAAAAAAAAACGTAAAGTTGCAAACTTGCTTTTGACTTAAAACTAGGGGTGGCGAATGGCTGTTTGAGTGGAGTTTTTGTTTGATAATCGGACGTTGAAGAAAAATTTATTATTTTAGATTGGAATTATTTTGAGTTTTTTGAATTTGACTTCAACTAGACTCATTGGATTTTGTTATTTTGAATGCAAATTATTTAGAGATGTAAATGGGTACCTTATAAATGGGTATCCGATATTATTTGACCCGATTAAGTAAAGTTAAGATAGTTAATAATCAGGTTCGGATGGGATTTGGGTAGTAATTTTACTACCAGTCACGAGTTCGGGTAGTGATTTTAGGATATCCTACTACTTGAACCAGATTACAAATAATAAATTTTAAATATTATTATTATATATATTTTTATTTATAAAATATTTGGATTTTATAAACAAGTATTTAGTGGATTCGGATAGTTAAACAGATAGTTCTTATATTAAATGGGTATGGTTCGAATAATAAAAATCAAAATAATGAAATATTTAATCGAGTTCGGGTATTTTAAAATATAATTAGATTCGAATTCAGGTACTTAGAATTTTACAAGTACCCGTCCTATTTATATCTTTAAAATTATTAGACTTTTAAGTCAAAACAATAAAATTGTCTCATTTTTAAATTAATATTTGAAATTATTCAAATTTAAATCATTTAAATTCGAATTAATTTCAAATTTTCAATACAAATAAAATAAATTGAATTTTTTAGATGAAATCAGATTGGATTGGGTTTTCATTCAGAAAATTATACAGAATTTTAAAATTCATACATTTTTTTATAGTAAATTGCCGTCAACTTTGACAGCTCTAACTTTTTTAATCGGATACAGCTATACTTAAACCATAACTAATTGAACCAGTAATTTTCTACCACTAATATTTTAAGTACAATGACTTCTTAATTTTTTTTTGGTCCAAATTGACTTCTTATTTCAAATCTTGAACTAATTAACTTTTTAATCAATATAATTTCTTTGCTGTTTCATTTGCTCCTCCGGGTCCGTTAAAAAAAAAAAAATCAAATTCTTCCAATTTTGTCTCTATTAGTATAAGCGATGCCCTGTTTATTCCCATATTTTGTTAAAAAGAAGCCAAAATATTAAAATAGTCATTGAACTTTATTATTTTATTTAAATAAATTTTTATACTTTAATTACATTTAAATAAGTCTCTAAACTTTAATTTGTATTCAACTAAATCTTTATTTCAAATAAAAAAAATTTCATATGAGTAAAAATTGATTCAAGTCAATTTAAATGATTAAAATTTAGTTAATTCGATTCAATTAAGTCAATTTCAAGTTTAAGTCAATTTTTTAGGTTGGTTTATTTAATTAAGTTGGTGTCTAAAATTACGAATAAAATTAAATAAATTAATTGATATTTTTAAAATATATTATATAATATAAATAATTAAATATTACATAATGTATTATATATAATGGGTTTTTTTATGTAAGAAGTAAGGTTCTAAAACCCTTTCGAAAAATCAATCAATTGCTCATCCCTATAAAAAATTGATTTATGTTAAAGGTTTATTTAGATACAAAGTATAGGTTAAGGGCTTATTTGGATATTCAAATTAAAGTTTAAAGGCTTACTTTAATACAAATTAAAATTGAAGAGTTTATTTTAATGCAATAAAAGTATAAAGGTTTATTTAAATAAAGTGATAAAGTTTAAGGGTTTTTTTTAATATTGTAGCCTAAGAAAATGAATGTGAATGATGTATATGAAATTTTTCTTTAATTAATAACTTGTTGGAACAATTAGCGCTTGATTTAGCTATTGTTATTTCTTTTAAAACGAATTAAATGCCTCCTTTAGAAGCTTTTTCGATTTTTTTATTTGATGCTTATTTATTTAATATGTATATATATACATTATATGGATTTGTTTTATGTGTGTGTGTATATACATACATATTTTATACATTTACTTGTTATATATATATATATATATATATATATATATATCTCTTTTATTTATTTTATTTATACATATATACATAATATATGTATTTGTTTGTTATATATCTTGTTAGTTTTAAATTGACAAGTATTTTGAAATGATAAAAACTTAAGTGATGAAACATGTCTCACATTTTATTGTAAATTTGCTTAAAATGAACATAATGTTAGAAAGTCATTTAACAAAGTTTTGGACTAAGATATCAATGGAGAAAGTAAAAAAATATGCTTATAAAAGTGAGAATATTTTGAATTGACTTGAAATCACAAAACCCATCACATTATCCCAAAATAGCTCACAAAAAAAGCAGGAAGAGCTTGAGGGATCAATCCCCAAATGACAGAAAGGTTTTCAAGTGGCCAGCTGTCACGACCCGTGACCACATTTTTACCCTTCTTATACACAACTTAACCGGTTGGGCTGTCTGCGATACTTCACTTGTACTGACTGTTAATAAATTTTACATAATATTGTTTATATTATACACATCCCCTATCGTAACAAATCAGATAAGTAATACTGTTGACGTGTCTAAATACAGAGAATAAATAATCATACCTCAAATAATCAGTCGGTCTGACACATTGTTCTTGTGTACAGCCAGGATCCACAATCCACTGATTTCACATTCATCAAAACCTGAGATGTTGAAAATTAAGGGGTGAGCAAAACCACGGCTCAGTAAGAGAATTATATGCCTCACTTGATACTCAGCTTCCTATATGCTGAAAATCTTTTTCTATTTTTCCTATGGGCTCTAGGCTCGCATGTAAGAAAGATACTACAGTCGGCTAGGAATCCGAATGGAGTAAGGTAGGTATTTTAGAATACCATACTTGTTACGGAACCTAGAAGCAACTGTAGAGAAAAATTTTCTTTTTGTTTTGAATTAATAAATCCTTTTCCTTTTTAATCTTTCATAACCTTTTTCATATTCTTTTCAAAATAATGCTTCTACGAAATAAAGCCTTTAAATAGAATAATTAATATCCGTATAGTCCTTGAAAAGAATATTAGTTAAGTCATCATCTTATTTCTTTAAAACTTATTTCATGTTTTAGTGTGCTCTCTTAATTAGTTTCGCCCTTTAAAAGCAAAATAAGCTATTAAAGTCTATTCCATTCTTAAGTTCACAATATCCTACGGTTTCTCATACTAACATCGGAACACGTGTAGCACTTAGTTCCCGAAGGACTCTAGAGGTGGCTCCCACGGTTCAGTCATCGAGTCTCTACTCGGTTTGGCCTTTACTAAAACGTCGGAACACGTGTAGCACTTAGTTCTCGAAGGACTCTAGAGGTGGCTCCCACGGTTCAATCATCGAGTCTCTGCTCGGTATGGCCTGTACTGAAACATCGAACACGTGTAGCACTTAGTTCCTGAAGGACTCTAGAGGTGGCTCCCACGGTTCAATCATCGAGTCTCTGCTCGGTATGGCCTGTACTGAAACATCGGAACACGTGTAGCACTTAGTTCCCGAAGGACTCTAGAGGTGGCTCCCACGGTTCAATCATCGAGTCTCTGCTCGGTATGGCCTGTACTGAAACATCGGAACACGTGTAGCACTTAGTTCCCGAAGGACTCTAGAGGTGGCTCCCACGGTTCAATCATCGAGTCTCTGCTCGGTATGGCCTGTACTGAAACATCAGAACACGTGTAGCACTTAGTTCCCGAAGGACTCTAGAGGTGGCTCCCACGGTTCAATCATCGAGTCTCTGCTCGGTCTGCCTTTTCCGTTTGACATATTCCATGTCATGTAAAATATTTCCCTTTTTAACATGTCACCTATCATTTATGGATTCTAAGATAGACGTTAATCTTGTCGTACTATAAACCCGGAGGGTAAAGGACTAAACCGGTCAAATCTATGACCATAATCTATATTGTCCTCGGTGGATCACGGATCAGGTGTCGACCGGGACTAAACATGTCACATATCATGTATCAGCATGATAAGAATACCAACCAGTCTCAAAACCGTATTTTTCATCGGAAAATACACCTTATGGAATTTATACAATTATATAATTCCATGATTTAAAACCATAAGGGTTATAATCCTTTAGTGAATATTGATAAAAATATCCATAAAAATATTTACTATATTTCACTTCATCTTTCGTCTCGTAATTCGTGTAATTTATCTATTTCGAGAATTTTCGGTGATTTCATTATCACCATTCTCGAATACATGAATATTCTAAAGTTCCATCTCATTATATTCATATTTTATGAAATTTAGAAATTTCCTCATGTCTCGTGATTTACTATCGAAATTCGAAAATAAATCATTTAATATGATTTTATAAAGTTTTTCTAAAATTTTCGGCAGCATAATGGCTGCCGATTCACTAACCTCCTGCACGGAAAATACAGTTTAAAATCTTTCAGCCAGTACTTCTTCTCAAATTATTTTCAGCAATTCATGCATCATAATAATTTTCATAAAATAATTGCATAAAATATTTTAAATTAAATTATGCAGACTGAGTATCCTTACAGTGCTGCACATGCATCCCTTACTTTTTTCCGGGTCGGCGAATTCCGCTTATCGATCGCGCCCGCACTCCATTTCTCCCGATTCCTTGTCTCGATTGCTGAAAATAATTTCTGGAATTAAAATTCTAATTTTTTGAATTTTTCATAATTTATTTAATTTTTTTCTGAAATTAAATTCTCGGGAAATTTCTTACCGAATTTGTAAAATCCCGGGTTGTCGAATTTCCGGGAATTTTTCAAATTCCCAAAATTCTCCTTTTTCCTCTTTTTCTTCCTTTTTCTTCCTTTTTCCTCTTTTTCTTTTCTTTCTTTCTTTCTTTTTCTTTTTCTTTTTCTTTTTCTTTTTTCTTTTTCCTTTTTCTTTTCTTTTTTTCTTTTCTTTTTCTTCTTCCTTTCCCGGTCAGACCGGTTCAGACCGGTCCAGCTTCTTTCCTTGCCGGTTCCTCGCCGGCGGCCGGTTCTCCGGCGGTTCGGGCGTCCCTCAGCTGGCCGGCTACACGACGAACTTGCCGGTGCCCTCCGTTCGCCCTGGATTGGCGGCACGGTGGCGGATCGAGGCGGTTTTGCCTCGGTTTCTTCTTCCTCTTCGCCGGCGTTCCTCCGCCGTCCATTGCGTCGCCGGTGGCTTCCATCGGCTTCCTCTTCCTCCGGTGAAGCTTCGGTGGTAGTGCCGGCCACCGATTTGGCCGGCATCGCCGTCGGCCATTTCCTCTTCTTCTCCGGCGTTTGCTTCTGTTTCCCGTTCGATTTTCCTCCGTTTCTTCACACCGGCGTTGGCGTCGGCTTCCTCTTCCCTTGCCGGCGTCGACGCTTCTTTTCCTTCTCCTCCTTTCCCTCTCCGGCGGCCGCTGACGGGGGCGGCTCTTCCGGTGACAGAATCGGGTTTCCCGATTCTGTCTTTTGTTTTCCTTTTTATTTGGTTTCCTTTTTGGTTTATCCCTTTCCCTTTTTAGTATGTAACCTAATATATATTATACACTATATTTTATACTTTATACATATACTATATATTATATACTACACATATATTAATTCATACATAGTATAATTATTTATATAGATATAATATAACAATATATCTACTTTATATTTATGTTATACAATTTAAATAAAATAATATTTGCTTATTTATATAGTATTGTACTATATATATATATTTAAAGAGATACATACATATACATATATGTATATTAAGTATTACAAAAATGTATATCTAGTATAAATATATATATATATATGTATATTTATATACTTAAAGTTAAATAACATATATGTATACAAATTATATAAATGCTATAATAAAATATTTATACATATAAACTTTTATATAAAACCACATTTACTTTTCTTATATATTCATATACTTTTATTTAAAAAATAATATATATATATTTCATATATATATCTGTACATATATATTTATAATTATATAAATACATTTTATAATATACACATGTCTTTATTTAAGACAAAATAGTATATATTTTATTTCATAATATATACTAATATTCATATACATACATATGTATTTATATAAAAACATGTGTAAATATATTTATATAATTTAATTATATAAATATATAATATACGCATTTTTATTTTATTAATTTTGGATTTCCATTAATCCAATTTAAATTCCTCCTTTCCTTATTTTCATAACTCCGATTTTATTTTTATTATTATTTATTTATTTTCATTTAATTTCCTCACTTTTCTTAATTTCGGGAATTTAACTATATTCCCATCTCGTAAATAAATTTTTTTTTATTTCCTCTTATCTATTTTCTTTAATATTTATTTTCAATATTTATTATTTCCAATAATTGAAAAATTTACGGTTATCACACCAGCAGACTTCATAAGTGCAGAAATGGGCAAGGGATCGATCCCCACAGTGAAGGGATCGATCCCCAGTTGGCAAAATGGGTTGGAAGACTTTTTGGAAGTTAAGGATCGATCCCCTATGGCTAAGGATCGATTCTTTAACACGAAAATAGTGCCAACGGCTAGTTTTTTAGGGTTTCAATGGGAAGAATTGCATTAAATACTTTAACAACCGTCCCAAGCAGTTGGTAGACTATAAATAGAGACATTTATGAAGATTAAAACAAGAATAAGCACTTAGCAATTTTTCTAAGCTTCAAGAGAGAATTCAAATATGAAAAATCATCTTTGTATTTGATTAGTGATATCCCACCTTGTACACCACCTAATCACATTAATTTCTGTTATTCAAAGGGGTGTGCTAGCCTTGTAAGGTTATCTTGTAAGAGTGAGGGTAGCTTTGCAAGGGGATAGGTTGAGAAGGTTATTCCTAAGCCTTCAAAAGGAATTGTAAGAGGTCTCACCACATCTTAAAGTGGTTTGTATTCATTCACAAAGAAGAGAGGAATCAATCCCTTGACAAGAGGATCAAGGAGAGAAGACGTAGGTAAGAGATTGATCGAACCTCTATAAATTTTGTGTTTGCTACTCTTTCTTTTATCTTTATTTATTGTATTTGCTTTATTATTGCATATATTGCTTTATTTGCTAATTGAGGTCTTAAAAACTCAAAATTCGTAGTAAAACCGATTTATCCCCTTCTCGGTAAAGCCAACATATCTATAATTCTTTATTTAATTAATATATATTATATATTTATTTGATTTATGTTCCTATTATTTATTTATCATGTATGCTTAATGATTAAGCTTTTAAATCCTTATAATACTAAAATTTTCGTAATTCGATTAATAAAAATGAATCATTCTCCAATTAATTCTCCATCATAATTCATCACTCCTACAATTCTCATAATCCTTGATAATTCTTAATAATCACATTTTTCTAATATCTTATTAAATTGATCATCACTTGAGAAAAATTCTCAATTGTCACAAGTGGTCATATATTTGATAAAGGTGGCAAGTATGATTTAAGTATGCAGAAGGACGAGTAGGATGTCTTAATTTTTCATTTTCTTTCAAAAAATAAATAAAAAACATGTGATCACGTATTTGATAAAGATCAATATTAAAAAAAAAATAAAAAAATGTGATCTCATATTTGATAAAGTTTGTAGTAGGAAGGTAGCGAGTGGGATTGGAGGCTGTTGAATGGCCAACACGATTTTTAATTTCCTAGTTTTTTCTATAGAATTTTTAAAAACAAAAAGAAAAAGGCTGCTGACTACCAACAAACATTTCAAGCAAGCCAAAAAAACATGTGATCTGGTATTTGAGAAATATGGCAACTAGTAAGGTGGCAAGTATGAATTAAGGCTCTTGAAAGATGAGCATGGTTCTTTGTTGTACAAAAATAAAGTCACTTCTGGGTTTGATGAAGATGAAACAACTTGAATTTGATCTTGGACTTCTGGAAATTGGACTTCTTTGAATCACGAACAGTCACAAATAATGTAGTAACAAACTGCAAGACATGTCGTTATAATGTCACTTTCCTTAAGACTTATTTCATCCCCATCGGTTATAGTATGCAAATGGGATTGTTCAAATAGCCTTAGGATATAATGAAGACAACCTTATTTAATATCACATTGTGTCAAGGCCCAGCCCGTTCATACCCCATCGACGGGCATCCCCTTGGCCCTTTGCTTCAAGTTTGCCTTAACTCACAATGTACTGTTTACTTTGGAAGCCCTATGGGCCCCTCACGATTTTGTCGTGAGCCGTGCACTATGCACCGTCGCTCACAATTCGTGTCCCCATTGGGGTTCGAACCAAAGACCCTTAGGTACTCAAGCTTTACACTCATGGTAGCAAGACGTGTCACTATAATGTCACTTTCCTTGAGACTTATTTCATCCTCATCAATTATAGTATGCAAATAAGGTTGTGGAAATAGCCTTAGGATATAATGAAAACAACCTTATTTCATATCACATTATGTCAAGGCGCAGCCCGTTCATAGGCCATCGACTGGCATCCCCTTGGCCCTTTGCCCTAGGTTTTCCTTAACTCATAACGTACTATCTGCTTTGGAAGCCCCACGGGCCCCTCATGGTTTTGTCATGAGCTGCGCGACAATGAGTGTAAGGCTTAGGTACCTAAGGGTCCTAGGTTCGAGCCTCAATGGGGACCTGAATTGTGAGCGACAGTCTATAGTGCACGACTCACGACAAAATTGTGAGGGGCCTATAGAGCTTCCAAAGCGGATAGTACATTGTGAGTTAAAGCAAACCTGGGGCAAAGGGCCATGGAACAAATAGTACCATGAGCGTAAGGCTTAGGTACCTAAGGGTCTTAGGTTTGAAACTCAATGGGGACGCGAATTGTGAGCGATGGTGCATAGTGCGTAGCTTATGTCAAAACCATGAAAGGCTCATGGGGCTTCCAAAACAGACAATACATTGTGAGTCACGGTAAATTTGGGGCAAAGAGCCAAGGGGATGTCACCCGACAACCTATGAATAGGCTGGGCCTTGACGCATTGCACTTGTAAAATTAAATCTCTGAGGACTTTTGACAAAAACAAAAGTATTATATCTTAGCCAAAGTCTTCTGCAGTAAAAACAATGTCTAGGAGACTTGTTTTTTACTTTGAGATTAAGAGAGGATAGAAGAATTTAGAATTACTTGGTGTCTTTTAAGTTTGAACTTGACATCTCTATTTATAGAAATTAATTCCAAGTGATGTGATCTTTCAATCAAGTGATGTGAATTTTCATTTATGTTGCTTGATTCAACAAATATAATTGTTTAACAAGATCAGTACTTTTTTAAGCCAATGGTTATGTTTCTTAACCATTCAAAGTGAAAGAATAACTTTAGGAAGAGTTTGTAGACAAAAACTAGCTATTGTATTCACTTTTATACTAAACTACTCAAATGTCTAAAAATGACAGTTAAATGCTCTAGTGTAATTTTGAAACAGAAAACAACCTCTAAGCAGGGCAGTCGACTTCTCTAAAGTAATTTAAAATCTAAGATTGCACTTTAATGGGCAGTTGATTGCCCTCCTAGGGCATCAACTGCCCAAGTATAATTTTTGGATAGAAAAGTTGCTACACAACGACAATTGATTGCCTTATAAACTTAGTAAAAATCATTTTAACTCAATTTTACTCAATCTAGAATCATGCCAAGCACTAATTTTACTTGTCCATTGATTAAACGTCTTTTTAATCAATTCTTTCCACTTTATTTTGAATTTTTTTTTTACAATTTTTAATATTTTTTTTTAAAATTAAAAAGACGTGATCACATATTTCCAAAGGTTGGCAAGCAGAAAGGTCTCAAGTAAGATTTAAACTTGTTGAAAAGCATGATTTTTTTTTAATTTTCTAATTCTTTTCAAAATATTAAAAACATGTGATCTCGTATTTGAAAATTGGTGAATCGGAAAGTCGCGAGTAGGATTTAAGCGTGCTAAATGACGAGCAAGATTTTTAATTTTCTGTTTCTTTTTAAAAAATTTTAAAAAAATGTGATAACGTATTTTAAAAAGTTGGTGAACAAAAAGGTCACGAGTAAATCTATCCAAGGGCTGAGTAGCTTATTAAAGCCCGAAATTTAGCCCTATTTGTTAATGGACTTGGACAAAAAGAGGCCCAATGAATGAGCTTGAACAAAAAAACTTAGGTCTCGGGCTTTGCCTTTGAAGATATAGGCCTGGCCTAAACATTATTAATATTAAAATTTTTTATATATTTTATTAAATATAATGTAATTATATGTATTTAAAATATTAATAATTAGTAAACATTATATATATTTAACATGAAAATTAATATGTAAAGTTTGACAAACTAAATTAAATTTTAAATAGAATAAAAGAATAAAAAAATCAACATAATCAAAATGTAAAAAATAAAGAAATAAAATAAAATTGGGTCGGGCTAGGCTTGAGCCTAAATATAGTTTAGTTTATTAGTATATAGCTTAAACTCGACCTGAACTTGATTCTGCCCACCCATGGACACCTCAAGTCACAAGCAAGATTTAAGACTTTTGAGGGAGAGCGAGATTTTAATTTTCTAATTTTTGCGTATTTTGAAAAAAAGTAGTGAGCAAGAAAATAGCGAGTAAGAGTTAAAAAAGCTTCAGTAGCAAACAAGATTTTTAAATTTCTTAAAGTTTATTTTCCAAAAAATTAAAAAAAATGATTGTGGACCGCACATGTATATTCTAGACGAGTTAAAAGGACATCTGCTCACATTTTTTTTTTCTTGAGAAATGTGATGAGGCTAAAGGTGACAACCAAAATTAAATATATTGACTAATAAATGGTTGAAATAAGAAGTGAAAGTAAAATATTTTTTAGTACTTAGATAGAATTTAAATTTTGAAATCGTTATTGTTGAGATTATTTTTTTGTTTATTACTTTCGATTTAAACATAATTAAACTCAGACCGTAAAATAAATAAAAATACTTGTAATTACACAAAAAAATTAAAGATATTGAAATGCGAGGGTAATTTAAATCTAGGCCAATTTATCATTTTCCCCTTTGTCTTGCATTACCAGCGGGTCAAACTCTTGTTGTTAATGAATAATAAAGAAAGACTAGGTGTATAATAATAAATAAAGACTTACCGTATAAAATATATTCCACCGATTAGGTAAGATGTCCCTAAATACGTACAAAGACGAGGTACATGTAATAATAATCCTCGACAAGTTACAATTTAAAAAGACACTATTATAATCCCCTTACTTCTACTTTGAATTGTAGAAACCAAATAGTTTTCTTATAATTATTTCTTTTAATTTATTAATTCCGAGATCAAGTTTTTGAGTGATGATTCCTGTTGTTAGTTAACTATACGCGTGCATGTGCTCAATAAGCCAAAACTCATTTATCACTTCCTAAGACATCCCAAGTCCAGCTTATTGTCATCAAAAAAGAATTTATTGTCACTAAGATGACTTAATATGAATTGTATCAATATATTTCAATTTTTTTGAATTTTGTTACTATATTTTAAATTTTGTTAATTTTTTTGACAAAATTAACACAATTAAAATATATATTTTATTAATGTAAAGGTGAAACTTTTGGGTGGTTTTAATCAATTTTAACTGAAATTTATTTTGAATAATAGCAAGTTTTATAATAATAATAAGAAGAAGAAGAAGAAGAAGTCGAGGAAGTCAAATTTATCTAATCAAGGACAAAATTAAGCTTATTTGAATTTGAGCAACCAGTTTGTAGATAACCAATATGGCAATTAGCATTGTCAAAATAGGTTAAAGCCAGTTGACCAACCTAGCCCGATCCATATTTTTAGGATTTTGGCTTCACTTTTGTAATCTGTTTAAGTAAAAGGGCTGTTTAGCCCAATCTATTTAGGTTCGGGCTTTTAACCTGGTCATGGATTTGGCCCAAACCTATATGGGTCGATCCATTTTATTTTTTTGTAATACTGTTTAATTTATAATTATATTTAAAATTTATTTATATTTTTATTTATTTACATACAACTAATCTCATTTAATTAAATAGATTTTAAAAATAAAGTTAAAAATAAGGCATAAGCTAATTAACGAAGTCAATGTATCTATGCATTGATGGCCTTATCTTTTAATAGAATTAAAATTGAAATGAATGGTGAAATTAAATATTAAAAGACTTGTTATATTTTTTAGTCTCTAAGTTTGTTAAAACAATTTATGTTATGGTTGTTAGACAATTAATATATTCAAATGATGTTGAAGATTTGAAGCTATGGATTTGATATAACTTTACGTGATGTTTATTTTAAAATTTTATTTTGTTTATTTAGTAAAAAATGAGTTGTTAATAAAATTAGAACTGGTTCACTTTGACCTTGACATTTCTCTTGATTTTGTAGCTAGGCATAGATTACAGTAACTTTTTTATTTTAAATTAGAACTAGTGAGCTGCCAGCGCTTTGTCACTTACTAGAATTATATTTAATTTTTTTTTATGTAAACCACATGTATTTTCGTTCGTTTTAACGGATTGAGACTAACTTTGCTTGAAATTTATTCACAGTTGAGGCTTTCACCCCTCTCTAAAGATGTGTTTAGTGAGAGTTGAACCTAATAGCTCTTCCCCCAAACTCAGGTTGCATTATCAATTGAGTTACAACCTATGGGTAGAATTAAATTTATTTTTTACCGATAGGTGATTGGAAAAAGTAGAAGATAATTTTTTTAAAAAACATTTGAATATGGTTCGAATCCTAAAGTTGTTACTATTGGGAGAATTTTACTGTTTACTATACTAAGTCCGAATAAGATTAATCTCATATTGTAAAATAGACGATGATACTTGCGATTACACCAAAAAAAGAATTAAATTTAATTATTTTATCTATTTTTGTTAACATAGAATAACTAATGAGAAACATCAATATGAATGGTATCAAAATTATCATGTATGTATCCTAATTCAATCATTCAACTCTTTCACTTAAAATTTGATGCTGGAATTATTTATATATAGCTCATTAAAAAATTATAATGAAAAGTTGTCATATAAAGGAACTTTATGACAAAAGATAATACAAATTTGTTTTACAGAACTAAATAATATGAAGCGATAGCCTCCCAATCAAGTTCACCTATCTTATTAACAATCAAAACTAATGATATTATGTGCATTTTATACATGGAAAGATAATATTGCTAAGATTGTTACAAAATTTTTAAATAAAAAAATAGAAGAGCATAAAACAAAGGGCTTTGCAAGAGAAATGAGAAAGTTCAAACCTCTCCAAGACATCACTCTTTCATCTTTGGTTCCCATCGCTTTACAACTGTACACAGTAACTTAATTATAAACCACAATTGATATACAAAATCCAGCTTTTGATCATGAAAGGAAGAAAGTTCTAAATGGTGTATATCTGACAATGTAGCTTGATGGCTAATATATTAAAAAAGTCATTAAACTTTATTACTTTATTTAAATAAGTCCTTATATTTTTATTACATCTAGATAAGCCATTAACTTTTTACTTGAATTTGAGTAAGTCCTTAAACTTTAATTTGTATCCAGATAAACTCCTAACCTTTAATTTATACTTAAATGAGCTATTAACATAAATCAATCTTTTATAGAAGTGAATAATCGATTTTTTTTTATTGAGTTTAAAACTTAACTTCCTACAAAAAAAGGGTTAGTTAGATTTAATTATGTATATTATGTATATTATATATATTATATATTGTATATTTAAAAAAATATTAATTAATTTAGTCAGTTTAATTCGTAATTTTAGATATCGACTTAATTGAATAAACCGACTGTAGACACCCCATTTTATTCGGGGTCTTTTAATGTTATTGGACTTATTGGGTTTGATAATTAGAAGATGAATCTAATTTTTGTATTACTATTTTATTTATTAAAAAGTGAAAAGAAAATAGAAAAATAAAAAAATAAAATAACAAAAATAAAGTGATCAAAGAAGGGAAACTTGAAAAAAAAAATCAAAATCTTAAAACAAAGGCAAAGTCAAAAATTTGAAAATTTTTAGAAAGAAAATCAAAATCAATGAGTGAATCAAGTGGGAATCAATGAAGATACAAGTCAAACTCAAATTTGTGCATGGATGGAAAGGAAATAAAATTGGTTTAATACCCGTATCAAAAAAAATGAAAAATATTAAATAAAAGGGCACAACACACGGGAAAGAAAGAAAACCCTAGAAAACCTTAGAGGAAAAGATATAAAGCAGACGAAGTGAAAAGGGAAAGGGGGGAGTGGGATACGATTTTTACACAAAAAAAAGGGAGAAGATTTGACTACCTCTTTTACTATTCATCGTCTCCAACCACGCCTTGGCAACATCATCATCTTTCTCGCCAGCCTTGAGATCCCGTCACTGCCACCTTGTTTCCGCCAATCACTGCTGTCCCATTTTCATCCATCGTTCCTGCCATTCTTGCCGCCTCTGCATATTGCTCTACACTGCACTTGCGCACGTTGCTGCACTTTGTCTCCAGCCTTGCCCCACAACTTGCTACAAAAAAAAGGGCTGCTCCACGTTCCTGCCTTTGTACCTGAAACAGAGTTGGAATCCTTCGCCATTAACTCTCTTTTCACCTGGTCACCAACGGAACCGCGCCTTTACCTTGCCCATCGCCCAACAACTGCAGCACTGTGCCTTTGTTTTGGTCGTCTTCTTCATCACTGCACCATTCCTCATTGCTGCCAACAGCTGCTGCATCCGTGCCATCCATCGCCACCGCTTATTGCTGCTCGTTGCTGGTTACGACGTTAAAACAAGGGAGAAAGCCAGCATATTCACGTGGGAGAAAGACAGAAAAAAAAACAAAAAAACAAGACATCTGTTGAGAAGAGTGAAGAAGGAAATAGGAAACAAAGAACGAGAAAAAAGAAAAGAAAGCAAGGAAGCTTTCGTACCAGCCTTGCTCTATTACTTACGTAAAAGAAGGAAAGAACGTTTGGCTTAGCAAAGATTGGAGGAGAACCCGAAATCGTGAATTGTTTGATGCAGAATTTGTGTGCTATTGATCATTAAATACTGGGCTGCCATTGACGTGAAAGGAGAAAGAGTGAAGAAACAAAGTAAAGAGAAAGAAAGTGACGTTGGTCACTCTACAAGTTGGCAAAGGTAACTTTTTCTTTATGTTGTTAATCTGTTATCATTCATACTATTATTCTATTTTATTCTATGGCTCTTTGACGTTGACATGTATGAAAGTTCATTCTATTTGCTTGGTAAGTTGATTGTAGTGTTTATTGTACTTGGGATATCTTTAAGCTTTATATACTGATCTAAGATATTTGTGGTCTTAAAAATAAATTTTATCGGGTTGTCATGTCTGAGTTAATAAGATTTATAATAATGAAAGTTACATAAATAAATTTATATAGTGGAAATTCTAAATTTGAAATGTTAGTAAAAATTTGCTTGATCAATTTAAATTATAAAGTTTAAATAAATAAGTATCATTCCGACGATGAAACTCTTAAAGGGACTGCGCTCAAGTGGTACTTTAAGAGATCTTGAGGTAAAAAAAAAATTCTATCCAAGGCCTCACCGGCTTAATGGAAGGTCTAAATAGGATTTTTGATAATAAATAATTTATATTCATTTTAAATAAATTTATAAAATTACAATAAAAACAATTAGTTATAAAATTAGGAAAGATATTAATGATTAGTAATGATACGATAAAAATAATAATAGTAAAGAATAAAACAAAGAAGGAAATGAATAAAATAACTAGAGCTAGATATTAAAATAATAATGGAAATGAATATAATTTGCTTCGATGATGAAATATTAGGAGGATTACGCTTAAGTAATTTTTTTAAAGATTTCTAGATGAGAAAGTTCTATTCAAGGCCTCACTAGCTTAATGGAAGGTCTAAATAGGGTCTTCAATAAAAAGTAATTTATATTCATTTTTTAAAAATTAAAATATGAATAATTAGTGGATTTGTCATTGAATTAGAACAAGATTAATTAGAAACGATATTAATAATCCATGATAATATAATAGAAATAATAATGAGTCACAAAATAAAGAATGGAATAGAATAAAAATTAGATATAAAAATTATACTGAAAGTGAATACGAATTACTCCAATGATGAAATATCGAGAGGATTACGCATAAGTTATTTTCTTGAAATTTTCTAGGTGAGAAGATTATTTTCGAGGCCTCACCAGCTTAATGGATGGCCTAGAGATAGTTTTCAATAATAAGTGATTTTTATTCATTTTTTAAAAGTATAAAATAAGTTATTTGTATCTAAAAAATATTATTAAATTAAAATCAAAGTGATGAATTAAGAAGATAAAAAAATTTCAATAATTCATGTTAACTAAAATAAATAAATAACAATAATAAATAGTAATAAAATTTGATGAAATAATAAAAGGATAATAATAAATAGGAGTTATTGAGAATAAATATTGATTGTTCCTATGATGAGATTCCAGGTAGAGTTATGCTTAAGTAACGCTTTGGAAATCTTTAGGTAAGAAAATTTCTTTTGGGTCTCACCAGCTTAATGGAAGATCTAAAAGGGATTTTTGATAAAAATAATTCATATTCATTTTTGCATAAAAAATAAATAAATAAAATTAATAATTAATAATAGAAAATAATAGAATGGTAAGAATAAGTTGGGTAGAAGGAATCAAAGTTAGGAATTTCTCATAAAATGTTAAAATGAATCCGACGACGGAACCTCTTCAAGCAAGTCGCATAGTACTACTTGAATACTCCTGAGGTGAGAAAGATTTTTTAAGTTATCCCATCAGCTTAATGGAGGATACTTAGAAATATTTTTTAATATTAATTATATCGAGATTAAAGATCAACATAAGCAAATTTAGCAAATGACCTAAAACTAAGTGGTACCATTTTAGGATGGGCGTTGTGAGGGTGCTAATCCTTCCTCACACGTAACCGTACTCCCGAACTCAGAACTTTTAATGTAGACCAAGCCTTATCCTTAGTTCGAATAAGTGACCAATCATACCTAGGTTAGAATGGTTGGTGGCGACTCCATAGTTTTGTGTCTAGCTATTAGGTTTTTCTAAAACTTAGTACGTTATGACACCGACCTATTAAAATTAACTTAAACCTGAAAGTAACTTAATCGAATCGAATTGATTGAATTTTGATTGGTTAAATAATTTTGAATCAGTTTTTATTCATATGTAATTTTTTATTTGAAATAAGGGCTTATTTGAGTATGAATCCAAGTACGAAGGCATATTTGGATACAATAATAGTATAAAGACTTATTTAAATAAAGTAACAAAGTTCAGAGACTTTGTTAATATTTTAGCCTAACTTGATTTATGAAAAGAAAACATAATGCCACTTAGAAAATGATGTTATGGTTGAAATGATATGCAAATTAAGTGTTTTTCATCTTAGATTCCTTATTTCAATAACAAAGCAAAAATTCAGAGAGAATTTAATTAAAGTAGGGTAAATTTCATTGAGATCCTCAAAATTTTATCATAATTCAACTTTGCTACATTAATTTTAAAAATGGACACTTTGGTCTAAAATCACAAATGATTTTAACATATGTAAGTCAATTACTAAATTTGAATTAGTAATATTAAATTCCCAAGTATCAATAATGAATTTTGTTACTATTTATTATTTTTAAGTAATTTTTAAAAAATTACTCTACGTAAGATTTTTATCTTTTAATACCAAAAGAGTATTATGGATATTTCATGAGTAAAAAAATGTTTAGTTTAATAGATTTTTTAATATTAACTTAATAAAACAATTATTTTGTACCATCAAATTTATAATTTTGAACCAAAATATCATTTCTCAAAGTAATGAACTAAAGTTTAATTATGATAAAACTTTGAGAATCTTAGTAAAATTTACCTATTAAAGTAAGACATTGAAAATCTACCAGCAATTTATTTCACTTGCGTAGTTGATGTCTAAAAATGTTGTTCAAGGATTCTTTACAAAATAACTCACGTCACTCCATTGAGAAGCAACAATACAATGTGGTAGTGCTTATGAATTCAAATTTGAGCTTTCCATGAAAGATAATATAAAGAGAAATTCTATTTGCGCGCACCATATTATTGGACACACCTTAAATACTAGAAAACCTTAACCTCATTTCCTATCTCTTCAATTTTACTTACGCATCCTAAATTTTCCAATCTTATACCTAAATCACCTCTAGTCTCTTCAACCCTAAATCACCCCCTACCCTTTCATTCTAATTTCTCTCAACTTTCAATCTTACAAAGTTCTTCAAATTTTAAAGTTTGGCAAGATTAAAAGGTAAATATAGCTTACCTCTTTATTGAAATATGTTTACTCTTGATTTTTTTTTAATTTAAACCTTTTATTATGATGACTTATGTGATGGATTGTATGGTTGACAGTGAATGCATTCGGGTAGGGTGGGTTTAGGGTTTGTTGAACCATACCCACGGCAACTCCTTACTGCGAGCCATTATAGGGTCATTGCATAAGTGTGCTGTGACCCATTGGATGGTCGCAGCATGGGTGTGCTATAAGAAAGCTCGCGGCACACCCATGCCATGACCATGAATTGGACGCGAGCCTTAAAAATAAGTCCTATTTTTTTTTTACTAGTATTTGTTTTTTAATTAAGGTTAAATTACATTTTATGTTAAAATGTATTTGTGAAACATTTTATTTTAGTGTGATGTAGTTTTTACTATGATTTTAGTGATAGTTTGGATACTTTTAAGCAACTTAACATTGTCCTCTTTATATGTGATTTGGTTAAGGTGATGTGGATTTGTTTCGTACATATGAAGTGGTTTATTGCATGAGAATTGGTTAAGGGCACGAGAATTGTTTTTTTACATGTGCAATGACTTTGTTGTACGTTGATACAAATGTCACCATGTCCACCACCACATTGACGTACACATGATCATAGCCGTCTACTCATTGCTACATCAAGGTGGAGACCTATTGCGTTTGAGAGGAGGAGACACAATGCAACAGAGGCATTATTTGACGAGGACATATAGCTAGTGATGGCAAAGGAGCCTGTATGCAACTACTATTGATGATGCACCACTTTCCGAGGAGATGCAGCATACTAAGGCTATAGTTGGAATTGAGAGGCAGTAGGCTGCTACGGATAGGCAGTAGGTGAGTACATCTACTCATGTAGCGATCATAACAGCTATTACTGGATTGTATCTGGTGGTCCAATTGATCCATCTATTTTGATCAACTATCAATTGCATGTTGCTACAACTATTTGGTAGCAAAAGATATATTTGAATGTTATTACTCATTTATTGTAATGTAAATTTGTCACGACCCGAAGACCGCGACTTTCACTTGATTCTTATACTTTTCTTAGTCTACAATTTATGGACTAAATTTTTTTCTTTTTCATTTTAAGGGTTGTATTCGGTGTCAGTGTAGTTACTATACTATCTAGTGACCTATAGTCATTCCCTTTAAATATTAAACAAACATGAAACGGTTCTTAGTTACATCCCGACTTGTTAAATAGAATATGTAATGTGCATCAATTTAAGTCTTACATGTAAACAAGTATTTTATAAGAAACATATACCTCAGAAGACTAGTACCAAACCCATACACCGTCTCGATGCCCACTTAGTAGCTCACACGGCAGATGTTAACTTCAATAGTCTGAAAGAGATGAAATTTAGTGGGGTGAGCAAAACCACGGCTCAGTAAGATACTAATATAAATACAAGAGTAGGATTATACTGTCTTAAACTGCAATGCTTAAAACTTGCAAGGATGCAATTACAGTTAATCCTTTCTCATCGATACATCTCATTATCACTTCTCATTTTCACTTTTCATTTCATAATCATACATTGGTATGCAATCATCTCATATCAGTTCTCATATTTACTTTTCATTTCATAATCATATTTCTGTATTCTATCATCTCTTATCCATTCTCATATTGTGGATCATGATCACGGTGGTACGAAGTCATAATTCTCTTCGTGTATTTCTATATTCATGTTTCATATCATATCATGACATCATATAAATGAAATATCGTTACCACCGAATCATGGTACTCCTCATATATTCTTCATGTTTAATTGAGATATCCTATCGAGTCACTTTACATTTAACAATCATATTCCCGTCTTATATCAATTCATATCACTTATCGTATGAGAATTTATGATCACGATAGAATAAGATCAGAATTCTCTTCATATCAATCTTATGTTCATATATCATATCATATCATGTCATCGTATAGATGAAACATCATTAACGTCGAGTCATGAAATTCCTCATGGAATTCTCATATACTAAGCATATTATCATATCAGAGTTTAATATGCAATTCATGTAATTTTTTTGTATAAACCACTATCATTTCATATCATATCATATATACTTTAGGACATGCTCAACATATGAATTTTCAATTTATTTCAAGTTTGCCTTTAAGGCATAATAGAAACATATTCAATTTCAATTCATGTATTCGTTTTCAGAGCATGTCTAAAACATGTGCGATTTTAAAACATTTTTCATATACTATAAGTCATATCAGGTCTAGAGTGCATATAAAATCAATCTATACTCTAGACCGCATATCATTTTAAATTCGACACAAAATCGTATATAAATCATATAAGTGTCGAAATCATTTATCATGTACTTTTAAAACATATACTGTAAATCATATCAGGTCTAGAGTTCATATCAAATCAAACTATACTCTAGACCGCATATCATGCCATGTTCGACACAAAATCACATATAAATCATATAAGTGTCGAAATCATATCTCATGGACTTTTAAAACATGTTTAAAACATGTACTGTTTCAAAACATATTTCATTTCAAACTTGTTTCATGTACAGTATAAATCATGTCAAGTCTAAAGTTTATATCAATAAAATCATACTCTAGACTTCATATCATATCAGTTAGAGACTAGGCTAGATCCCTATCATCTCTATCAATAAAGACTTAAATCACTGTAGCTAGCAGTGAAAATCATGTCATCGTCCCCTGGAAACCAACTAGGGCGCTATCTATGGCCATAGACCTCATCTCTCTCAGCCCCACTGATCAGGCGTGACTGAGACCTGTCCACGACTATTGTCGGACAAGCATCTCTCTGCCTAATGAGCAAAGCTCCAATTAGGCGGTTTCCACTATGCTTTATTGAATTTAATTCTTTTAGGGTGTCTATAGTCTCATAAAACATTTAAATCTATAGCTTTCTTTTCAATATCATGTAAAGCATATGGTAAAATTCTGTATGAGACTTCATATATCAATATATATATCTACCATATACTTTCATTTCAAAACAAATCAATACTTTTCAGTATTCATATAAACATTATTAAAATGTTTTAAGTTGCGAGAAGGCATGCTTAAATGCGATGCTATAAAACATTTCAGTATGCAACTTCAGTAATATTCTCATCAAGTACAGTGAAGCGATTTATTTAACTTTATCACCATCAATTATTCGATTTTAAGACTTTCTTTCTGTCCAATCAATAAATCACTATTCAAATCATTCAAGATTCATTTCATTCAGTATTCAGATTGCTCAGTACTCTAATTATTTAATAATCAGATCACTTGGTATTCAAACCATTCGGTATTCAATATCCTTTTTCGATAATTACCGACTATAATAATCATTTGTACATTTCATTATCGATACTAGAACCACATCATCAGTGTGAATCCTCTTAGTATCTATGAGCATTTAAATACCATGTTTCCATATAGCCATCATGATACTGAAATTATGAAATACTAATATCCTCATTCGATATCTATTTCAGAGTCAACATCGAGGATCATAGAACCACAAGATCAATAATCGTTTATCAAATTCATTTATGGTTTGAACTATTAGTACACCTTCAGAATTTTCGACTTGAGGTTCAATTTCATTTACTATCATAAAATCATATCACAATCCTCAATTCACTTTTCATATGGCCTGTAGAATGTAATATCATGCTAGAATTATCTATAAAACGTCATCAATTAATTTTTTTGATTGGCAATTTACCACTTAAAAGAATTTGCCAATTTCAACTATCAACAGTGTTTCAATCATTTAAGTCACCTTGCGACTATCCATATTATTGCAAAAATCTCAGTTCACATCTATTTAACATCGATATCACAATCATACCACTAAGACGGTCCATTTATTTGAATCTATCAATTCTATAATCATCACTTTATCCGTGATCCGTCTAATAAATAATTCCACCTCAATCTCAACTTGATACCATTTGTGCTATTAAAATCACTTGATTTATCGAGTCTTAAGGTTTAAACCATATAATTCATCACATTATCGTGTTTCAACGATCTATCTTTTCATCGATTTCAATATCAGACTTCTCCGGTAATATCATAAAGTCCTTTCAATGTATATTTTTCAATAATTATTTCCAAGATTCCATTTACGTAAGAAACTTAAATCTTTTTCCTCAACGTTTTCCTAAGAATTTCGGCAGCATAACGGCTTAATTTTCCCTAACCTCCTGCAAGGGAAACACAATTTATACCACAGCCGTTGATTCTCACAATTCCTACGTCTCTACTAAGACCCCCACCATCAGTTGTGGGTCCTCTTAGCATTTTTAATATCAATTAAATCAACGCATCATATATAAAAATATCACAATTCCATTAAAAATCATTTCATAAATGCATCATATAAAAATCATAAATCTCACATACAATATGATGCTACTAATGCTTTATAAAAGTATCTTACTTGTTCGCCAAAGCTTAACGCACTTTTCGAGTTTCGAGCCTTGCCGAACTCCACCTTTCGTCTCATTTCCGTTTTGCTACAATTTCAATAATTAACACATATTTTCATTTAGAAAATAATCCAACAATTTCTAATAAATTCCATAGAAATATAGCAAAACTTTTAATTTTCCGTACCCATTTCTTCTTCTTCCTTTTTCTTTTATTTTTTCTTTTTCTTTTCTTTCTTTTTCTTTTCTTTTCTTCTTTTTCCTTTTTTTTTTGAACCGGGTCGGGTCGGTTCAGGTCGGGTCAGGCCGGTTCAGGGCTTGGCTTGGCCGGTTCAACCTTTGCTGGCCGGTTTGGTCACCGGTGGCCACCCATTCCGCCGGTTCGCGCTTCCCACAGCTGGCCGACGTTGCGAGGATGCCGAATCTGGTCTCCGTTTCGCCCCATCACCGGCGACGGCGCCGGATCTGGAACGGTGGCTCTCGATCCCTTTCTCCTCTGTTTCTTCCTCCCTCCGCCGTACGTAGCCTCGCCGATGGTCTTCCTTTGCTTCCCCTCAGCTCCGCCGAGCTCGGGGTTGGGGTGGCGGTGCCTAGACCGGCCGGCACCGCCACTTCCCTCTTTTCTCTTTTTCGCTTTGGTTCCGCCTTCCCTTGTTTCACTTCGCTCCTGTTTTCCTTTTCCTTTCCCGCCGTCGGCGTCGGAGTCGGCTTCCCCTCCTCGGCTCTCCGGGGGCGTCGTTGCCACTTCCTCCTCCCCGCGCCGGCCGGCTCTCCATTGTTTCTCTATTTGCTTCTCTTCTGTTTTAGTTAACAGAAGAGAAGTGTGGGAATCGGGTTCCCCAATTCCCACTTCTGTTTTTTTAATTATATATTTATTATTATATATAATAATAACTATAATATATATATATATATAATTATTATACACCATAATTATATATATACACAATTCATAATATGTATTTAAATACATATTTTGTATCAAAATATATTTATATATATACTTTTTACACTTTAAACACAAAATAATATTTATATTTATCCAAGGTATATTTATATAATATCATTATATAAATATATCAAAATATTTTTATTTCTTATTAAGTTTTGGATTTCTAAATATCCAAAATTATTTTCTCCATTTTCTTATTTAATTTGGATTTCCATTTATCCAAATTAAATTTCCTCCTTCATGTCTTATTTCCAATTTAATTTTTCCTTTTCATTTCTTATTTAATTTGGATTTCAATTTGTCCAATTAAATTTTTCGGATACCTTATATTTATTTAGAGAATTCTCGGTCTTCACAAAATTAGACTTAATAATATTCTTATTATTTGTTTGACTTCCATATAGGAGCAAGAAGAATTGAAAGTTCTTAATCACGATCCTAAAGTTGGTACATGACTACTAGATAGGAGTCGGTCATGCATCTTGGCTTTGATCGAACAGTCAGCATTGGCTCCACTCATGCGGCATAGTTATGTAATGTGTAACAAGACTATAATTATTGCATTTACAAAGAGGCGGCATCCAGAGACAAACACGTTTCATATGCCTTTCGAAGAGATTGTCACATCCTAAATGTACAGTATTTTACCTTTTTCCAAACATTTTACAATGGTTGGGCTGTCTACGATGCCTTTATTTCCCATTTCCTTTTTACCGTAAACATTTATGACTTTGATTTACCATTTGGTAAAATATTTACATATCATAATTTATCTTTCGTTTACATCTCCTGTTTATTAATACAACACAGTAGTACTATAAAGTAAGCCTAAACATATAAAATAAATGATTATACCTCCAGGATTTGTACTACGCTGCCTCGGAGTACTCAAAGCGCAACAGAAATCCTCGAATGATAATCATGTAGTCACTAGAAGTAATCTGTAGGTGTTAAAATAAATGAGTGAGCAAACTACGACTCAGTAAAAGAATTGTATGTAATGCTTGATATTGCGAAATCTATATGCTATAAAATCATTAAATTCCTATAAGTGTACTGGGGAATCTGATAGGAAGGATACTTTAGTTGGCTAGGGATTCAAATGGAGTAAGGAAGGTATTTTGAAATACCTGTCTTGTCTCGAAACCTAGAAGCGACTATAGAGAGTAAGCATTTATTTTTGAAAGTAAATCACTTTTCCATCACATTTCATATTCATCTCAATTCAATGCTTTCATAATATAAAACATTTAATCACATAATCTAATATTCAATTTAAATCGTAAAAGAATATTAGATTGATAATTTTCCTTTTGAAAACATATCACATATCACTGAAATCTCATAAATAGTATTGTACTTAATTTAGTACAGTAAACTGTTTGGAAAACCATCATTCATCTCATTTAAAACATATAAATAATCATCCACTTTTCATGTCATCATTCATTTAAAATCATCACTTTTCATATCATAATAATAGTGGAGACTAAGGTATCACCCGAATTATATCATGCTATAATCCTCGTAAGGTAGAATAATCATCGTGTCAGATCTATTGCCATAGTCTATAAATGTCCTCCGTTGTACACTGATCAAGTGTCAATCGGGACTGAATACATATCATATGTCACATATCACATATCAGCATGATAAAAGGGCCTATTAGTCTCAAAACAGTGTTCTCATCATCATGTCACCTTTGTGGAAATTAATAAAATAATTAAAATCTTCAGTCAGTCCATAAAGGTTTTATTAAATCATTAAGTGAATATTTATGAAAACAATTTATAAAACATTCACTTTTCCACTTTTTACTTCATAAACCATTTCATATATTATAAGACATGTAGGAGGAATTTTTGGTAATCTCACTTTCATTAAATCTGGTAACATGAATATTTAAATAATATTTTTCGATATATTCATGTTTTATGAAAAATATTAAATTCAACATTTCCAAGGCTAGGAAATTATCTCAAGATGCATTAAGATATTTTATGAGATTTTTAGAAAATTTTTAGGAAATTTCAGCAGTATAACGACTGCTATTTTTCTAACCCTCCTACAATTTCAGTACAATTCTAGAATTCACAAACAGCCACAATTCACAGTTTCCTAAGCATTTCATTTCAAAAATATTCTTATAAAATTCATTTCATTAAAATCATGCAGTCGGGATATCCTTACAGACTACATACACATCCCTTACTTGTCTGTCGTATTCGACTCTTCCGAATGCACCAATCGTAACTCGTTGCTCTCAGACTGCAAATAATTGTACCAAAAATATTAGCTTATTGAATTCTTATTTTTAAGCTATTATTCATGTCTCAATGTAGCCACATTGGATATTGCAAATATTTTTGTAGTATAAATTCTACCTGTAGTATAACATAACTTCTTCGTTTTGCATCGGATTTTAAATCTGAGCATACCGACAGACTCCTTGTAATTCCTACAGTCTAAATCTACCCTCAAATCACCAAAACCAACCATAAATCCCAGTCCCCTTCATGAGGCCGGATGCTCCCTCTTCCATCCTTTAATGATTTTCAACATTTTAATACCAAAATCTTATTCTACTAAGCTTAATCATTAATTTGGCACCTAACTTATGCATGAAACCCCATAAATCCTTAAAGAACCAAGCTTGGCTAAATGGTCCTTCAATGAAAAATTTTTATTTTGAAATTTTTAAATGAAAATAATGGTACCAACATGCTTATCACACTTGAAAATGCCTAAAACTACTATTGGAATTCAAGAAAAGCATAAGGAATGGTGAGGTACCTTGCTTGACAGAATAGTACTCCTCCTCTTTTCTCCTTGTTTTGTGGCTTATCCAATGAGATATAGGTATGAGTAGGTAGAGGAGAGTGAGAAGATAAATTTTTTAGTTATAATTGTGTTCAAATTTTGTGTATATAGTTGACTAGGATGGCTTGTATTTTTGTTTCTTCTTTTCTTCACTTATGGTGGCATGGGAGGCTTGGAGAAGACCATGAATAGTGTCGGTCAGCAACTGATGAGTTTATAACGAAAATTTTGGAAGTGAGCAAAATGACCAAAATGCCCCAGTTATGTAAATTTCGAATAATTTTGCCCTTATGGTTTCGCTATTGTAAAAACTGTGTAATCGTGCTCCAAAATTTTGGATTCCATCACCAATTAATCTTATTTAATGTATCTTGATGATTAGAAGTGGTTTAGTCGACACACAGTACACGAATAGTGAGAAATTACGATTTTACCCTCGCGAGCTGTTGGCTGATTTCTCCAATTTAACATCTGATTTGATAAATCCATTAATGTTGTCTTAAACTAATTTTCATTTAGAATAACATGGTATTTTTACTTTGTCCCAATTCATTTTAGTTTGGGTGAAATTTACAAAAATACCCTTGGGACGTATTTGTCATTTTTCAATTTGTTTGCCATACTTCACAAAATGATGCAAACAAGGTATTTTGGTCTCAAAATTTCCATAATATCATTATTACACCATTTATACACTGTTCCTTTAATCATATATGCATCGGGCATGAAAATCAAAGCGGGGCCCATATCACTATTTACTTGAAATTTACAAATATATTCCAAAATAAATCAAAGTTACATATAAATACACATGTACAATACAAAATAATTGGTTCTCACAGAAATAACCATTACTCTAGATGATGTATCGATGTTGCTTGGCATCCCACTGGTTGGAAGGATGATATCATGTGACACTGTCTCAATAGACGAGACATATGAGATGCTAGTGCGACTACTTGGGGTCAATATAGAAAAGGCAAGGGAAGAGACGACCACCATTAAAGGACCACAGGTTAGGATGTAGTGGTTCAGAGATACGTTCTGTAGGGTGACCGACTCTGATAGCACTGAGAGGATAGAGTACGCGGCTCGTGCGTTCTTCTTGTTTCTTCTTGGTTGCACACTTTTTGTGACGTGAGTACCGGTTGCGTACTTATCAATTCTAGAAGATCTTATGACAGTTGGTGAAATTGTGTGGGGTGCAGCTTGCCTTGCTTACACGTATAGACAACTGGGCCTTGCTAGCAGAGCTTAGTGTCATTTGACAGCTGGTTATATGACATTGATTCAGGTATTTAATATTTATTTAATAAAAATCATATTGATTTCTTTAATATTGATTACCTTATGTTTAATTATAAATGTCCCTTTTGTTTTATGCAAGCATGGATTTACGAGCATTTCCCTAGTTAGATCCAGTGCAGGACGTGTAATGCAAAAGAGGGGCAATCTCGTGCTCGTTGATGAAAGCCACTCAGTTGCAGGAAGTGACTTAATGACCTTTAGTATCATCATGTTAGCTAAAATCCGTACGTAGATAATAAATAGTGTCATCCTTTGTCGGAGATTGCTTTCTTTTGTGGATGCATTAAGTTTGATTAGATTGTAGAGCTTTACAATCCGGATAGAGTTTTGCGACAATAGGATTATGTTTTTGAGCTTTTTTTTTTGAGTGAGAGAGAAAGGTTGTATTCAATCTTCATAAACCCACTTCTTCACTAACTTTATGATTGGATAGATAAGATAAAACAAAGTAAATTAAAGTGAAGTGAAAGAAAGTAAAAGAAAGGAAATGGTACATATACCTCTTGTTTGAATCATTAAAATTAATAAAGGAAAGTAAAGGAATCCTAATAACAATTTTTTGGATAAAGAATGGAAAGGAATAGGAAGGATTCATTATAATATATTTTTTCCAAAGATAACATTCTTTTTATAAAATAAAATAATAATTTATATTAGTTATTCATTTGATTAAAAATAAAATTTTGGTATATATTAAGGTATTTTATTTTTTATTGAAAAATATTTTATTTTTTATCTTCAATTTGGTCTAATATAGTTACAGAGTGTTCAAGCAACCATGTTCGAAAATAATAAAATAAAATAAAATAAAATAAAATAAAATAAAATAAAATAAAATAAAATAAAATAAAATAAAATTTTTTGAAATAATAATAAAATGATGAAATCATATTTGTGGTCCAAGTAGAAAATAAAAACAAAAACAAAAATAAGAGACAAATAATTATATGGATTATTTAAAAAAAAACCTAAGGGTATAAATTTTATTCTACAATTTATTTATTTTTGTTGGATTCTCAACACCCTTCCATTTCTTTTATCATTTTTAAAATGTTATTTATTATTTCTTCTATGTACCTTGCTTTCCTTTCTCTTAACTAGTGGTGGCAAAAATTGGCCTGAGCCCGAAAACCTACCCGAATCCGCCCGAGATCGAATCGGGACTAGCCCGAATTGACCAAAAAAGTCAAAGACCCGTAACCGAAAAAGCCCGTAACCGAAAAAGCCCGGAACCGAAAAAACTCGAAACCGAAAAAACTCGAACCCGACACAACCCGAACCCGACATAACCCGAGCCTGATACGATCCGAAATCGAGACTGACCTGAATCGAAAACCGGAAAAAACCGAATTTATAACTCGAGAAAACTCGAATTATAATTATATAATTATTATTTAAAAATAAATAAATAATTGATAGACTTTTTTAATTAAAAAGTTTAAAATTTTGAAAACAATTATTATTTATTATACAATTTTATCAATTATATATTACCAGCATAATAAATATTGAATCTTTTTAATTAAATTAAATTAATTTAAAACACCATATGATATAATATATGATATCAAATAATCTTTAATATTATCTTTATTGCATTTATAATAATAAATATATTATTAATTTAACATTTGATTTTATTATAAAAATCATTTTAACATTTTATTATTTTTATTTTTAATAAAATTTTAATTTTAATACAATAATAAATCAAATATATAAAAATTATATATTTTCAATATTTGTTTGAAACTTTGAATTTGATATTTTGTGCAACACATTAAAAATATTTTTAATAAAATTAATTTAAACTATATTTTCTTAAAGTTTCAAGTATAGAAAGATACTAAATTTAGATTAAAAAAACCTAATCTTAAAATTAAAATTCAAGTTTTTAAGATTAGAAAAAGTTAAGTAATTAAATTAAACAATACAAGTACAGTTTTTTTATACATGGGTATTATTAAAAGAGAAAATTATAGTGGTAATTTTATTTTTAGCCTTAAAACAAGACATTAAAAAATCAAGCTAGTGATAATTAATTATTTATTATATTATAATAATCTTATACATGAATAAACTAATTTGGTATCTTATAATAATGATTTGTATATTATATTATAATAATCTTTTAAGAATAAATTATGTAATCTCTTAGTGTGTAAGTATTATTTTGATGGAATTAAGTATTTATTAAAAATAATTTATTTATTATCTATTAAATGTAAAATTAAAGTGTGGATAAAAATAATAATTCTAATAGTAAATTAAAGTGTAATTTAATAATATATTAGAGTTGTATTACTATGTAAGTGGTAATTTTAATAAAATTTATTTTTTATACTTTGTTAATATTATTATTAATTATATTTAAATAACTAGCATTATATTAATTAATTTAGTAATATCTATTATTTAACATTTTAATTAGATATTCAATCAATTGGTGTATATCTAATATTATTATGTTAATCTAATATTATTATGTTAATGTGAATATGAAAAAAAATTAGTACTCAATTTGGAATAGTTTTTTTGATAGCAAATAAAATACATAATATAGTTAATAAATAACGTCTTATCATGATGATTTGTATGTTATTATAACTTTAAAAATAATATCTTATCATGTGATATATAATCAACTATACAAGCTCTTAATTATATAAAATAGATTACTAATATGTTTATCTTCTCATAATGATTTGTATGTTACATTATAATAATCTCTTACTATGTAATATAGAATAAATTAAACAATCTCTCATAGCATATTATAGTTTTAATTTCAGACATTTTTCATTCCAATTTCTTATCATGCTTTTAGAATATACTCTTGTTTTTAATTTCAAACATTTAATCTCTTATGATGTATTCATGTAATTTAGTTTAAATTGATCAATTAATAATTATAATATTGGATTATTGGATGATTAAATAGATATTAACCTTCTCAACTACTTTTTTAGTCAAAAAAGTGTTTTTTTCTAATTTATTATAATAAGTTACAAATAAAATAATAAACATAATATACTATATATATTAAGATTTACATTATAATAAAATGTCATATATGTTAAATTATCAATATCTTAAGAATTGTATCTTAACATATTATGAAATTTCTATTAATTTAATTTTAGTATTTTATGTCTAAAATTTTAAAATCTTATTATCTTAAGAATAAATTATTATTATTATTATTATTATTATTATTATTATTATTCAATAAACTATTTTTTTGGCCAACAATGTTTCATTAAATTTTAAATTGCAAGTTGTGTTAAAATAAAAATAAAATTTACAACAAATATAACAAATTCCCAATCTAGCTCACGTGGTTAAACATATAACAATAAATGTAAGAGGCCATGGTTCAAATCTTTGTGCAAGTATATAATTTTGATTTCTTTCATATAATTGATAAAAGTTTAGTACCAGATACTACTTGATCAAAAGTTAATCGGGTATAGCGTACCCTAAGAGTACTACCCGAATCCGATACTGGTAATAAGAACACTGTGATAACTGTAAATTTTTCAATTATTGAAAATTAATATTAAAGCAATTAAATAAATAAAATATGTTTATATAATTACAAATTATATAAATGTATTTTGATGTAAATACACATGTATTTAAATACCGTATGGTATATAGTATATATTAAATATACATTGGTATATATAAGTATATATACTATTTGATAAATTTAAATAATATATATGTATTCAGGTATGACATTTTATGTATATATAAGTATATACATATTTGAGAAAATGTAAATATTAAATTACATTAAAGTTTGAATGTATAGATATTGTAAATACAATATATATATGGAATTATTACATTTATATGAATATTTATATAAATGTTATTTAATTTAAAGTACATGAAAATATAAATTTTTATGTGTAAATATATATTATTAATATATAATATATATTTATATAATATATAGTAAAAAGTACTATATAATAAAATAATATAATTATATTTATAATATAATTATAAATATAATTATAATTAAAATAAAATACAAAAAAAAAGAAAAAAAATAGAATCGGGAAGACTCCCAATTCTGTCTCCCCAAAGGGCGACCGACCCTTCGCCGGAGAAAGGAAGAGAGACAAGGGAGGAAGACGGCGTCGGCAAGGAGAGGAGAAGAAGCCGGTGACAGGAAGAGAAAAAGAAACGGCGAAAACAGGAAGGAAAATAGAAGGAAAAAACGGCGGAGGCCGGGAAGAAAAAAAGGAAGAGAAAGTGGCGGTGCCGGCCAAATCGGTCGCCGCCACTGCCATCGAAGCATCACCGGGGGAAGAGGAAGAGGAAGAAGGCCACCGGAGGCGCGGTGAATGGCGGAGGAGGGCTGGCAAAGAGGCAAAAGAAACCGAAGGTAAACTGACTCGATCCGCCGCCGTGCCGACGATCTAGGCCGAACGGAGGCCATATCCGGCTTCACCGTGGTGACGGCAAGCTGCTGAGCCACCGAACCGCCGGAGAATCAGCCGCTGGAGGAGAACCGGCGGTGAGGGGAAGGTGACCGGTCCGGCTGGAAAAGAAAGAAAAGGAAAAAGAAAAGGAAAAGAAAAGAAAAGAAGAAAAGGAAGAAAAAGGAGAGAGAAAAAGGAAATTTTCGGACTTCGAAAATTTCGGAATTTCGGGAAATCCCAGAAAACTCGGAAACTCGAGAATTGCAGGAATCGGTAAGAAATCCCGAAAAATGTTAAATTATTTAAATAATTTATTTATTTAAATAATTATAAAAAAATTCTAAAATTTAGATTTTAATTTCAGAAAATTCCCTCGATAACCGAACCGATGGAATCGGGCGAGGTGAACACGGGCGCGACCTTCGAGAGGCAGTCGTCGACTCGAAACAGGTAAGGGAGACATGTGCCGCCTGTAAGGATATTCGGCCATGTTTAAATTATGCATTTAATTTATGCAATTTATAATGATTAGTTTTGAAATTTGTGGTGATTTATCGGTTTCAAATTGTGGTGAAATACCAGTTGAGAAATATAAACTGTATTTTTCGTGCAGGAGGCTAGCCAAGTCGGCAGCCGTTATACTGCCGAAAAATTATCGAATAATTACTAAAATTTAGCGAAAATCACCGAAAATCATAATAAATAATTTGATTTCACGTGAAACGATTTTCAGGTATGAAAATCGAGAAATTAAGTAAATTTCATAAAACATGAATATAATGATATTTGATTTTAAAATATTCATGTTTTCGTGAATGATGAAAAGGAAATCACCAAAAATTCACCCTGTAGGTAATATTTCACGTGAAACGAGATGAAAATGAAAAAGAGACTGAAGTGAATATTTTTATAAATATTCTTAAATATTCACTTGATTTCATATAAAACCTTTATGGTTTTAATTATGGAAATAATTAATTATAAAATTTCCATAAAAGTTAAGAAATGATGAACAACTATGATTTCGAAACTAGAGGTCTCTACACGTGTTTTTAAAAGAAAACATGATGATGGAAATTTAAAGTTAGAAAATAAATATTTCATTTTCATACATTATAAAAATAATTTATTTGAATTCCGATAATTATAAAACCATGTTTTCGATTAAATGCATGGAAAAACGTGCATATGCGTTTTACGGTGGAAAAAGGACAGTTTTGCCCTTCTATATTTTCACGGTGGAAAAACGTGCATATCATTTGTATTTCTCTCATTTACACCTATACAGATAACTCCATTATTCTCAATTTTTCATTATCAGTATTTTCGTCATCCAGACCTCTACACATGAATTTCATTATTCACACCTTTTCAGAGTTATTTTCTTAAGCTTTTCAGATTCTTTCTACATCCTCCGATATAAGCTTAGAATTTAACTTCATATTCAAAATCGCACCAATGTTATCTCGATTCCTCTAATTTATATAACTTTGGAAGTTTTATCGGAAATCAAATCTGATACTTTCTTTAATCGTACCTTTCTTATCATCTTGTGACCATCGTTCTTTAACTTTTCATCTGATGATGCCTTTTACAAGGATTGCTCCTATACGCTCCTTATACATCTCCGATTAAATCATATCTAAGGCATCACTTCCATATAGGTATTTATTTGTTCTTCATAAGAACTTTAGTGTATAAAATTTTTTTTTTGTACATCGTTTAATTCATCCTCAAATCATTTCATTTGTATTTCCATCCTTTACATCGATAAATGCGAATTTCATCATCTGTAATATTTTCCAAAAATCATTTTCTTAAGCTTGTCAAATTTCTTCTATATTCTCCGATATAAGCTTAAGAATAAATTTCATATCCACAATCGAGTCAACATTAACCTGATTCCTCAATCTATATTACTTTGGAATTTATCGGGATTCTCATCCGACAGTTTCTTTAACCACACTTCACAGCTACCCGTTTCAATTCCGTTATTCACTCTAAAACTATTTCCATTTACTGAATTCAGGCTTAGTTCCTTTGAGTATATTCTCGAGGTTTGAACCTTGGCACCCTTACGTACCTAGTTCCTTACACCCGGGTTACCATTGAGATACTTATAAGAGCCTCGCCCGTTCATATCGACCATCGACGAGCATTCCCTAGGCGATCCTTTCGCCTCAGGTTTGCCCTTACTAGTGAGTCGGCGATGAGATAGTTCGTCTATATCTCACAACACATGATCCACTACGGGTCGCCCACCATTGGGTCGCCCATCACAGTTCTGTCTCAAGGGTCCTGAAGAACTTAGGTTAGCTGTCATCTTCTTTCTATCACTTGACTGTTCTTATACTTATCCTCTAATTCACAGTACTCTACACAGTACCTCATTCTGTAGCACATATTCCAAGATACATCGGTTCTATGTACGATTATCTGTTTGATACCTCAAAGTAATGAAAACGTATAGAACCATAAGTAATCATACCAGTATGTATTTCATTATCGGTACTGTTCACCTTATCAGTCAATTCCTGAAATCATTTCACTTTTCATAGTATTCAACGATCCCGTTCAATATACTCTAAAATTTTTGACCCTTACAATCAATAACCGGGTCAATCATCTGATGACATTCCACTACACTCTTTGGATCACATCATATAAGGCCCCGGCTCGTTCGCCGTCCGCCCATACACAATTGTGACGGACCAGCCCAACCGGCCATGGCAACCCCTTTTTGGGCCCATCGACAACAATTGCTGTGACAACGCCACTCATCCATACTGTCCGCTCTGTGAGGCGATGGCTACCCACTGGGATCCACACAGGATCCACCTCACGCACGGTTTTATCGGGAAATAAATTCCCAATTCGTGTCCGTAATCTAAGTGTTAGTGGAATCAATCATAGGGATCGTGATATTCATCTGACATCCTCTATGCCATTAGTAATTCCATTACTATCAATGGATTCCAAATCAACTCGTTTTTATCACAGTTCCGAACATCGCCCAACATAGGGGCATTTTCGTCATTTCGACATTTATTTCTTTCTCCTCAATATACATTCAAATCAATGAACTGATCATCTCTAAGTTGATAGTATCCTTTCTGATACTTATACTAGCAATTTAGATCTCATTCGATTTCGATAGAGAAATTCACTATAATCCATAATTGGATTATTTTGCTTGGAATTCAACTTTATATCATTAATTTCTCTGTCAAATCGATCAATTCCAACTTCTGGTGATCTATTTTGACTCCCAGTAAAATTTTGGGGTAGGGGTTTTTTGGTCATTTTTGGCTAAAAATTTTCTCTCTCTTCAAATTACCCTCAATCGGTGATCTTAAAGTCTATTTAATGATGATATTTTATCCCCCTCTTTTATACCATCACTTTCAGGTCTCAGTTTGGTTCGGACAGAAAAGTACTGGTAGGGCCCTCACCGAGTCCATTTTTGTTCCTTACCGAACAGGCCTTCATATAGCTTAGAAGAATCACCAATTTTTTGGTAATTTCTGAGCCTATTTTCTTCTTTAACATTCTTAGTTTATACTTTCTCACTCCCTTTAAATCATTTTACCCCATTTACAATCATTTATTTTCTCTATGTATTCAGACGACACAGTACTACGAGGGATGTTTAACTCTTTTCTTTCCAAAGTATCCACAGACATCAGGCCAACCAATGCTCTGATACCACTAAATTTGTCACGACCTGTGACCACATTTTTCATCTTCTTATACACAACTTAACCGGTTGGGCTGTCTGTGATACTTCACTTGTACTGACTGTTAAACAATTTTACATAATAATGTTTATATTATACACATCCCCTATTGCAATTTATCAGATAAGTAGTACTGTTGACGTGTCTAAATACAGAGAATAAATGATCATACCTCAAATAATCAGTCGGTCTGACACATTGTCCTTCGTGTACAGCGGGATCCACAATCGACTGAGCTCACATTCATCAAACCTGAAATGTTGAAAATTAAGGGGTGAGCAAAACCACGGCTCAGTAAGAGAATTATATGCCTCACTTGATACTCAGCTCCCTATATGCTGAAAATCTTTTTCTTTTTTTTTCCTATGGGCTCTAGGCTCGCATGTAGGAAGGATACTACAGTCGGCTAGAGATCCGATTAGAGTAAGGTATGTATTTTAGAATACCATACTTGTTCCGGAATCTAGAAGCAACTGTAGAGAGAGATTTTCATTTCATTTTGACTTAATAAATCCTTTTCCTTTTCACCCCAAAAATCTTTTCGTATTCTTTTCAAAATGATGCTTTTATGAAATACAAGGGTTTAATTACAATAACTAATATTCATATATTCTTTAAAAAGAATATTAGTTAAATCATTATCATTTTTCTTTAAAACTTATTTCATATACATACAGACGTCTCAAACTTGTTTATGCTTTCATTCTATTCTTAAATTCCTAAGGCACCATTCTTTTTATTAGTATGATTAAGTGTGAAAGAAAGAACTCATTGTAAGGACCGGGAGTGCCTGGATCTCTGTTAACCAGGGATTTACCGCCCCAGTGCCTTACTCATCCGATATATCACACACATCATATGTCATATGCACCAGATCTATTTCATCCTTTGACATTTGTCGAATTCACGAATCACAATCACTTACTTATCGTCACAATATCCTACGATTTCTCATACTAACATCGGAACACGTGTAGCACTTAGTTCCCGAAGGACTCGAGAGGTGGCTCCCACGGTTCAATCATCGAGACTCTGCTCGGTCTGGCCTGTACTGAAACATCAGAACACGTGTAGCACTTAGTTCCCGAAGGACTCTAGAGGTGGCTCCCACGGTTCAATCATCGAGTCTCTGCTCGGTCTGGCCTGTACTGAAACATCAAACACGTGTAGCACTTAGTTCCCGAAGGACTCTAGAGGTGGCTCCACGGTTCAATCATCGAGTCTTGCTCGTCTGGCCTGTACTGAAACATCAGAACACGTGTAGCACTTAGTTCCCGAAGGACTCTAGAGGTGGCTCCCACGGTTCAATCATCGAGTCTCTGCTCGGTTTGGCCTTTATGCCATATGTACTTTCCACTGTCTTATCAGATCTCATGTAGTACTTATGATCTAATATTTCATTTGAGACCATAGAAAGAATATTAGAATTATCATTTCTTCCTTTTGAAAACATATTACCTATCATTTATGGAGTCTAAGATAGACATCAATCTTATTATACTATATACCTCGGAGGGTAAGGAAGTACACCGGTCAAATCTATGACCATAACCTATATTGTCCTCGGTGGATCACTGATTAGACGTCGACCGGGACTAAACATATCACATATCATGCATCAGCATGATAAGAATACCAACCAGTCTCAAAACCGTAATTCTCATCATAAATTACACCTTTATGGAATTTATATAAATATATAATTCCATGATTTAAAACCATAAGGGTTAAAATCCTTTAGTGAATATTTATAAGAATATTCATAAGAATACTCACTATATTTCACTTCAACTTTCGTCTCGTAATTTGTGTAATTTATCTATTTCGAAAATGTTCGGTGGTTTCATTATCACCATTCTCGAATACATGAACATTTTAGAATTTCATCTCATTATATTCATGTTTTATGAAATTTTAGTAATTTCCTCATGTTTCGTGATTTACTATCGAAATTCGGAAATAAAATCATTTAATATGATTTTATAAAGTTTTTCTAAAATTTTCGGCAGCATAACGGCTGTCGATTCACTAACCTCCTGCACGGAAAATACAGTTTAAAATCTTTCAGCCAGTACTTCTTCCCAAATTATTTTCAGCAAATCATGCATCATAATAATTTTCATAAAATAATTGCATAAAATATTTCAAATTAAATTATGCAGACTGAGTATCCTTACAGTGCTGTACATGCATCCCTTACCTTTTTTCGGGTCGGCGAATTCCGCTTATCGATCGCGCCCGCACTCCATTTCTCCCGATTCCTTATCCCGATTGCTGAAAATAATTTCTGGAATTAAAATTCTAATTTTTTAGAATTTTTCATAATTTATTTAATTTTTTCTGAAATTAAATTCTCGGGAAATTTCTTACCGAATTTGTAAAATCCCGGGTTGTCGAATTTCCGGGAATTTTTCGAATTCCCGAAATTCTCCTTTTTTTTTCCTCATTTTCCTCTTTTTCTTCCTTTTTCCTCTTTTTCTTTTCTTTTCTTTCTTTCTTTTCTTTTCTCTTTTCTTTTTCTTTTTCCTTTTTCTTTTCTTTTTCTTTTCTTTTTTCTTCTTCCTTTCCCGGTCAGACCGGTTCAGACCGGTCCAGAGCCCTTCCTCGCCGGTTCCTCGCCGGCGGTCGGTTCTCCGGCGATTCAGGCGTCCCTCAGTTGGCCGACTGCACGACGAACTTGCCGGTGCCCTCCGTTTGCCCTAGATCGGCAGCACGGCGGCGGATCGAGGCGATTTTGCCTTGGTTCTTCTTCCTCTTCGCCGGCGTTCCTCCGCCGTCCATTGCGTCTCCGGTGGCCTCCATCAGCTTCCTCTTCCTCCGGTGAAGCTTTGGTGGTGGTGGCAGCCACCGATTCGGCCGGCACCGCCGTCGGCCATTTTCCTTTTCTCTTCCGGTGTTTGCTTCTGTTTTCCGTCGAATCTGTTTCTGTCTCTTCACGCCGCCGGCAGCGTCTTCCTTTTCTCTGGCCGGTGGCATCTCGCCTTCGTTTTCCCCTTGCCAGCGGTGGCAGCTCCGCCACCGGCGGTCCGCCTGGGGAAGGATCGGGCCCTTCCCGATTTTGCCTTTCTTTTGTTTTCTGTTTTGTTTCCTTTTTGGTTTATTCCCCTTCCATATTTAGCATATAATATACTATATATTATACAATGAATTTTTATACATATAATATATATTATATGTTATACACACATTATTTCATACATAATGCAATACAATATATATCATATAACATACATATATTGTATCTTACAATTTATATGTCTAGTATATATATATATATGTATATTTACATACTTAAAATTAAATAACATTAATATAAATATTTATATAAGTGTAATAATTTCACACACACACACACATATATATATATATCGTATTTACAATATATATACATTCAAATATTAACTAATTTAATATTTATATTTTCTCAAATAGGTATATACTTATATATATACGTACAAGTTTGTAAATAATGCATATGTACTATTTAAATTTATCAAATAGTATATATATTTATATATACCAACGTATATTTAATATATACTATATAGTATTTTAAATACTTTAAATACATATGTATTTGTATAATATACATTTATAAATTTTATAATTATTTAAACATACTTTATTTTATTTATTTTATTTTTTTCATTTTCCTTAATAAATTTGAATTTTAATTTATCCAAATTAATTCTTTTTCCTCTCTCTATTATTTTTAATTTCACTTCCAATTTAGTTTCCTTTATACGAATTTTTCGATTCTTTCACTTCCTCGATTCTCGGGATTTTCACCAATATCCCGTTCTCGCAAATTTTATTTATTTCCTCTTATTTAATTTCTCCGATATTTATTTTCAATATTTCTAATTTCCAATAAATGGAAAAATTTACGGTTATCACATTTACAATAGCAGAAGTGCTTTCAAGTTTCATTTCTTACGAATGCAATGCAAGATTTAAAACTTTTTCAATATCTTTTACGTCTTTGAGTATTTGACTTGTAATTTTTTTTACGATAATTAATCAATTATAATTAAAAATTATGTACTGGTCCATCATTTACAAGTGCGAACTTTATGTATTATTTTGATAGATCTCACATGACTTTAAATTTTAATTAATTAATTATAATGTAATAATTATAGATGATATGTTCTCTTTTATTATTGTAGATAACTATATTCTTCATTGGTCCACTCCCAATGTTTTCAAAATCATCACAACCAAATTTCTCAAAATATATATATATATTATACAATTCCCATTTATTAAATTTTAACTTTAATTTAGCATTTCTATTATATTTTTATTTAACTATATAAAATTAAATTAATTATTACATTCAAAATTATAAAATATTTATAATTTATAAAATTTTAAAATAATTTGACTAAGCCCGCTCGATTAAAACCGGACGGAACCCGAAACTGGACTGAAACCGAGAAACCCCGCAACTGAAAAAACTTGAAACCGAGAAAACCTGCAACCGAAAAAACCTGCAACCGAAAAAACCCGTAATCGAAAAAGCCCGTAACCGAAAAAACACGGACCGAAACCCGCCCGAACCCACCCGTTTGCCACCTCTACTCTTAACCCAATCCAAATAGAGTGTAAAATTTTGGTTAGCCCATCTTTGGCTATGGGGAAATGTGATTGACTAGAGCTCTTTTCTAAGCATTTCTATCAGGAAAACCATACCCCCGTTGAGGTTTCATACATTATTCATTTTCTATTCTCCAGGCAGGTGCCTTGCAAGTACATGGCTTATTCTGAAGAATATCACGGGAACAGCTAAGGAGCAAAACAGTAAGCATAATTCATTATCCTCAAACCAGGCTATGGACATTGATACATCAGTAGCTGAAATGAAAATGGTGGAATTAATAACATGGTATATGAATACAAAGCAGAGGAAGGTAAAGATGCATATGGTCTTGCAAATGGTCAAGATGGGATGCTACCAGGGTACTGAAGTTTGTGCAAATGATGAAAACTCGGTGCCCTAGCTAAGCAAAAATGGTGATGCCATCCCCTTTCCTAGAGTTACAAGGCAGCTAACAAGCATCGGAGAACAGTGCTTTTATCTTAAACCGAAGCAAGTAGTGTATGTTCACTGTTGATATGGAAATATATGATTAAAATATATAATACAAACACAGGCAACTTAGCAGTTGCTTTAATTTATTTCTTGAACTGGAACTGGAGTAACAGAAGCAAGCGTGGAACAGGGGGAGTAGGGCAAGCTTTAGCTAACACAACAAATACTAGAGCCTGCAGCCGAGTTTATAGTCGGGTTTTATATTTGTTACATAACAATGTTACTTTTCCTATTCTAATCCAAGTCTCTTCTTGAGCTGCAACACATACCCATAAACCTGGAGAGGATCAGCAAGTGCCTTAGACACGCTTTCATTTGCTTTGCACCTTTTGGCCCATGCAACAAGCTTGGGGCACCCTGCCTCTATGCTGAAATTTCCACATGTCTCGTAAGTGTAAAACCAGCTGATCAAAGGTACAAGTGCCACATCTACATACCCAATGCTCTCTCCTCCAAAGTAGAGCTTCTCTCCAAGCTCTCCTTCAACCGTCTTCAAGCTCTGCATTAACTCTTCCTTTGCCTCCTCTTGGTCTTCTTTTCCCATCCATATTCTCCTCCCAATGCCACCATATATCTGCACTCACAAATAATTTAAAGTACATTAAGAAAAATAACCATACATGTAAAAAGGATTTTCATTTTATGTGATCAATTGATGTGTTTTAATCTAATAATTTTGACAAACACTAACTTTCTTATCAATGTAGTCTGCCCAAAACAAGGCTTGTGATCTTTGATAAGGATCAGAAGGAAGTAAAGGGGATTTGTGATTCCAGACTTCATCAATGTATTGGACTATGATGAGAGATTCAGAAATGGGTTTCCCTTTGTGAATCAAAACAGGGACTTTTTTGTGAACTGGGTTCATTTCTAGAAGTAGAGGGCTCTTGTTTGACAAGTCCTCTTGCTTGCACTCGTATTTTATCCCTTTCTCTTCCAGGGCTATTTTCACTCTCATTGCAAAAGTGCTCGGCCAAAAATCAAGTAGAACTACTTCATCTTCCATTTCAGTATGTTGTTTTGGGGTGAAAGAAATAAGAAAGGCTTCTTTTAGTTCAAAAGTTGGGGTTATGGTGATTTAGTACATTAGTGAAGGCTTACCTATTTATAGTTGTTGATACCTACAAAGACGTAATTGCTTGCTTACATTGCCCATTTGACACTGAGATAATCAATGAGGTGTCTTTTTTTTTTTTTTGCCATAAAGGAAGTTGCTAGCAACACGAAAAGTTGCCAACTCAAATCCTTTGTTCCTTGTCTTCCAAGTAGAAATTCAAAAGTTTTCCTTCGTTCCTTGTCTTCCAAGTAGAAATTGAAATGTTTTCTTCTAGCTTATCTTATGGAAAGTAATGACGGGAGAACACAAATATAACATAGTATCTTTGACTGATCTGTAGCAATGCAATTAATTTAAGATAAAAGATAGAGGAATAAATAAATAAAATATAAACGTAAACTAAATAAATAAATAAAATATAAATGTAATCCTCGTTTTAAAATTTAACAAAGTCAAAGTTATAATTTTAAATTGTAACAGTCGAAAATAAAGATGTACACACTTAATTTTGTTTGAATTTATAAATTATTTTGATAAATTTGATACTTATTTTATTATTATTATTTTTTTGAAGAATTATTAATTTTATTTTGAATGATGAGCTCGATTTAATTAAATTTTAAACTTTAAAAAAATGAAGATACTTAATTTAAATAAAAAAATTCTATATTTATTTATTTTAAATTTTAAGCTTCATTGATCCAGTGCAATCTAATTTCTTGGTAGGCGGCCCAAGTTACATATGGATTGGTTTTTATTTTAAGATTTTTTTTATTTTTATATTATATTATATTATTTTTATTTTTATTTTACTAATTTAATCAAGAACCAAATGGGGCACAGTACCCGGTACCCGGCACCACCAATAGCCACATCGGAAGTCACCCCCAGGCTACCACTGTCCACTCAATGACCTTTGCAGACTGCATTTTCCACTAATTCCTCATTCCTAAGCAATCACCATTGAAGACAGAAAGACAAAGACAAAATTCTGTAGATCAAATGCAAAGATCCGGATCAAAGGAAGGGCTAATTCGCTTTTAAAAAGAAATTTGTTCTGGAGAGAGAGGGATTTTTTTCGGTTAGCCATATCCCACCATTCCTCCAATTCTTCCACCACTCACACTCAGCCCTCACCAAGACCAGCACACCACTGCCATCGCCATGTCACCCCACAACCGAACCAAAACCCAAAATCCTCAACCCGAGGCTGACTAACCTTCACTCACAGAGCTCCAAAAAAACACACCACCATTACCCGAAATCACCTCTAGCATTAACCCCAAAAACAAACTTCTCTCACTCAAGCACCCCTCAACAACCTCTTCCCGAAATCCCTGCAAGAAACAAATACAATCCAAGCCACAATCAATCCATTAGCAGTCCAAAAAAAAGCTATAGCAAAGAAAATACAAAGAAAACAAGAAAATCTGACAGAACTCGAGGTGTCGGTTTGTGGAGTTTTTTCTTGGCATTTTGAGGTTAAGATTAGGAGGGTAGTTCACCTAGAGCTAGGAGAGGCACATATGTGTAAGTGAAAGGGCAGAGCCGGCAGTGAGGGGAATTTTTGGGCATTGAAAACCGGAACTTCCCTTGCAGATCTATGCTTAGAGGAAGAGATTCGAGAAAAACCAAGAGAAGAGAAAGGAAGGGCAGACCGAGAGCTTTCGGAAAGTTGAAAGCTTTTCGAGATTTGGCCACCGGCGACGGCGGCCGGCGGTGGCTCCTGCGGGGCTGACAGCGGCCGGAAATCGCCGAGCAGAGGACTTTGAGGGTTGTGAACTTTTTTTTGTAAAAGAAGTTAAAAATGAAGATAAAAAAAAAGAGGACCTTTTATAGTGTTGAAAAAAAAAAAAGCTCCGCGCGTGGACCCGGATCCGACCCGGGATCCGCGAGCCCCACCCACAGCAGGCCAGCAGACCCGACTTGGTCCACCTGCTTTGGGCCACACTTGGAAAGCTGCTGGACCCACTCCTTTTGGGCCCTTCAACTTGGGCTGTGCTGCAAGGGTTTCTTTGGGTTTTAAAACCCAATCATTTGGGAACATTCTAGCCTTTTATTTATTTACTTAAATCATTTGCTTTGTGTTTTTATAATCTTTATATTTCCATGTTAATATATATACACATACAAAAATGTTCAATTAGGGTTTACAATTTAATTAACCAAATTTAATGATTTCAATTTTAAAATAAAAAAACCCTTTTTGTACTAATTATCGTGTTGGCAAAATATGTATTAGAAAATGTTAATTGCATAAATGAGTCCAATGATGGGATGTCACGGAAGTCACAAGTAGTAATTCCTAACTGATCTATAGGTGAGAAGAGTCCGCTAAATATTACCAGCGTATTGGAATATTTAGTGTAGTTTTTCAAAAATGAAAATGAATAATTTTTTTTCTTTAAAACAAAGAAATACAAATAAATAAATAAATAATGAAATTTAAATTTAATTGATGTGAAGTCCCGATGATGGGATGTTATAATATTGTAAATAATATTTTATTTTTTAAAATTTTTATTTGTAATTATTAAAACAAATTATAAACTTAAATTATGTTACTTTAAAAAGAGCAATAAAAAAATCATTTTATACTATTTTTAATTTTACGCATAGCAAATATCGTAAAAAACATAAAAAATCATTCTATCTTTTTCATAATCCTTATACACACCAAATATAAGATATGATAATATCTTCTAATCTTATCATGTCCTTAATATTATATTATCATATCTTATTCTTATCCCATGCTCCAAACATGACTGAAAATTATTCATATTAGATTTTAAATTTCTATATTATCTTACAAATTAAAAATGTAATGGTAAAATATATTTTTTTCCTTTCATTTTTCTATTAAAAAAATTAAACATAAACAAAAGTAATAATTTATCAATGAGTTTATATAAATACATATATATATATATGTATATATATATATATATTTAATGCACTATATCAAGGTATAAATCTCATATATTGTCATTGAATCATATCATGATACTTCAATAATTAGTAAATTTAATAATATTTAATTTTAAATCTTCATTTTAAAATTTATGAACTAATGAAGTGTCATGTTAGATTCATTGACAAAGTATAAGATTTATATAGTGATAATACTTTAAATATAAATATTTTATTATTTAATTAGATACAACTGTCAAATGCAATTATTAAAAAGTAATATTTACTTATATTTTTTTTGGTTCATAGGAGGTATTAGGGGGAAATAGGGAGAATCGAACCTTAGACCTAGTCCCTTTTAATGAGAGATAACAATTACTAGGCCAAGTCTTGGTTGTTTAATTATATATTATTGAATAATTACAAAACCAACCATGTTTTGGAAAGCCTAGCCATGATCCAATTTTACACTTCACTTTATCCAATTACTAAGAAATTTTATTAAAAAAAATTATTTGTCGTATTGTTTTAAGTTCTACACCTTAACGATACACATGGTTCAATAGAGTTACCACCACTATTCTACCTAAAATATGATTGATCACTTATTTTCATTAGACTGGTAATTTTAGACACGACACGAATACACAACACGAAAACGATACGAATATAAGACACGAAAGTGACACGGGTTAAAATTAAGTAAAAATTATATATGAATATGGTAAAAGCTAAAAATAAGCTAAAAATAAGATTTTATTTTTTCTGTTTAACACGAATTTTGACATGAAATTTTCATGTTTTACACAACATGAACATGATTTCACATAACATGAAAACGAATTAGAAACACGAATTGCCAGGTCTAATTTTCATCCAAGGACGATGATAGGTCTATATCTCGAATTAAGGGTTTAGGGTACGATTATGAGTGAGTAAAGTGTTAGCACCCTTAGCACCCTCACAATATCCGTCCTAGAATGATACATAATCCAACTTGTATTATCTTTAAAATAGTTTTGATAAGATGGTCTTTAACTAAATATCTTGTTTTTTATTCCAAATATTTAAATATTGAAAAATTTTCTAAGAAACTCTTCGTCATTCTGACGAAATTTTTTGAAAATTTATCTTTACCTCAAGAGTTTTTAAGTAATAATATTTGACTTACTTGAAAAAGTTCTGTCGTCAGATTCATTAAATCTCTTATGCAAAGGTTTCTATTCTATCTTTATTCATTTTTTATTCCCTTTATTTTCTTCTTTTTATTAATTTTATCTCTTTGTTATTTCTTATCTTAATTTTTTGAGAATGTACTTGTCAAGGCCCAGCCCATTTATCTGCCGTTGGCTGGCATCCTCTAGGCGCTCTCGTCCTAGGTTTACCTTGACCTGTGAGATAGGCGGTCGCTCACTCACTCAACATATTGTCCGCTTTGGGTAGTTGCTACCCTCAAGGCTTTGTCCCAAGGTGCCTGGAATACCTCCTAGGACATTTAACAGCTTGAGCGCGTTCCGCGTGTTTCATTCCCTTAACCACTTGGGAATGTTGAAACATGTTTAAGTGGTTAAGGGTTCGAAACATGCACAATGCGCTCAAGATGTTGAATATCTTGGGAAGTACTCCAGGCACTTTAGGACAAAGTTGTGAGGGTGATGACTGCCTAAAGCGGACAATACGTTGAGTGAGTGAGCGATCGGCTACCTCACAGGTCAAGGTAAACCTAGGGTGAGAGCGCCTAGGGAATGCCAGCTGACGGTAGATAAACGGGCTGGGCCTTGACAGTACTTTGATTATTGATATTGAAATTTTTTTTAAGTCTTCCATCATTCTAACGAGACTTAGAGAAAATTTTTCACCTAGAGATTTTCAAATATCAATGATTCACGACTCTTTATAATCTCCTCCTCAGAATAACCTTGATTTATTTTCATGTTTTATAATTTTTATTTATTATTATTTTTGAAAATAAATATTGATTGTTAATATTAAAAATTTTCTTAAATCTTTTATCACCCTGGCGAGATTTAAGAAAAAAATTCTTACATAGAATTTTTCAAATGTCAATCATTTGTAACTTTTTAAAATTGCATATTCGGAATAATCTTTATTTAATTTCAATTTATTATTAACTCTTTATATTATTATTATTATTATTATTGTTGTTGTTGTTGTTGTTAAAATAAATAGTGATTATTAATATTGAAAATTTTCCTTAAATCTTCTATCGTTCTGGCCAGATTTAATTAGAAAAATAATCTCACTTAAAAATTTTTAAATGTCAATCATTCGTGATTCTTTATAATTTTATCATTGAAATAATCTCAATTTGCTCTCATATTAATATTTTAAAGACATTATATAAGATAACATTTTAGTATTTTTTTTGTATGAGCACAGGTATTATTATCTATTTTATAGTCTACGATTACTCTTGTTTGAGCTGAGAGTGATAAACGATAAAACCTTTTTAACAGTAAGAACTCCAAGATTCGAATCCTGTCCAAATGCTTGGGGAAGAAATCCACTTTCATTTCTTCAAACAACTTGTTGGTTAACATTTCAATATGTATTTCTTATTTTTATGATTCAGTTTTTCTATTTCAAAAATTTATTACCAATTTTAATGATCAAAAGACAATAATTATTTAGAATAATCCTGTTAGGTAACGTAATTCATTAATTATTTACTAAATTAAATATCTAAAAAAACTATATTAAATAAAATTACATGAAAAAGAATTAAAAGAAAAAAGCAATTATCTTTCTTTTTTTTCCTTCTTATCCTTCCCTTTTTTTTTTCTTTACTTAATTTCTTTCCTTTCTTTCTTTCACGCAGCTGGCTTCCTTTGTTCTATTCACCACGCAGTTGCTAGCAGACAGTAGATGATGGCAGGGCAGCAGCTTCGATGATGAGCATATGGAGGCGGTGGCGACGCAGTGCAGTTTTGAGGCCTCGCTGAAGTTCTTGTGCATGACTTTAGCTAAACTTGTTTTAGTCGTTAGATAATAGAAGAGAGCATAGACTCTTATTTGTTGATCAAAAAAGCAAAATATGGGATTACAGATCTTGTCCACTTGGGGTACTATGAAGATGAAAAACTTGAACTTCTTCTTGGACTTCAACTTCTGGAACTGAACTTCTTTGATCACGAACAGTCACGAACTAAATGCAGAGAAAGACTTCAAGGCGTGCTGCTATAATGCCACTTTCCTTAAGACTTATTTCACCCCCACCAGTTATGGTATGCAACAGGGATTATAGAAATAGCCTCAGGATACAATGAAGTCAACTTGTTTAATATTACCTTGCACTTGTAATATTAAACCACTAAACACTTTAGACAAATACAAAAGTATTATGTCTTAGCCAAAGTTTTCTGCAGCAAACAATGTCTAAGAGACTTGTTTTCTATTTTGAGATTGGGAGAGGAAAAAGAATTCAGAATATTTTCGTTATATTTTTTTCTGTCTTCTATATGTCTTCTTGAATGAACATTGTCATCTCTTTTATAGAGATAATTTCAAGATATGTGTTCTTTGGTTTGAATGACACAACCTTTCAATTGTGTTGTTTGATTTAAACAAACACATCATTCAGATTATTCACAACCTCTCAAATTCAATGGTTATGTCCTTAAACCATTCTGTAGTGAAAGATTACCCTTTGAATGAGGTTGTACCTATTCAAAGAAAACTAGTCGTTACAATTCATTTTGCACTAGAGCAGTTGACTGCCATAAGAGGCAGTTGACTGCCCTTAGATTTCCAGGCAAGGAAGTCGGATGCCCGAAAATAGCATCCGAATGCCCTAGTGTATTTTTGAAACAGTATGCAACTTCCAGGAGGGCAGTCGACTGCCTTCATATGGCAGTCGACTGCCTTAAAGTATCTTAAAATCCGAGTATTCACATTGTATAGGCAGTTGACTGCCCTATTTGGGCAGTTGACTGCCATCCCGGGGCAGCCGACTGCCCTCCCAGGGCATCCGACTGCCCAAGTGCATTTTTCGGACAGAATACTTACTGCGCAAGGGCAGTTGACTGCCCTATAAAATTAGTAAAAATCATTTTAACATGATTTTACTTCACCCGGAGTCATACCAATCACTAGTTTTACTTGTACATTGATTAAACAACATTTTAATCAATCTTTTCACTTTATATTTTGAAATTTTCTAACATTATTTCCCCTCTTTCCCTTGCTCAAAAACTTCAACCTTTAATTTCGTTGTCATTAATAATAATAATAATAAAATAATAATAATAATAATAATAATATTATTATTATTATTATTATTGTTGTTGTTGTTGTTGTTGTTGTTGTTGTTGTTGTAAAGAGGCAAATAGCAGTAAACAATAAGAGTGGTAAAGAATCAATAAATTTAGCTACAATTGGACCAAAGATGTAATTAAGAAATGGACATATATATTATGTTGCAATTGCATAGAATTTTTCTAAGATAACCCTTAAAAATTTTGTTGCACACCGCTTGGGTACAAATGTACCTCCCTAGTTATTTATTTAATTTAACTTATCAAAAATTTTTTAAAGCCTAAGTTTATTAATAGACAATGACGTATCAGACTTTTCACCTTTACCAAGTGCTTCTCTTCGCGAATTACACAATTTTCAAATTTCGCACGTGTCGTATGAAGGAAAGAAAGGGCAATGGAATCGGACTTTTCTTTTATTTCCGTGTTTGATAAGTGAATTGTGGAGTGGATATCATCAGCCAGCCACCAAATAATTGAAGAAGGAACTGATGATCAATTTTGACTTCTTGAGTGCAAGTGTAAATTATGAGCATCAGTTAGAAGATGAATACTTCTATCGCCTTCGGTTTTCAAGTGAAACTAGGGAAGACAATATCAAGAAACATAATCACAAATAGTTTTTGTTCACTGTTGCGATGGAAAATATATGATCTAAAGGTATAATACAAACACACACAACTTAGCACTTGCTTTAATTTATTTCTTAACTGGGACTGGAGTAACATAAGAAAGTGTGGCAAGCTTTAGCTAACGCAACAATGTTACTTTTCCTATTGTAATCCAAGTCTCTTCTTGAGCTGCAACATATAATCATAAACCAGGAGAGGATCCGGAAGTGCCTTAGACACGCTCTCATTTTCTTTGCACCTTTTGGCCCATGCAATAAGCTTGGGGCACCATGCCTCTATGCTGAAATTCGCACAAGTCTCGTAGGTGTAAAACCAGCTGGTGAAAGGTACAAGTGCCACATCCACATACCCAATGCTCTCTCCTCCGAAGTAGAGTTTGTCTCCGAGCTCTCCTTCAGGGGTCTTCAAGATTTGCTTTAACTCTTCCTTTGCCTCCTCTTGGTCTTCTTTTCCCATCCATATTCTCCTCCCAATGCCATATATCTGCACCCACAAATAATTTAATGTGCAAAAAGAAAAATAACCATCTATGTAAAAAGGATATTCATTTTATGAGATCAATTCATGTGTTTTAATCTAATAATTTTGACAAACACTCACTTTCTTATCAATGTAATCTGCCCAAAACAAGGCCTGCGATCTTTGATAAGGATTGGAAGGAAGTAAAGGTGATTTGTGATTCCAGACTTCATCAATGTATTGGACTATGATGAGAGATTCACAAATGGGTTTCCCATTATGAGTCAAAACGGGGATTTTTTTGTGCTTGGATTCATTTCTAAAAGTAGAGGGCTCTTGTTTGACAAGTCCTCTTGCTTGCACTCATATTTTATCCCCTTCTCTTCCAAGGCTATTTTCACTCTCATTGCAAAAGAGCTTGGCCAAAAATCAAGTAGAACTACTTTATCTTCCATTTCAATATGTTGGTTTTTGGAGTGAAAGAAATAAGAAAGGCTTCTTCTAGTTCAAAAGTTGTGGTTATGGTGCTTTAGTACATTAGTGAATGGGGCTTAGCTATTTATAGTTGTTATACCAACAATGACGTAATTGCTTACTTATATTGCCCTTAGGATATTAAAAAGAAAAAGCTAATCAAAATGGTATCAAACCCATTTCACATTAAGATATTCAACGGAGGTGTCATTTTTTAAGCCATAAAGCAACCTAAAGGAAGTTGCTGGAAATACGAAAAGTTGCAAACTCAATTCCCCCTTGTCTTCCAAGAGGAAATTGAATTGCTTTTTTCAGTCTATCTTATGAAAAGTAATGGACAGCAAAAGATAAATATAACGTAGTATCTTTGACTGATATGCAGCAATGCAATTAATTTTAAAATAAAAGATAGAGTAATAAATAAAAAAAATATAAATATACCTCCCTTGCTTTTTCCCCCTATTAGTATTACTCATGCATAGAGACTGTCAGAAACAATATAATCTGGGTATCGTAGTGTAATATGATAGGTTTATACTTAATCCTCATTTTAAAATTTGAACAACTCAAAGTTATAATTTAAATTGTAATAGTGAAAACCAAAGGAAAATAACAATAGTTATTAATGTGTTAACGTTTAATAATTGTCATTGCTCATCAAATGAAATTATCATTATCATTTAGATATCACATTAATATATGAAAATTTATTTGATATAATGCTAGTAAAATTTTTAGACTCAACAAATAAGGTTAACGAAGTAACACATACATTTTAAATAATATTAAAAAAGTAAAAATAAATTTTAAAAAAGCAATATGCGTGACAAATTTTTAAACTTGTTTATAGAACTAAAACAAAATTTATTGTCGATAGACGAGATAGTAGTATATAATATATGCCTATGTCATTTTAATTCTTTTTGTAAAAACAAAAATAATTTGAGTTTTAAAAAAGTTAGTACTAAAAATTGGGAGGCCAAGTTAGAAATATGAACTGTGCAAACGTGAGACCCTCACAATGTCACTATCATAATGTTTCCTAGGCTTAAGCCACCAGACATTAAACATATAGAGTCATTACCCATCTTTTTTTACTTAGGTGTGATTGGCCTGTTGGCATATCCCTTGATCACAGGTTGACAAAATTTGGTTATTGCCATATATAACATGTGATAATCAATGCCAAATATATGGTCCATTATTTCACTGATTCTCTGACCATATATATAAAAAACACAGTTCTATGATGGTTTGAACGTGATTAAGTTTGGTCAGCAGATTTGATGCTCTAATTTTACAAATAGAGAGCAAATCTGGTCCCCAAGCATTTCTTGCTCTGTTATACACCATCTTGTGAGCATTCGAGTGCTTGGAAGGCTTGTGATTGATCAGTGTAGATTGTCCAACCACGGAACAGATAAACAGCAAAGGAGTTGCAATGGCTGGAGGTTAGATACTGTTGCTTCCGCTTTTGATTATTTAACATGTTTCATATTGTGTAGAAGCATGTTTAAGTCTGTATGATGATTTTCATTTGGCATCAGAGCTTGAATAACCTCTGTCTTGTATGAAGAAAATGTACTATGTAACTTGTTGTTCTGTCGAAACTGTTACTTGTATTTCTGTACGTTTCTAGTTATAATGAGTTAGGGAATGATTTGAAATTAGTTTTCTAGCCATTTAGCAATCAAAAAACGAACAAAACAATATTGAATGGTCCCTATATAGTCGGCCGAGAACGAGATTTTTCTTGGAAATTTGGAAGGTCATTTTTTAGACAGGTGGCAAATCAGGTTGAAAACCAAGCGTTTGGTCGAAGAAGATGGTGTTTTCGGTGAAGAAGGAAGCGGCAAACGATGTCGATAGCCATTCGCCATAAAGGATAAGGCGGGCGCGTTCGCCATTAAGTTTTGCTTCCTCGATCGCCCTTCGCCATAAAGGGAAAGCCGGGCGCCGTTCACCAAAAAGGAAAAGGTGGGTGTGTTCGCCATTTAAGTTTTGCTTCCTCGATCGCCGTTCACCATAAAGGGAAAGCCGGGCGCCGTTCACCATAAAGGGAGAAGGCGGTCACTGTTTGCCGTAAAGGGAAAGGTGGGCATGGTCGATCGCCATTAAGTTCTCGATTGCCATTAGCCATAAAGACACGCCTGGAAAATTAAAAAAAAAATGTTCAGCCTTTTGGACTCACGTTTGGTCTGTTTCTGTTGGGCTGTTTTTTAGTTTAATTTGGGCTATTTTGGTTAATTATTTGGGCCATATGGATTGAATAAAAGGTCATTTGGTTTATTTTAATTAGGACTTAAGGATTTATTTAATTTAGGTAATTAAAATTAGGCCAAATAATTATATTTTAGGGAGTTTTATATCAAATTTTCAATTCTGTAATTTTTCTTAATTTTATGAATAATTAGATTATTTTCAAAAAATTAATATAATTATGAAAACTTCTCATTATTTTGGATTTTATGAGGATTTTTCATAAATTTGGAATTTTTTATAAATGCTGTAATTTTAAATTGAATAATTTTGTGAAAATTATCATAAAGTTATGATTAAATTATGAAAATTTGATTTGAATGTGTATATGTGCTCATTTTGAATATGTATAATTTTGTTATTTCTATACTAGAAGCACATGTAGCTAAGTTATTTATATTATTTGGAATTAAAATTGCCTTGTGTTAATTGCAATTTTTAAAATATGAATAAACTTAGAATTTTGCCAATATGTCTAAATGATTTATAATTTATTTAATTAGGGCTTAGCCACAACAACTTTAATTAAGTAAAATTATATTTGTAAAATCACATAATGGTATTAGACATAAAATGTAATTAGTTATAAGGTTATAATAAATTTTATCTCACAGGAATTTTTATTATAATTTTATAACTAATTAGGATAAAATATCAAATTAGTTTCTTAATCTACCCACAAGGATTAGGAAATGATATAATTTGATAGTTTTATCATTATGATATGAATATATTAGAATTACAACTTAAGCCCATAGGCAAGTTTTATGTCTGATATTCATAATTGATTATAAAATATGTTTACATTTGTAGACATAATTAAGTTTACCTCAAAAAAAAATTCTAGATACATAAGCATGTTGTTTTTCTATATGCAGTGTTTCCTCAGGCTACTATTAACCTGGAAGTTCCCGAACTGGATGGAGAGAACTATAAGGTTTGGAAGGAGAGAGTTCTCCTCCAATTAGGGTGCATGGATATAGACTATGCTATAAGGAAAGATGAGCCCGTATTGACTGAAACCAGCAATCCTACTCAAGTAGCTTTACATGAACGCTGGGAGCGATCCAATCACCTTAGTGTCATGATGCACTCACGTGTTGAAGGCGTTGGAACATGCAATTTAGTTCTTAGGAGTGGTTTTGTTTTGCAACTGGAAAAGACGTTTTATATTCCTAGTTTCTCGAGAAATTTAATTTCTGTTTCTAGGTTGGTACCTTATGGATATTCCTTTCAATTTTCAAATAAATCATTATTGATATATTTTAGTCTGATATTGTTGGGAATGGTACCTTATGTGATGGTCTTTTCTCTATTGATTTGCAAAATGACACTACTCATAACGCCTTGCATGTCTAAACTGGCACTAAAAGATGTGTTATGAATGAGGATTCCTCCACATTATGGCACTAGAGATTAGGTCATATCTCCATAGATAGAATTAAGAGATTAGTAAATGACGGAATACTTAGTACTCTCGACTTTACTGATTTCGACACTTGTGTGGATTACATTAAGGGTAAGCAAACCAACAAGTCTAAGAAAGGTGCCAATATGAGTTCAACCATATTAGAAATCATACATTCTGACATATGCTGTCTAGACATTGATGCATATGGTCAAAAGTATTTCATCACCTTTATTGATGATTACTCGAGGTCTATGTATCTCTACATACTTCATAACAAGAGTGAAGCATTAGACACCTTTAAAATCTTTAAGGCTGAAGTAGAGAAACAATGTGGAAAACCCATAAAGATAGTAAGAACTGATAGAGGTGGGGAGTATTACGTTAGATACACTGAAGATGGACAAGCACCTGGACCATTTGCAAAGCTCCTTCAACAAAATGGGATTGTTGCCCAATATACCATGCCTGGTTTGCCAGATCAGAATGGTGTTGTAGAAATAAGGAATCGAACTTTGATGGAAATGGTACGTAGTATGCTTAGCAGCTCGAAGTTGCCTAAGTCTTTGTGGATTGAAGCTCTTAAAATGGCAGCGTATATATTGAACTTGGTTCCAACCAAGGTTGTTCCAAAGAGGCCTTTCGAATTATTCAAAGGTTAGAAACCGAGCTTGCATCATATGCGCGTTTGGAGATGCCCTTTTGAGATAAGAGTTTACAATCCACAGGAAAAAAACTGGATCCTAGGACCATAAGTGGGTATTTCATTGGATATGCCGAACGGTCCAAAGGCTACAGATTCTATTGTCCATCTCATAGCATTAGAATTATGGAATCAAGGAACGCCAAGTTTTTTTGAAAATGACTTAGTTAGTGGGAGCGATCAATCTCAAGACCTAGTTTCTGTGAGAGATCAACCTCTACCTCGAGTCAAGGATTGGTTATCATGAACAATGTCCCTTCATTGCAGTTGGACATTGAACAACCAATCATTGAGAATCCACAAATAGTTGACAACTTACTAGTAGATGAGGCTCCTCTAAATACACCATAATTGAATGAGCAACTAGTTGAACAACATGATCCTTTGAAAAATGTTGAACCAACATTAAGAAGGTCTACTAGGGAAAGGAAGTCAGCTATTCCTAGTGATTACATTGTGTATCTACAAGAATCTGATTTCAATGTTGGGCCCGTTAATGATCCAGAGATGTTTTCACAAGCCATGAATAGCAAAGAATCAAAACTTTGGTTCGATGCTATGAAGGATGAGATGGATTCAATGGCATCTAATGGAGTATGGGATCTTGTTGAGTTGCCTAATGGGGCCAGGGCTATAGGTTGTAAATGGGTTTTTAAGACCAAAACTGACTCATAAGGCAACATTGAGCGTTATAAGGCAAGACTCGTAGCCAAAGGATTCACTCAAAAGGAGGGAATCGATTACAAGGAGACCTTCTCTTCTGTATCTAAGAAAGATTCTCTCCGCATAATAATGGCGCTTGTTGCACATTTTGACTTAGAGTTGCAACAAATGGATGTGAAAACGACATTTCTCAATGGTGATCTAGAGGAAGAGGTTTACATGAAACAACCTGAAGGTTTTTCCTCTAGTAAGGTGAGCATTTGGTTTGTAAGCTTAAGAAATCCATATATGGGTTGAAACAAGCTTCCCGCCAATGGTATCTAAAATTCCATGAAGTCATCTCTTCATTTGGTTTGTTAGAGCATCATGAATCAATGTATATACTAGAAGGTCAGTGGGAGCAAGATTTGTTTCCTTGTGCTATATGTGAAAGATATACTGCTTGCAGCTAATGATAAGGGGATGCTACGTGAGGTGAAACAATTTCTTTCTGAGAACTTTGATATAAAATATATGGGCGATGCATCTTATGTCATTAGCATTAAGATCCATAGAGACAGACATAGAGGTATATTAGGTCTGTCACAGGAAGCCTATATCAATAAAGTCTTGGAAAGGTTTAGGATGAAGGATTATTCACTGAGCCCAGCTCCCATTATGAAGGGTGACAGGTTCAATTTGAACCAGTGCCAAAAAAATGATTTGAGCGAGAACAGATGAAGAACATTCCATATGCCTCAGCTGTTGGAAGCATTATGTATGCATAGGTCTGTACCAAGCCTGATATTGCTTTTGCTATGGGAATGTTGGATAGATACCAAAGTGACCTGGGGATGGACTACTGGAGAGCTGCGAAGAAGGTGCTTAAATATCTGCAAGGCACCAAGGATTACATGCTTATGTATAGACGGACCGATGAGTTAGAGGTTGTTGGCTCTACCGAGAGGGGGTGATCGGTTTTTCTACTAATTTTAGAGTTTTCTAACACTTAATGCACAAATGAAATAAATAATGCTACAATAAAATAAATGCAGTAAATAAGTAAGGGAAAGAGAAGCAAACACAGATTTATAGAGGTTCGGCCAATCTCTTGCCTACGTCCTCTCTCCTTGATCCTCTTGTCAAGGTATTGATTCCACTCTTCCTTTGGAATTCTTACAAACCACTTCAAGGTGTGGTGAGACCTCTTACAATATCTCTTGAAGACTTAGAAATAAACTTCTAAGCCTCTCCCATTGTAATACTACCCACACACTTACAATAACAATCCTTACAAGGTTAACACACCCCTTGAATATCAAAAGATTGAGTGAATGGGTGATGAACAATGAGAATTCACAAATGGAATCACAAATAATGAATTTTTAGATTTGATTTTGTCTCTTGAAGCTTGGAGAATTTCTGAGTGCTTGTTCTACCTCCAATCTTCATAAATGCCTCTATTTATAGTCCACCAACTGATTGGAGCAGTTGGTGAAGCATTTAATGCTAATCCTCCCGTTGAAACCCTCAAAAACTAGTCATTGGAGTCAGGTTTCGTGCAAAGGGATCGATCCCTTTTCTCTAGAATGCTTTCCAACCTTTTCCTAGACTTCTTCCAACCTTTTTGCCATTTAGGGATCGATCCTTCTACAGTAGGGATTGATCCCTTTTCTCCAGAATGCTTTCCAACTTTTTCTTGCACTTACTTGGCTGCAATTTGAGAAGATTTGATGGCTTTTTGTGATTTTAAGTCAGTTCAAAACATTCTAGCATTTTTATAAGAGTATTTCCTGACTTTCTCAATTGAAATCACAATCCAAACCTTTGTTTAAAATATTTTCTATCATTTGAGTTCATGTTGAGCAAATTTACATTTGTAGAAAAATGTTTTAAGCTTTCTTAATTTTTTGTCATTTCAAAATACATGTCAATTTAAAGCTAACAATCTCCCCCTTTTTGATATGATAAAACTTAAGGTAAGGTAAATTTGCTTATATGTTTGAAAGATGGGGTTGCTTAAATTTGTGAAAAATGATGCTCCCCCTCAATTTAAGCACGAAGTGTTACAGAAATTTATATAAATTTACCACATTAATTTCTCCCCCTTTTTTCATAGCAAAGCAAAAAAAATGATAACTAAAAGGTAGATATACTCCCCCTCAATAATAGAAATAGACAACATAGAGAAATGGTTAGTGGTATAAGGCAATTTAAAGCAACATAAATAGACTAAGCAAAGTGACAAACCAAGCCAATGGAAATATAATCAAGCCAAAGTCACATATAGATATATAAACCATAAGTTATGCCATAGAAACAGAAAGTGCAAAGAGTCTAACATCAGAACACACCGGTCATAGTTATAAACATAAGACTAAAACACCATACTAGGAAATGTCATAACGAATAATAACAAGCTAAAGGCTCATCCCACATAAGAATCATAGTCAACGCTTAGGAAACGTTTTGTGATACTACTCAATGAAGTCCTTTTGCTGCATGCGAATGTCTTGGACTTCATCGAATAAGGCAGATTGTGTCTCCTCCATATTATCAACGAACATTGAGCTGACCAAAACGATCATCGAGCCGATCAAAACGCTGAGTGAAGGTCTGCTGGAAATTCTGAAGCGTGAGCATGATCTGGTCATTAGAAGCCGAGGTCGAACTCGATGGTGCGAAGGAAGATGCAGGTGTTCCTTTTCAGGAGCGTCCTCTTCACTAGCATGCTTGGGAGATGTAGGAGCACCATGAGCCTTTTCCCATACTACAATATCACCTTGCTGACGAGAATACCATCCAAGATTATGCAATGTAGCAAGGTGATGGTGGTACTTGGGTCGAAAGGACACCAACCTCATATGAACAATCAATTCCGTGATCGAGTAAATAAAATGCAAGCGGCTGTGGAAAAATAATCATTCGGACCTTGCCACGAACAATCTTCACCCAATCTTGGAGAATGAAACGACCAAGGTCTGGCCGCTCACCTTCAGGGGAATGAATTTGGTGGAGCCAGAAGCGATCAAGTCACCGGAGTTGAGAGTATTTGGTGCCGAGTGGGTGAAGATTCCAGGAGATTATGATGTGAAGAAGTCGTTCGAAGACGGGAAGGTCACCCACACGGTCATTGACTACATTAAATTCTAATGGGACGTTGATATTTTCGAACATAAGACCATGCTCTGGAATGTGAAAGGCATATGAAAGGGATTGCTCGGTGATTTCAACATCTTTGTCCATGACAAATGATCGAATTCCCACCACCTTGCATAGGTCATTTGGTTACATGAGAAGTTCAGCATTTGAAAAGAATGCTTGAATGATGTTGAGAGGAACCGGAGTGTTGATTTTGAAAAAGTGAGTCCAATGAAATGCATCAAATTTGGCCAAATAAGGAAAGTTAATTGATTTTAAGAAACCGAAATCAATTGGACGACAATGCTTAATGCGCATATTGGCAAATTGTGCATGGTAACGATTTTTCTCTTCCGCATTTTGAAAGCATCGATTGAAGGCTGTTGGCACGGAAGCAAAGGAAGAAGAGGAACAAGTTCTTTTCCTTGTGGCAGCATGTTTGATTTTAGGAGCCATTTGGAGTGAAGATTGAGGTCAAGAAATGAAGGAAAGTTCGAAGAGGAATTTAGTTGAACAGTTGATGAGCACAAGTTTGGGTGATATGGATGAGGGTATGAAGGAATGTAAGCCTAACCAACAATACAAAACCACAGATCAATATGCAATCTATAATTTTGATGAAAAGATGATGCTAAAATATTCAAATGATTCTAAGTTATGGACATTAGAAGTTATACAGAAAACATATGTTGTATGTGAAATGAAAAACAAGATAGAATGAAAATTAATGTATAAACTTGAAATGGCTTAACAAAATATGATGAAATAAACAAGAAATGCATGAAAAATTGATGAAAATGAGTGAAGAACACTTACAATTGAAATATTAGGCGTGAATAGTGATGACACAAGGAAGAAGAAAGGAATTCAAGAATGATGAGGTTTTGATGTGAAAAGATGATGAGAAGTGAAAGAGATGGAGAAAAGATGAAGAATGGTGAAAGAATGAAGCGATTTGGTGAAGAAATTGAGTAGATCTTGAAGATTTGGTGAAGGAGCAGGAGGAAGGAGGCTCTGTAGATGGGGAAGATGAATAGTGTGGAGAATAGGAGAGGATTCACAATTTTAAGAAGGGAATTCGTGGAATTTGGCCCGAGGGGATCGATCCCTTTTTGGCTAAAACCCTTCCTGACCATTCTGGAAATAACGGATCGATCCCATGGTGAAAAGGGATCGATCCCTTATAGCAGAAACCCAGATTTTTAGGCCTAATGACTTGGGAATCAATCTAAATTTCATAAGAATTGACCCCTTAGTCCATTGCCTCAGTTTTGATGCAGAAAAATGATTTGAAACTTAAAGAACTTTTGCATTTTCATTATTTAAAATCAAAATCAGGTTAATGGTACTTGGAAAACAAGATGTGTGACTTGAAAAAGGCTGAAAAATGCAGAAAACCATTGAAAATATGTAGAAAAACTTCAAAAACCATTTTGGCATGATTGAGTGGAAGTCTTAAGCATGTCAAGTGAGTTCTAGCTAATGAGGATGAAGGACAAAGAATTGACACGATCAAACACACATATTTCAACGATTCATCCTAAAGACTAACAACAACGTGGTAAGTTAAGATTATGCACAGCAAGTGGTCGGTACATTTTCTAAATTTCTTACTTGCAATCAGCACAACCAACTTAATCCATTTATTCAAAATCAATTTAATTCAAGGAGCATTCATGAGACCTAGTTCACCTCTAAGTGTGCAAAAACGCTCCTTATCTAAGGGTTTTGTAAAGATATCAGCTAATTGGTGCAAGGTATCTACATCTAAACTATATCACCTTTTTGCACATGGTCTCTTATAAAATGATGTCTAATCTCAATGTGCTAAGTTCTAGAGTGTTGGATGGGATTTTTGGTAAGATTGATAGCACTAGTGTTGTCACATTTGATGGGAACTTGATTCATTTCTATTCCATAGTCACTCATTTGTTGTTTAATCTATAATACTTGAGCACAACAACTTCCGGAAGTAATATATTTAGCTTCGGTTGTGGATTGAGCTACACTATTTTGTTTCTTAGAAAACCATGAAATGAGCCTATTTCCTAAGAATTGACAAGTTCCCGATGTGCTTTTCCTATCAACTTTGCATCCACCAAAATCCCAATCAGAATAAGCATGGAGAGCAAAAGTAGAATCTTTAGGATACCAAAATCCTAAGGAAGAGGTGTCTTTAAGGTATCTAAGGATTCTTTTTACAACTTGTAAGTGTGATTCTCTAAGAGATGATTGAAATCTAGCACATAAGCACACACTAAACATTATATCGGGTTTATTAGCAGTGAGATATAGCAATGAACCAATCATAGACCTATATAGTTTAGTGTCTACACACTTTCCTCCTTCATCCTTATCAAGCTTGATATTTGTGCTCATTGGAGTGGAGTAAGGTTTAGACTCATCCATTCCAAATCTTTTGAGCAAGTCTTTAGTATACTTAGCTTGATTTATAAAAATACCATCTTTGCATTGTTTAACTTGAAATCCTAGAAAGAAGGTTAGTTCTCCCATCATACTCATCTCAAATTCACTTTGCCTTAGTTTTGAGAAATCTTTACACAATGACTCATTTGTAGATCCAAAAATGATATCATCCACATAAATTTGAACTACTAATAAGTCACTACCCTTAGATTGGATAAACAAGTTTGTGTCTACTTTGCCTCTTGCAAAACCTTTTTCAATAAAAAACTTTGAAAGTCTTTCATACCAAGCTCTACTAGCTTGTTTTAATCCATATAAAGCTTTTGACAGTTTGAAAACATGGTTAGAAAATTTTGGATTTTCAAAATCGGGAGGTTGTTCAACATAAACCTCTTCATTTATGTAACCATTTAAAAAAACACTTTTAACATCCATTTGATATAGTTTAAAATCCTTGTAGCATGCAAAGGCAAGTAGCATCCTAATGGCTTCTAATCTAGCTACCGGAGCATATGTTTCATCATAGTTTATCCCCTCTTCTTGCCTATATCCTTAAGCCACTAGTCTAGCTTTGTTTCTAACAATTATGCTATTCTCATCCATCTTATTCTTGAATATCCATTTAGTTCTAATAATTGGATAATCCTTAGGTCTTTCCACTAGTCTCCATACTTTGCTTCTTTCAAATTGATTTAATTCCTCTTGCATGGCCGTAATCCAATTTTCATCTTTCAAGGCCTCATGCACATTTTTTTGCTCGAATTGTGACACAAAGGCTACATGTTGACATATGTTTCTATAGGTTGACCTAGTTCTAACACCAATATTTGGATCTCCAACAATATTATTATCCTTCACATATCCAAGTTCTCTAGGACACCTAGATTCTTTCTCAATTATATTTTGTTCCATAGACTCCTCATTCTTATTAACATCAAAATCTTCTAATTGTTCTCTAATATCCTTATCTTGAGATGGATCAACTATAGGTTCATCAAAAATCTCTACCTTATCATCAATGTTGGTTCTACTAGAGGTATTTGACTCATCAAATATCACATGAGTTGACTCTTCTACAACAAGTGTTCTTTTATTGAAAATTCTATATGCCTTAGAATTTGAAGAATAATCAAGAAAAATGCCTTCATCACTTTTTGCATCAAATTTTCGTAAGTTATCTTTTCCATTGTTCAAAACAAAACATTTGCATCCAAATGGATGAAAATAGCTTATGTTAGGCCTTTTTCTTTTGTAAAGCTTATAGGGAGTTTTCTTTAAAATAGGTCTAACCATAGCTCTATTTATAACATAACATGCAGTGTTTATAGCTTCAGCCCAAAAATTTGTTTGGTAAATTATTTTCACAAAGCATGGTTCTAGCCATTTCTTCTAAGATTCTATTTCTCCTTTCAACTACCCCATTTTATTGAGGAGTTCTAGGAGCTGAAAAATTATGACTAGTACCATTTTCATTACAATATGTATCAAAACCAAAATTTTCAAATTCTTTTCCATGATCACTCCTAATGGTAGAAATAGAGTAACCTTTTTCATTTTGAACAAGTTGAAAAGATAATGAATTTCTCTAAGGCTTCATTTTTCACACTTAAAAAGAACACCCAAGTAAACCTAGTGTAATCATCAACTATGACAAATCCATAGTGTTTTCCTCCTAAGCTAGTGGTTCTAGTTGTTCCAAAGATATCTAAGTGGAGAAGTTGAAGTAACTTAGAGGTTGTAACACACTTCTTAGATTTAAATGATATTCTCTTGTGTTTTCCTCTTACACATGCCTCACAAACTTTATCATTTCAAATTGAAGTTTAGGCAAACCTACCACTAAGTCTCCTTTGGCTAATTTAGATAAAACATGCATGCTAGCATGACCTAGTCTTCTATGCCACAACCAAGGTTCATCTTCCCTAGTGACCGTAAAGCATACATTTTTGCTATTTAGTTCATCTAAATTAACAATATAAATGTTTCCTTGTCTATGTCCAATAAAAAGAATTTGATTAGTTTTAGCATTAACAACATTGCAACATAAAGAATCAAATACAACTTTAAAACCCTTATCACACAATTGACTAATACTTAGCAAATTATGTTTTAAACCTCTAACATATGAAACATTCTCAATAGTTGAGGAAGAGTTACCAATGGAGCCAATTCCTTCAATTTGTCCTTTGGAGTTGTCTCCAAATGTGACTTCTCCACCACTTTTAGGCTTTAAGAACTTGAATTGGCTCTTGTCATCGGTCATGTGTCTTGAGCATCCGTTATCAAGATACCAATATTCCTTAGATCTGGCCTTGTAGCAATGCTCTTCCTCCTACATACAAATACATCAAACTTTTATCTTAGGTACCTAAATTTTCTTCGGTCCTTGTGAGTTAGTACTAATAATTTTTGATCCTTTAGGGATCCATTTCATTTTTAATGACTCATCACTTGAATTTAAAACATGTTTTGGCACCCAAATCTTAACAGCCATTTTTCCTCTAATAATGGTCTTCCAAGATGTGCATGCTTGTGAAGAGTGTCCTAGTTTATTGCATAAGGTGCATAAAACAAATTTTTTATCTTTAACAAAGTAATTTTTAAGATGAATTTCTTTGTTTGATGCATTGTAACCTACGCCTTCCCTATCAAAAAATGCTCTTTGGGTCTCTAACATATGATCAAGTTTTTGTTGACACATATAAAATCTAGAAAATGAATTTTGTAAGTTAAGGTTCTTTTTATTTAAATCTTTTATTTCTAGATTTGCATTTTCTAACTTCTTCTCACATTCTAATTTGACATTCATGAGCATCTCATTTTCCTTTTTCAATTTTGAAATCATTTTCTTATATTTCATATTCATGCATTCAAACTCATTTGCTAACTCATCAAATGCATCTTGCAATTCATCAAATGTATATTCATTTGTATCAAATGAGTTAGATTTTACCTTCTCATCTTTAATGGCCATAAAGCAAAGGTTGGTTACTTCATCTTCTACATTTTCTTCATCGGAGCAATCACTATCACTCCATGTAGCCATCATTGCCTTCTTCTTTGGTTTCTTCTCATTTTGCTTTCTATAAAAAGGACAATCAAATTTAATATGACCAGGTTTTTTACATTCATAACAAATAATTTGGTCCTTTTCTTTCATACTTGTTTCACCTTTATTAAAATCTCTCCTAGGAGGTCTCCTAGAGTTTCCACTAGCTCTTATCCTCATGAATCTATTGAACCTCTTTGCAAACATGCCTATTTCTAAATCCTCATCATCACCTCTTTTATTATGATCATCTTTTGATTCCTCAATCGTGGTGGATTTTAAAGCTACTCCAACTTTCTTAGGAGGATCTTGATTTCTCTTGATTTTCATCTCATAGGTGAGTAGAGATCCCATGAGTTCATCTAGTGAAAGAGTATGGGGATCCTTTGATTCCTCAATAGCTGTAACTTTAGCTTCCCATGATTTAGGTAAACTATTAAGGATCTTTTTCACCATTTCTACATTGGAATATGTTTTTCCTAAGGCTTTAAGACCATTTATAATGTCAATGAACCTAGTAAACATGTCACTAATAGATTCATCATTCTTCATTTTGAATAATTTATAATCTTGAGTGAGCATGCCTACCTTAGTTTCTTTAACTTGTGTGGTTCCCTCATGAGTAATAGCTAGTTTATCCCAAATTTGCTTAGCATTTTCACATTGTGAAACTCTATTGTACTCATTTGGTCCTAATGCACAAAATAATGTGTGCATTGCCTTAGCATTCAATTGTGCCATTCTAAGATCATTTGTGTCCCATTCATCTTCTTTCTTTAGCACATCGTCCCCATCTACTTTCTTAATAGGAACTAAGGGACCTTTAACTATAATTCTCACACTTCATAGTCATTAGCTTGAATGAATAACATCATCCTAGTCTTCCAATATGCATAATTTTCACCATTGAAGAATGGTGGCCTAACCGTAGAGTGTCCATCTCCTACCAAAGGTGTAGATACACTAGTTTGAGCCATCTAGATCGTTTTACTTCAAGAAAATTACTCCTAATCGATTCTCGAGTCCAAGCTCTGATACCAATTGTTGGCTCTATTGAGAGGGGGGTGAATCGATTTTTCTACTAATTTTAGATTTTTCTAACACTTAATGCACAAATGAAACAAATAATGCTACAATAAAATAAATGCAGTAAATAAGTAAGGGAAAGAGAAGCAAACACAGATTTATAGAGGTTTGGCCAATCTCTTGCCTACGTCCTCTTTCCTTGATCCTCTTGTCAAGGTATTGATTCCACTCTTCCTTTGGAATTCTTACAAACCACTTCAAGGTGTGGTGAGACCTCTTACAATATCTCTTGAAGACTTAGAAATAAACTTCTAAGCCTCTCCCCTTGTAATACTACCCACACACTTACAATAACAATCCTTACAAGGCTAACACACCCCTTGAATATCAGAAGATTGAGTGAATGGGTGATGAATAATGAGAATTCACAAATGGAATCACAAATAATGAGTTTTCAGATTTTATTTTGTCTCTTGAAGCTTGGAGAATTTCTGAGTGCTTGTTCTACCTCCAATCTTCATAAATGCCTCTATTTATAGTCCACCAACTGATTGGAGCCGTTGGTGAAGCATTTAATGCTAATCCTCCTGTTGAAACCCTAAAAAACTAGCCGTTGGAGTCAGGTTTCGTGCAAAGGGATCAATCCCTTTACAAATGGATCGATCTGTTTTCTCCAGAATGCTTTCCAACCTTTTCCCAGACTTCTTCTAACCTTTCTACCATTTAGGGATCCATCCTTCTACAGTAGGGATCGATCCCTTTTCTCCAGAATGCTTTCCAATCTTTTCCTGCACTTACTTGGCTGCAATTTGAGAAGATTTGATGGCTTTTTGCGATTTTAAGTCAGTTCAAAACATTCTAGCATTTTTATAAGAGTATTTCCTGACTTTCTCAATTGAAATCACAATCCAAACATTTGTTTAAAATATTTTCTATCATTTGAGTTCATGTTGAGCAAATTTAAATTTGTAGAAAAATGTTTTAAGCTTTCTTAAGTTTTTGTCATTTCAAAATACATGTCAATTTAAAGCTAACAGAGGTGATTGGCTACTTGACTCAGACTTTGCTGGCAGTGTTGATACCCGGAAATCAACATCTGGTTACATCTTTATGCTTGCCGGTGGAGTTGTTTCTTGGAAGAGTGCTAAGCAGATACTGACTGCCACTTCCACTATGGAGGCCGAGTTCGTTTCCTGTTTTGAGGCTACCTCACATGGTGTATGGCTTAAGAGTTTCATTGGTGGGCTTGGAGTTGTTGACTCCATATCTAAGCCATTGAAGATATATTGTGACAATTCAGTTGTGGTATTCATGGCTAAAAACAATATGAGTGGAAGTTGAAATAAGCACATCGACATTAAGTACTTAGCCATTGGAGAACATGTTAGAGATAAAAAAAGTGGTCATTGAACACGTTAGCACTGAATTGATGTTAGCTGATCCTTCGACTAAGGGCATGCCACCGTTTAAATTTAAGGATCATGTAGAGAGGATGGGACTTGGTCCCACATTGTGATTGTAATTGAAACTCTTGTTGATGATATGATATTTCTCATTTTGATTTGTGTACAGTTTAGTTTTTATTTGAGAAATATCTTGTTGTTTGGACTGAGAATAAACATAAGGTTTATTCGTTAAGTGAAAATGGGTTGATTAGAAACATTTTACATGTAATACATGGAAGATAATACTTGCCATTAGAGGAACTATTGCCATGATTCATGTGATTTGTTTCTTCTGTGAGTAAAATACATGGACCAAGTGGGAGAATGTTGGCATATCCCTTGATCATAGGTTGACAAAATCTAGTTATTGCCATATATAACATTTGATAATCAATGCTAAATATATGGTCCATTATTTCACTGATTCTCTGACCATGTATATAAAAAACACAGTTCTATGATGGTTTAAATGTGATTAAGTTTGGTCAGTAGATTTGAGGCTCTAATTTTACAAATAGATAGCAAATCTGGTCCCCAGGCATCACCTGCTCTGTTATACACCATCTTATGAGCATTCGAGTGCTTAGAAGGCTTGTGATTGATCAGTGTAGATTGTCCAACCATGGAACAGATCAACAGTAAAGGAGTTGCAATGGCTAGAAGTTAGATACTGTTGCTTTCGCTTTTGATTATTTAACATGTTTCATATTGTGTAGAAGCATGTTTAAGTTTGTATGATGATTTACATGGCCACCTAAATAACTTCAAGGACAGATATATATATTTTGAGTCTAGGGTTCGAGAGTTCGGTTATGTATGGGGAAAGATTAGCACCTCATAACGCTTGTATTAAATGATACCAATTAATTTTGTGATTTTTTAGAATTTTTGACTTAATGGTCTAAGAGACCAGACCTTAGCGCTGAGATCAACAGCGACACAAGCGGAAGCGGCCTCTTTAATATGCTGAATTAAAAGAAGCTCTTCCTTTCTCACGGACATGAAAGAATTGATTTTGAGGTTACTAAGTAACTCCAGAGTGCACATCTTACGCATGTTGCGCCAGTAAGATCCGTACGGGGAGAAGGACAAATTATGCTGATTGTGAACATACATGCCAATTTCATGAGGTGGCCTGCGAGCAAAAACAAGGTCATATGTCTTCGGGAGTAGCTCAGCAGCTTCAGGCAATGAGACGACAATTACAGGCATGGGGCCCAAGAGCAAATGCATTATGGGGCCATACTTGTGGGCTAACTATTGAAGATCCTGGCGAGGTTTGCTTCTCATCATGGAAAGGCTTCCCAAAATAGGAAGCCCTCTCGGACCAGGTGGTAATCTCTAATATTTGTATAATTATCTAGTACAGAACAAAAGATTCAGACAAGTGACGTATAATGAAATAACATTTTGCTTTTTAATTATGCGACAAATGATGTCACATTTCTATAATAATTTTTGCGGTCAATCACTTTGTCACACTTGCTCAATTTGATGTTACATTAATTAATAAGTAATTTGCTTAGTCCTTTCTCCTTGCATGATTAAAATACAAGTCGTAATTTTTTCTTTATGCAATTGTAAGAATTTATTCAAATAGCTGTCTTTGGACCTTTAGGCTTTGTTTGGTAGGGTGGAAAGAAAAATAAAAAGATGAAAAATCAAAAGGAGAAAAAAATGGAGAGATAAAAAACATCTATTTTTTTTTTCCTCTGGTATGCTTGGTAGAAAGGATGGCAAAATGGAAAAATGAGAGGAAAGGAAATTAAAATTGAAATGATTTTACCATCTTATCTCTTATACAACTATTTATTAATTTTTATGGGAGTTTTCATTTTCAGTGATATAATTTTTAAACAAATGTTGCAGCCAACCAAGGAGACTTGACACTTTCTTTTCTATTTTCTGTCTAATTTGGACAAATTTTCATTTGTGAAGAGGGAAGGAAAATGCTTATCCTTCCCATTTTCTTTTCTTCTCATTTTCTGTCCTGCCAAGCAACTCCAAAATTCATTTTCCTTTCATTTTCCCTCTTTCATTTTCTTTCCTCGCACTTTTCAATTGTACCAAGCAAGGCCTTAAGGTGTATAAATTTTATAAGTTTAAAATTCAAATTTCAACTTTTTTTTTTTTTACTTATAATTCAAAAATTTTACAAGATTTAATTTACATATATGTGCTCATCTTATGTATGACCTTGAATTTAAGGGATGGATCTGTTGTAATTTATCTTAATCAATAAAAAGGTTTATCGGATGAGAAAAAAAAAATAGCTACCAACAAAACGTGTGTCAAACAAAATTGGATTACAGATATTGTTCACTTGAGGTAGCATGAAGATGAAAGCTTGAACTTCAACTTCTAAAATTTGGATTTCTTTGAATCACGAACAATGTAGTAATAGGTTTCAAAGCGCACTGTTATACTGCTACAATGCAGTAATATTAATATTTGTATTAATATTTTATATTTTAATAATAAATACAAATAAATAATTTTTTATGATTTTAATAATAAAAACTTTTAGTATAAAATATATTTATTTTAATAATATAATTTTTTTAATATTTCAAAATTAAATATTAATATATTATTATATATTAAAATAATAATATTACTTCAAATTTCTAAAAATATTAATATCAGTAACAATAAATAGTTTTCTTTTAAATGCTTAATAATATTATATTTTAATATTAAATATATTATTTTCAAAATATAATTATTTTTAATATTAATAAATTAATTAATAAATAATTAATAATTTTCAATATTTTATTAGTTATGTTAATATCATTAGAAAAAATAAAATAGATTTTCCAAAAAACCCAAAAAAACAGAAAATATTTTCATTGACTCATACAAACAACAAAAAATCTTTTGTTTTTTAGGAACCATAAACATTTTTCAGAAGCATTTTCAGTAAACTAAACGAAGTCTTATATTGAAAATAGATTTTTTTTTTGCAACAAAAAAACAAAAATAGATTTTTTTTATTGAGATTGTTTGTTTGTTTTTCTTTTTATATATTTTTCAAGATAATATTTAATTTTATCATGTATTTTATTATAAGTCAATTGTTCATCTTTTTATCATAATAATTACTGTTAATTAATTAAGTTAATGATAATTGATTTGATAAAAATGAGTTTATTATTCTAATTACATGTCTTTCAAATAATATGAAGTAACATTATTTTAGTGATGCCTAAAAATTCACATTAAATTTTAATATAAATTTAATCAATACAATTAAAAATTTAGCACTCTAACAAAGACGGGTAAATTTAGAAAAAGAATTACAGTATTTGTTTTAAATTGGATATGCAAAAGAAAAATAAATCTACATCTAATTCATTTAATCATGTTAATTAAACACGATGAATCCATAGAACTTGCTTTTACAACGAGAGAAGCCATTGTACTAGAAAAGGCAACAAAATATATCCAGAAACCATATTCTTGTAGAAATTACACAGCCATATTCTTTCTTATGTTTTTAGGCGCCATGTTGGTAAAGCCAGGAGATGCTTGGCTCTAGGACAAACTAGTTCGAAGTCCTCAGTCATGTCCAACTCAGTCGTCAACATATCATCTGGAAGCTCCCAATCAAAGCAATGAACCAATTCTGCTACCACAAGCCGAACAATGGTGAGACCCAGTTGCATTCCGGGGCAGCCTCTGCGGCCAGAACCAAATGGGATTAGCTGGAAGCTGCGTCCACGGAGATCATCTCACTTTCGATTAATCTCTCCCGATGAAACTTGTCTGCGTCAATCCAAACATTTGGGTCCCGACCTATGGCCCATGCGTTTATGAAGACGCGGGAATTCTTGGGTATGTGAAAGCCATTCACGGTGCAGTCTTCCATGGATGCATGCGGGAGCAGCAATGGCGCAACTGGATGAAGCCTAAAGCTTTCTTTCACAACCATGTCTAAGTACTCCAGTTTCTCTAAGTCTGATTCTTCGACCATTATCTCCATGCCCACCACGTTTTCGAGTTCTTTCTGGACTTTTTTTGTCACCCGTGGATGTCTGATGAGTTCCGATAGTGTCCACTCAATTGCAGCAGCTGAAGAATCCATTGCAGCTACAAGCATGTCCTGCAAGACTCGTGATAAGATAACATATTTTTTAAACCCAAAGGCACAACGGACAAGTTTAGAAAAATTATATTAGATTTTGTAATCAAAGAAACGTAATCATTAATGTAAAATATTTGACATAGTTGTCTTACTATAGTTATTACTAAATAGTATGTTTCCATATTTTTAGAGGTGGCAAACGAGCGGGTTCGGACGGGTTTCGATCCGGGTTTTTCGGTTACGGGTTTTTTCGGTTACGGGCTTTTTCGGTCTCGGGTTTTTTCGGTTGCGGGTTTTTTCGGTCTTGGGTTTTCTCGGTTGCGGGTTTTTTCAGTCTCGAGTTTTTTCGGTTGCGGGTTTTTTCGGTTTCGGGTTTTTTCGGTTGCGGGTTTTCTCGGTTTCGGTCCGGTTTCGGGTTCGGTCCAGTTTTAATCGGGCGGGCTTAGCGGGCTTAGTCAAATTATTTTAAAATTTTATAAATTATAAATATTTTATAATTTTGAATGTAATAATTAATTTAATTTTATATAGTTAAATAAAAATATAATAGAAATGCTAAATTAAAGTTAAAATTTAATAAATAGGAATTGTATAATATATATATATATATATATTGAGAAATTTGGTTGGGATGATTTTGAAAACATTGGGAGTGGACCAATGAAGAATATAATTATCTACAATAATAAAAGAGAACATATCATCTATAATTATTATATTATAATTAATTAATCAAAATTTAAAGTCACGTGAGATCTATCAAAATAATACATAAAGTTTGCACTTGTAAATGATGGACCAGTACATAATTTTTAATTATAATTGATTAATTATCGTAAAAAGAATTACAAGTAAAATACTCGAAGACGTAAAAGATATTGAAAAAGTTTTAAATCTTGCATTGCATTTGCAAGAAATGAAAGCACTTCTGCTATTGTAAACTTCTACCTTGGAAGCATCTGGATTTCTGTACTAATTAATTTTTTTGTCCACAAACTCCAACTACTAAAAATCATCTTTGAATTGTCAACAACCTCTTGGCCTAGTAATATAATTATATTATATTTTTAATAAAATTTTAAATTTTTAAGAATCTTTTTTACATTTATTTTGTCTTTTAAATACCAACATAATTAGTAATTAAGTAATTAAATTAAATTTAACCGCATAACTAGTTAACTAATTCTTCAATTATAATGTTGAATAAAATTATAGTATACATTAAAAAAATATTAATATTATGAATAATTGGTCAATTAATTATCTCAATTTTATATTTATTTTGTTTTTAGTTTGTACATAAATCATAATGTAACATTATTTTTATTAAATATAATCATACTCAAACACATTAATTAATCAAATATCTCATTAAAAATTTAGAACGTTAAATTAAGCAAGTTATATACGCCAATTGACATTATATTATAAATAATAACATTTGATATAATGTACCAAAAAAAAACATTTGATATAATGATGTAAATGGGTAATATATAATCAGGTACCCGACACTACCCGACTCTATAATCGAATAATTATAGGGTTCGGATAGTGTTCTTATTACCCGTATCGGATTCGGGTAGTATCCTTAGGGTACACTATACCCGATTAACTTTTGATCAAGTAGTATCTGGTACCTGAACTTGTTCATCAATTATATGAAAGTAATCAAAATTATATGCTTGTACAAAGATTTGAACCATGGCTTCTTATATTTATTGTTATATGTTTAACCACGTGAGCTAGATTGAGAATTTGTTATATTTGTTGTAAATTTTATTTTTATTTTAACACAACTTGCAATTTAAAATTTAATGAAACATTGTTGGCCAAAAAAATAGTTTACTGAATAATAATAATAATAATTTATTCTTAAGATAATAAGATTTTAAAATTTTAGACATAAAGTACTAAAATTAAATTAATAGAAATTTCATAATATGTTAAGATACAATTCTTAAGATATTGATAATTTAACATATATGACATTTTATTATAATGTAAATCTTAAATATATATATATATATATTATGTTTATTATTTTATTTGTAACTCATTATAATAAATTAAAAAAAAAACACTTTTTTGACTAAAAAAGTAGTTGAGAAAGTCAATATCTATTTAATCATCCAATATTATGATTATTAATTGATCAAGTTAAACTAAATTACATGAATACATCATAAGAGATTAAATGTTTGAAATTAAAAACAAGAGTATATTCTAAAAGCATGATAAGAAATTGGAATGAAAAATGTCTGAAATTAAAACTATAATATGCTATGAGAGATTGTTTAATTTATTCTATATTACATGGTAAGAGAGTATTATAATGTAACATACAAATCATTATGATAATATAAACATATTAATAATCTATTTTATATAATTAAGAGTTTGTATAGTTGATTATATATCACATGATAAGATATTATTTTTAAAGTTATAATAACATACAAATCATTATGATAAGGCGTTATTTATTAACTATATTATGTATTTTATTTGCTATCAAAAAAACTATTCCAAATTGAGTACTAATTTTTTTTCATATTCACATTAACATAATAATATTATATTAACATAATAATATTAGATATACACCAATTGATTGAATATCTAATTAAAATGTTAAATAATAGATATTACTAAATTAATTAATATAATGCTAGTTATTTAAATATAATTAATAATAATATTAACAAAGTATAAAAAATAAATTTTATTAAAATTACCACTTACATAGTAATACAACTCTAATATATTATTAAATTACACTTTAATTTACTATTAGAATTATTATTTTTATCCACACTTTAATTTTACATTTAATAGATAATAAATAAATTATTTTTAATAAATACTTAATTCTATCAAAATAACACTTACACACTAAAAGATTACATAATTTATTCTTAAAAGATTATTATAATATAATATACAAATCATTATTATGCATATAAGATTATTATAATATAATAAATAATTAATTATCACTAGCTTGATTTTTTAATGTCTTTTGTTTTAAGGCTAAAAATAAAAGGAATAATAGCCAAATAAGCCCTCGACCTTGAGCCCAAAATAGAATTAAGCCCTCAACGTTTTATTTCATGGCAATCAGTCTATAAACTTTTATTTCAGTGGAAATAAACCCTCAACCTTCTAAAATTATGCAATTAAGTCCAAATCTGTTAAATGACGCTAACTGCCGTTAGTGAAAGCTGACGTGGATAGCTTACTTGGCTGCCACGTGGCATGCCACATGTGCAATACTAACGGCAGTTAGTGTCATTTAACAGATTTGGACTTAATTGCATAATTTTAGAAGGTTGAAGGTTTATTTCCACTGAAATAAAAGTTTATGGACTGATTTCCACGAAATAAAAGGTTGAGGGCTTAATTTCATTTTGAGCTTAAGGTCGATGACTTATTTGTCTATTTTCCCAAAATAAAATTACCACTATAATTTTCTCTTTTAATGATACCCAAGTATAAAAAAATTGTACTTGTATTGTTTAATTTAAATGTGTTGCACAAAATATCAAATTCAAAGTTTCAAACAAATATTGAAATTATATAATTTTTATATATTTGATTTATTATTGTATTAAAATTAAAATTTTATTATAAATAAAAAAAATAAAATGTTAAAATTATTTTTATAATAAAATCAAATGTCAAATTAATAATATATTTATTATTATAAATGCAATAAGGATAATATTAAAGATTATTTGATATCATATATTATATCATATATTATAGTGTTTTAAATTAATTTAATTTAATTAAAAAGATTCAATATTTATTATGCTGGTAATATATAATTGATAAAATTGTATAATAAATAATAATTGTTTTCAAATTTTTAAATTTTTTAATTAAAAAAAGTGTATCAATTATTTATTTATTTTTAAATAATAATTATATAATTATAATTCGGGTTTTCTCGGGTTATAAATTTGGTTTTTTCGGTTTTCGGTTCGGGTCGGTCTCGGTTTCGGATTGTATCGGGCTCGGGTTGTGTCGAGTTCGGGTTGTGTCGTTTTCGAGCTTTTTCGGTTTCGAGTTTTTTAGGTTCCGGGCTTTTTCGGTTACGGGCCTTTGACTTTTTTGGTCAATTCGGGCTGGTCCCGGTTCGGTCTCGGGCGGACTCGGGCGGGTTTTCGGGCTCGGGCCAATTTTTGCCACCTCTACATATTTTCCACGCAAATGTCAAAGTTGAATAGGCAGATGAGATGAGACCCACAAGTAAATGTGACTTTTTTTTTTCTATAAAATACATGTATAAGCATTTGATCTTGGATTATTTTAATCATTCATTTATTAAATTTTAATGTTTTTGTCATTATCGTTTGTATAAGTGCTTATTTTGGTTAACCAACCATTAGTTTCTAATAAAATATGCATGCAACGTATAATGGTCGCATGACATGCGTTGTAAAATATACTATTATATGTTAACATTGCTAATGTATCATAAGAAAATATTTTAAGAGTTCGTATGAATTTCACCGCACTCCATTTTTTATTTCAAAAACGCCATAAGTTATATTTAGAATGCAGCCCGCGAATGTTTTATTTCAAAAACACCTCAATTTTCTGGTAGAGTGGAAAAGAAAGGATAAGGAAGCAACCTAATGTTGTTTTTTTTGGACTTCGGAGCTGCAACTTATTAGTTTTTTTATGAAATGTTTTATTTCAAAAACACCTCAATTTTCTGGTAGAGTGGAAAAGAAAGGATAAGGAAGCAACCTAATGTTGTTTTTTTTGGACTTTGGAGCTGCAACTTATTAGTTTTTTTATGAAAAAAAATCTCTAGTTTAGATCTTAGATCTAAGAGATATTAATTAAAGTTTTTTATTTTTCAGAAATCCAGTTCGGTGGAAGCGTTTAGGAGGTGAAGAGCAAGAAGCGGACTCATTTTTGCAGGATTTCGATTATGAGTGATTAACAAAGAAGCATCGATCACGGCTGCAATGGTGACAATCTAACACTAGTGGCATGCGGTTAGTGGGAAGGGATTTTTTTTTTTTTTGATCAGGTGGGAAGGAAAAATTAGACCTACTCATTGGGTTGGCCGGGCGGGTGGCACATAATAATATATTATGTCCAAGTTAAACATGGTAATTTGTGTTTTTAATTTGTTTTTGTGTCATATAAAATCGTGTTCGTGTCGTGTAAAATACGAAAATTTTGTGTCAAAATTCGTGTTGACACGAAAAACATAAAATTTTATTTTTAGCTTTTACAATATTGATATACAATTTTTATTTAATTTTAATTCGTGTCATCTCGTGTCTTATACTCGTATCATTTTTGTGTCGTGTCTAAGATTGTCAGGTCTAGTCTAAGCCCAAGCCCGACCTAGCCCGTAAATTCGGGCCTAGATTTTAGTCTAGGCTCGTTTTTTATTTTATTATATAAGCCCGAATTTGGCCCACCCATATTTTATTTATTTTTTGTATTTTATTTTTTTATTTGTTTTTTATTCTTTTATTCCTTTTAAAATTTAATTTGTCAAATTTTGCATGTTAATTTTCATATTAAATATATAATCATGTTTATTAATCAATAATATTTTATATACATATAATTATATTATACTTGATAGATATACTTAAAAAAAAAACTTAACTAATATTATGTTTGGGCCAGGTCGGGCTCGGACTTTGGACCGTCAAGCTCGAGCCCGGCCCATTTTTTGATCGGGCCTAAAAATTTTATTCAAGCCCGATAAATGCATTTGATATTTTTGTCCAAGCCCAACCAAATTTCGAGCGGGCCTTCGGACTTGGGCAGGTAGCCCAGCTCTTGAGCAAGTCTAGGGAAAATCTATAACAGTATAAAAAGAATCCCATTGCCAGATATGGTGACACTTGTCCTTTTTTTTTTGACTTTTTGAGTTTTTTTTTTATTTCTCTTTTCATTATTATTAAAATTAATACAATAGTTTAGTTTGCTAAGCAAGTATATTTTGGATTTTTTATAATAAAAACTAATTAGTTGGGTCAAAAGTATTTTAGATTATTTTGTAGGAATTGACAAATTTTTTTGTATGGATTTCAAATTCATGCATTTTTTTTTGTCTTTTTTTTATTAGATTTATTTTTAAATATTTTAAAAAAATTACAAAAGGCTATCAAACATACATATTATTTTTATTAATTTATATTTTTAACATAATTGAAGTTTTAAAAAACTGAATTAAAAAAATCATTTTGTTATACTCTAATCATTTTTTATTAATTAATTAGATATTTTTCTTAAACATAAATATATTTGATAAAAAAACTACTCATAAATATAAATATAAATATTCAACTCAGTAATCAATATATTTTCTCAAATTTAAATATTATTACAACGTGTTATATAAATTTATAGTTATTTTTATGCCATGAACTTGTTTTAATATATATTAAACATTTAACCCGAAGCAGAGTGAGGGATATGATACTAGTTAAAATGATAATCTTTGAAATTTAAAAAGCTGAACTATATTAACGATTGAGTGATCAAAATAAACATTATTAAAACATTAATGATAAAAGTTAGATTTCATAATTAAGTAACAAAATCAAAAGCCATTGACAATAAGTATATTTTACCCTTAATTTGCAGAAAGGAAGAAAATGTGCTTGGAAATAAAGCCGCCTTAATTCAGGGGATAATAGATTCTGTATATTGAATTGACATGAGATATAGAAGAGTACCCAGATTATTGCTTTGATAGTGTCTCGCTGCACGCGGTACTTTGTTTCTTCTGATCCCACGAATCCCAGCATGACATCAATGAAGTCCTTGATTCGGTTCTCATCTTTGGAATGAACATGTTCATCAATTACCCTCTCAAAGAAGTCGTCAAAAGCCTTGGCAATAACTTTCATGCACTTTCTTAGCCCCTGAAGATCGAGTCCGCTAATTTGAGGAATGTAATCTGCTAAATTGAATGCAGCTCCTATTTGCATAGCCTCTCGAATTATAGCGTGGAATCCCTTTTGATCGAAAGCATCATCATTATATTTCTTTCCAAGCACCATTCTACAAGAAATATCAGTGCTAAAAGACGATACCTTAGCGCTAAGATCAACAGCAACACGAGCGGAAGCAGCCTTTTTAATATGCTGAATCAAAAGAAAAAGCTCTTCCTTCTCATGGGCATGAAAGAATTGATTTTGAGGCTACTGAGTAACTCTAGAGTGCACATCTTACGAGTGTTGCGCCAATAAGATTCGTACGGGGAGAAGGACAAATTCTGCTGATTACAAGCAACATACTTGGAACCTTCATGAGGTGGCCTGCTAGCGAAAACAAGGTCATATGTCTTGAGGAAAAGCTCGGCAGCTTCAGGAGATGAGACGACAATCACAGGCATGAGGCCCAAGCGCAGGTGCATTATGGGGCCATACTTCTGGGCCAACTGTTGAAGATCTCGGTGAGGTTTGCTTCCCATCGTGAAAAGGTTTCCCAGAATGGGAAGCCCTCTCGGACCAGGTGGTAATCTCTTGTTTTTGTCCCTTCTTTTCCAGATCAATTTTTGGAAGAAAAAGATGAGTGCCGCAACTGCAAGAATTGTCCATGTCCAATCCATGTTGGGAATTTGCTTCACCGGCTGCTTCAACTAAGGTTGAGGCAACTAGGATACTTATCTTCATGGTTTGGAGCTTAAAGACAAAAGGTTAAGAGAAGCAGGAGCAATCACGGCCACTCTTATATTTATTTATATAATTATCAATTACAGAGTCATATTATTAAAAAAATCAGATAAATGAGTATAATGAATTGACATTTTGCTTTTTGATTATACGACAAATGAGGTCACATTTATATAATACTTTTTGCGGGCTGCCGCAATTAGGAATGAAAATGGGTCGAGTACCCGCTAAATTTGGGATACCCGAACCCGATTAATATGTATAATACCCGAACCCTATTAACTATCCGATTATTTTGATTTATGTTACCCGAACCCTAACCCTATAAAATAGAAAGTACCCGTTTAACTACCCAAACCCGTTAACTACCCGTTTATTAAGTCAAAGTTTGACTTTTAAATTTAAATTTGAAATCAATTTTGGAATAACTTAATTAAAAAAACTAAATTAATAAATTTAATTTAACTCATAAAAATAAATTAAAGTTAAAAATCATAATTATAATAATTATTGACTTAATTTAATTAAATACAACATTAATACTAAATAATTTATACATAGAAAATATAAATATTATATTAATTAATTATTATTTATAATCGGGTTCGGATAGTGAATACCCTAAGATAACTACTCGAATCCTACCCGAACCCGTGACGGGTAGTAATTTCACTACTCGAACCCAATTATATACTACCATAACCCTACCTAAACGGATTGGGTAGTGCCAGGTACCCGTTTATAGGGTACCCATTGCCATCCCTAGCCGCAATATCACACTTGTTCATTTTGATGTTGCATCAATGAATAAGCAATTTCCTTGGTCCTTTCTCCTTGCATTTTGATTAAAATACAAGTTATAAATTTTTCTTTATATGTGATTTTAAGAATTTATTCATATAGTTATATTTGGACTTTAAGATGTATCATCATCATCATGATAAAATTGGAACGAAAGGTGTATAAATTTTATAAATCTAAAATTCAAATTTCAACTTTTTCTTTTACTTGTAATTAAAAAATTTTACAAGATTTAATTTAAGTGCTAGCGGGCTTTGATGTTTGGCCATATGTGCTCGTCTTCCCCATGACCTCGAGTTCAAGGGATGGATATGATGTAATTTCCTAATCAATAAAAAGGTTTGTTGGGTGAGAAAAAAAAGGTATTTAGCCGCCAGCAATACATATTGAACAAAATTGGATTATAAATATTGCTCACTTAAGGTACTATGAAGGTGAAAGCTTCAACTTTTTTTTAAACTTCAACTTCTGAAAATTGAACTTTTTTGAATCACGAAGAATGCAGTAATAGACTTCAAAACGTGCTACTATAATATCATTTTCCTTAAGACTTAACTCACCCCACCAATTATAGTATGCAACGAGGTTTATTAAAATAGTCTCAGGATACAATAAAATAACATTGTTTAATATCACATTGCACTAGTAATATTCAATCATTAAACACTTTAGACATATACAAAAGTATTATAACTTAGCCAAAGTCTTCTGCAATAAAACAATATTTAATATATTTGTTTTTTACTTTGGGATTGAGAGAAGATAGAGGAATTCAAAATTAATATGATTCTTGGTGTATTTCAAGTCTAAACATCTTTATTTATATAGATTAATTTCAAGTGACGTGATCATTTAACCAAATGATATAATTTTTCATTTATGTTATTTGATTCATCAAACACAATATTTTAACAACATCACAACTTTTGGGTCATATTTTTCATCTATTCTGTTCTCTTAAATGAACCCTTTTCTGTTGCTACGTGCTTCTTCTATTCTGTAGGATTTTTAATATTTTGTACTATTACACTAAATTTGTGTGCATCCTTTGAAGGTTTTTTTTTGGTTACATGCATCCTTTGAAGGTTACGATTAAGCCTTAAGAACCATATGTACAAAGTCTGACAAGACAATATCTGAGGCTCACTTCTTTTTAATTGTTTTCTTTTAAACTGATGATTATAGTAGTTGGGTCGAAATTCCTCGTGTGTATTACGAGAAGGTATAATCCTTCAATTATCAAAAATATTCAAAGTATTTAAGTCTTCTTGGTGAAGATGCTTTATGTAGTATCACTGTTAGAAAGCCTAATAGGCCTAACTCACCGAGCTTGATAACAAGTGGCCCACGAGTCATACTCACATAATCTCTATAACGTAAATAGGATTTATGTGATAACACAATCAAAAGTATAACCGCCCACAAGGAGTAACCGCCATAACCGCCCACTTAACTACGTGTAGCCGCCCACAAGGAGTAACCACCCACTTAACGAATGCCGATATAAAAGGGCAAAGACACGAGAAAAGGGGACTCACTCTCACTCTCTTCTACTCTATTACTTATAATTTCCTTAAACACTTTACTGACTTAAGCATCGGAGCAAGTTCTACTGGGAATAACCCCGGTGGACCTTCTGTTTTGCAGGTTGATCTAAGAAGGAAAGAGTTGATTCATCATCAACAAGCCCAGCAACTTTTTTGACATAAGCATTTTGGCGCCGTCTGTGGGAACTAGAAGAAGAAGTTATGTCGAGCTCCCAAGCGAGCCAACAAACATCAAATCAAGTAGATATACAACCACTCCCTATTTCTACCGCAACTGCAATTACGTCTACCCTTATTGCTTTCCTTCCCCTGATGTCAACTCCGATGGGGTAGCCACAAACTCACATAACGCCACAAACAGTATCCATGGAGCAGTACAATCAATTACTCGCCCAAAACAAAGTTTTAGAAGCTAAGATAGCCCACTACGCCCAGATAGTAGAATCTCTGAGTACTCGTTGTAATGCAATTGTAAATCGGCCAGTCGCGCTTGATGCTCGCCCATTTACATCCGAGGTACAACCAATTGCTCCTATTGTTCACCAATGAATGACCACTCCACATCAACAAAATCCACCTGACGCACAACTTCCTATCAACAATCAATTAGATGCAGCTCGCCCAATCGGTGCCATCCCTAACCAAAACCCAAACCCGCTAGCAGAACCCCAAGTCAGGCAACGTAACCCACATGGAAGGAGGGAAAGAGAAGAAGGAAGTGTCAGTTCCCTCATAATATATGCTGCAAAAAGAACCAAGACTGTCCATGTGAAGTCTAATCTCTCTTTGCATGACATATTAGATGCTATTGACAAGGAACTTAAAGAGATGAAGAAAGGGAGACAAGAATCAGTCCATTGTGTACAGTGAACAAATAGTCCATTATCTCTAGAGATCTAAAGAGAGATTCTCTCTCGTCATTTTTGGGCACCAATGGAGAAATATGATGGGACAGGCGACCCACAAGACCACATATTATGCTACGAGTCAACTTTGGATCTGTACTGTACAAATGATGCTGTCAATTGCAAAATGTTTCCAACAACTCTGACGGTACAACTAGGTCCTGGTTTTATTCTCTTACACCTAACTCTATCACTAATTTTGAACAGCTTAGTAAACTATTCGTCACCATTTCCTCCCCAACAAGTAGCAAATGAGGACTTCTGTTAGTCTGATGTCAATTGTTCAAAAGCCCAAGGAGAGTTTGAAGGCTTATATACGTAGATTTATTAATTTCTATGCTGATGTAAAGGACCCTGACGACAATCTTGCTATCCAAGCATTTAGAGCAGGTGTGATCAACGACCATGTTCACTATGCCCCATATGATGAGGAACCATTAGCCTTGCATGAGGTACTCCAGAAAACTCAGAGCCTTGCTGAAGCAGAAGATATTAAGAAGACAAACATTGAGAGAGTTGGCGATCAGATGAACACCAAATCAAGCCAAGACTTGTAAAGCCCACGATTCCCAAGATGGAGAAGTCTTACCATTTGAAGTATATTCTCGTATTTTTCCATTAAGCTATGTTCTATTTGTTTTCATTATTTAACAGTTATCGATGCTTAGAAAAGAAACTTGAATTAGAATAGTTTGATTAATTGCTTATTCCGGCCCTTAGCGCCAGTATCTTGAACACCAGCTTGCCCCGGGCCTTAGCGCCAATATCTCGATCGTGTGATCGCCATGGCCTCAGTGCTAGCATCTTGGGCACTTGCTCACTCGAGCCTTAAGGCCAGTATCTCGATCGCATGATCGCCATGGCCTCAGCGCCAGTCCCTTGCTCGCCCTGGCCTCAGCGCCAGTTCTCAGCACTTACTCGCCTGTGGCCTTAGTGCCATTATCTTAGGCTCTTACTCGCTTCTAGTCTTAGCGCTAGCATTTTTGGCACTTTACTCACTCGTGGTCTTCGCACCAGTATCTCAATTGATCGCCCATGGCCTTGGCCCCAGTTTCTCGAGTTTCCACTTACTCTTAGCCCAAGTGCCAGTCCTCAGAGACTTCCTTGCCCATGATCTTGGATTTTCATCGTCTTAAGTGCTAGAAGTTAAAAGCTCATATGCAGTCACAACCTTGACGCTACCTTGGTTAAAACCTTAGACAAAGGATACAAAATTCAAGACTATGAAAGGAGTAAAAGGTCTATGGCGAATACTGATCACTTTGTAATCGCCATTGGCCAGAGGGCATAATGTTAGTATCACTGTTAGAAGGCCTAATAAGCCTAGCTCACTGAGCTTGATAACAAGTGGCCCACGAGTCATACTCACATAGTCTCTGTAACGTAAAGAGCATTTATGTGAAAACATAGTCAAAAGTGTAACCGCCTACTTAAATACACGTAACTGCCCACAAGTGTAACCGCCGATAAAGAGTAACCACCATAACCGCCCACTTAACTACATGTAACCGCCCACTTAAAAAATGCCTATATAAAAGGGTAGAGACACGAGAAAAGGAGACTCACTCTCACTCTCTTCTACTCTATCACTTATAATTTCTTTAAACACTTTACTGACTTAAGCATCGGAGCAAGTCCCACCGAGAACAACCTTGGTAGATCTTCTGTTTTGCAGGTTAATCCAAAGAGGAAAGAGTTGATCCATCATCAACAAGCCCAACAACCTTTTTGGCATCAACACTTTATTTACTTTTTATAAATATTTATACCCAAAGTGTATTGCATATTTGTGTTTCTCTTGACGCAGGACATTTACTTCGTGATCCACTTTTGCGATGATGTCGAGAGTGGATCGCAAATGGTAGTTCATAACTTCATGTTACTCTTTTATGCGAAAGCTCTTTGATAAGGAAACTTCATGAAAAATGTTATTAATTAGCTGAAAGCACATATCTGCACTTTCTTGTTGGGTAAATCTGTTTTTTCCTCTTTAAATGTTTTGAGGTGATACCATTAGCAGCGGAAACAATTGGAGATATTTTTTGAAATAGAAAGGATTAGCATATGAGCCAAAAGCTAGCTTTCTACAAGTGGTGGGGGCCAAGCTGTGGAGGAAGGTAACCAGCAATGTCAGCAATGGAGAAGTTGCTCAAATCAGCCTGGAATTGTATGGAAAATTTTCAAATATTTAATTAAATAAGACATTAAATTTTCATTTCTGTCGATGCTTCCCCGATGTTGTTAAAATGTTGAGTGTTTTGAAGTTGTTGGAAAAGCCTAGGCCATCTTTTAATAAAATGGGTAGGGGTGAGTGTTGAGCGAACCTCATAGCTTTTAGCAAGCTGAGAAAGGAACATGCACTAAAATAATTATCCTTTAAATGGGATAAATTCAACCAGCTGTCAATTGGAATTGGGATCAACAATGCCCTATTTTGCAGGTTGATGAACAATTTTCATAATGTAAATACAACTTTTAAAAGCATCATACGAATTTAAGTGGGTAAACAGAGGAATATGCATTGGACTCCCTAGGAATGAATGGGGAAAACCAAAGCATCGAGATTGTGTATTTCAATGAGAACAACGTCATTTGCTTATATATGTTAGACTATATCTCAAATTATTAAATAGTTTGTAGTTGATACACCTCACTTAAATAAGATTATCAACATAAACAAAACATGCAATTGCTTGCCAATGTGACATGTATATTTATATAGTTAGGTGTTTTTGTGTATGTCTATGTATCAATGAATGCATGAATGATTCGTATGGTTGTAACACAATTTCACTGACCTAATTAACGTCTATTTTTTACTTTCAATGAAGTTGATGGCAGCAAGCACATATTATGACTTCAACTCAAGAGTCAAATGCCATGGAAAGAATGCAGGTCCTTTCCAGCTAGAGACAAGTTTTTATTTTTTAAATGTTTTAAATTATTCTTTATGTAAATTTAATCTCACAGTTTTTTGGTGCAATGATATGAATGCATCACAATTAAAAGGGAATTTAGAAAGAATGATGAGAAAAGGATATGTTGGAGGGTTATCTTGCTTACACTCATCAAGAGGGTCCTCTTGAACTTGACTACAGTAAAGCAAGTGTCCACTTAAATCATTTTTCCTACTTAGAGTTTAGAGACATAGTCATGAGGCATGTTGGTATGCCATCTAAGTCTGATTTTTTCCTTTGATTAATGCTGAAGTAGTGCTACCATGCATCCTTAATGTTGACTTCATATTTCCTTGAAAACAAATACTTGACTGCAGCAACAAACAGATTTGAATTTAAATGTTTTCATTAGCTTGCATATTGTTCTAGAATGGTAAGAGACAAGTAAAAATCACTTCTTTCTTTTACGAGCATTCTTAGTGATTCATTTTTTCTTTGTATGGCATGCCAACTCCTTTAACCTCCTTCCTTACCTTGATGAGTGCTTGCTGGGAGAACTTGAATTATACTGTTTTCTCTAACTTTATTATTGTTATATTCATTTTTTTATCTTATTTAAATTTACTTTGATTATGCTTTGAATCCTTATTCTGGCTCTTGCTTTTCACAGATAACATATAAGTTAGTGGGAATTTTAGCCCATACAAGACCTAAACTGATAGATGACATTAATGAATTTTTTGTTAACCTTTTCTAGCATTCTACTGAGTAAGTTGTCTTAGATGTAGTTAAAGGTTTGCCAGCAATATAGATTACTACTTTGCATGCGAGATTAATGATGACTTTTAGTATGTGTTACATGGGTTCTTTTTAATTTTCATTAGTAGATAAAAACTGTCTATTTACATCTTTTCAACGGTATATAAAGCTTCAAGGGACAAAGTATTCTTTTTCTCTTCACGAACAAATGAGACTTATGTAGGTTATTTATAATTTTAATTATTCAAAATTTATATTTTTTTTATTAAAATCATATTACTTTTTACTTTTACTAAAATGTTTTATTTTTTTATTTAATCAACGGAATGATATTTTTAAATAAATCAATATTGAAGAAACTAATTAATAAAGCTCAAAGCTAATAAATCTTATGATGGATCCAGTCTCGAGAGAATCTTATGTATCGTAATAAATATAAATGGCTGTCTCCGCTAATTTCTTTTAGCTAAAGAAACAATTTTATGGTGTCTATATAAGGAGGACAGAATCTTCCCGAGCGTCTGTTCCCTGTTTTCACTCTCACAGAGCTCTGTTATTTTTTTCCCATCCAACAGACTTCGCTAGATGACCTCAACCTGACAACTCAGAAGGATTTTATAAACCGACATTCCGAAGGAAGAAGACCAGAGTAGACTGGTGGTGGTGAGAGCTTAAGAGGTCTCTTTACGCCAGCCCTAAACTATACTTTTTTTTTTTGAGGAAAATTATTTTATACTACTTTTAATTTTATGCATAGCAAATATGGTAAAAGATATAAAAAATCATTCTATCTTTTTTTGTAATCCTTATACACACCAAACATAAGATATGATGATATCTTCTAATCTTATCTTATCAATAATATTATATTATCATATCTTATTCTTATCGCATACTCCAAACATGACCAAAAATTATTCATATTAGATTTTAAATTTCTATATTATCTGACAAATTAAAAATGTAATGGTAAAATATATTTTTTCCTTTCATTTTTTTATTAAAAAATTTAAAAATAAACAAAAGTAATAATTTATCATTGAGTTTATATATATTTAATGCACTACATTAATGTATAAATCTCATATATGGTCATTGAATCATATCATGATACCTCAATAATTAGTAAATTTAATAATATTTAATTTTAAGTCTTCATTTTAAAATTTATGAACTAATAAAGTGTCATGTTAGATTCATTGACAATATGTAAGATTTATGTACCGACAATACTTTAAATATAAATATTTTATTATGTAATTAGATACAAGTGTCAAATGCAATTATTAAAAAGTAATATTTATTATATATATTTTGTTCATAGGAGGTACAAAGAGAGAATAGGAGGAAACAAACCTTGAACCTAATCTCTCTTAAGAAAAGGTAACAACCATTAAGCCAAACCTTGGTTATTTAATTATATATTATTTAATAATTACAAAACCAACCACGTTTTGGAAAGCCTAGCCATGATCCAATTTTACATTTACTTCACTTTACTCCAATTACTAAGAAATTTTATTAAAAAAAATATTATTTGTCGTAACATTTTAAGTTCTGCACCTTAACGATAGACATGGTTCAATAGAGTCACCACCATCATTCTATCTAAAATGTGATTGATCACTTATTTTCATCCAAGGACAATGATAGGTCTATATCTCAAATTTAGGGTTCAGGGTACAATTATGAGTAAGTAAAGTAAGTAAAGTATTAGTACCCTCACAACATCCGTCTTAGAATGATATGTAATTAATCTTGTATTATCTTTAAAATAGTTTTGATGAGATGGTCTTTAACTAAATATCTTGTAATTTATTTCAAATATTTAAATATTGAAAAAATTTTTAAGAAACTCTCCATCATTCTAACGGAATTTCCTAAAAATTTATCTTTACCTCAAGTGTATTTAAGTAGTAATATTTGACTTGTTTGAAGAAGTTTTGTTGTCCAATTCATTAAATCTCTTATGCAAAGGTTTCTATTCTATCTTTTTTCATTTTTTTTTATTCCCTTTATTTTCTTCTTTTTATTAATTTTGTCTCTTTGTTATTTCTTATCTTAATTTTTTGAGAATGTACTTTGATTATTGATATTGGATTTTTTTTTATGTCTTCCATCAGTCCAACAAGACTTAGAGAAAATTTCTCACCTAAAGATTTTTAAATGTCAACGATTCGTGACTCTTTAAAATCTCTTCCTTAGAATAGCCTTTATTTATTTTCATGTTTTATAATTTTTATTTATTATTATTATTTTTGAAAATAATATTGATTGTTAATATTAAAAAATTTTCTTAAATCTTCCATCACTTTGGCAAGATTTAAGAAAAAAATATTCTTACCTAGAAATTTTCAAATGTCAATCATCTGCAACTCTTTAAAATTTCATATTTGGAATAATCTTTATTTAATTTCAATTTATTATTAACTCTTTATATTATTGTTGTTGTTTCTATTGTTAAACTAAATATTTATTTTTAATATTGAAAATTTTCCTTAAATATTCCATCATTCTGACAAGATTTTATTAGAAAAATAATCTCACTTGAAAATTTTTAAATGTTAACCATTCGTGACTCTTTATAATTTCATCATTCAAACAATCTCAATTTGCTCTCATATTAATATTTTAAAGACATTATATAAGATAACATTTTAGTATTTTTTTTTTGTATAAGCACATGTATCCTCATTTGTTTCACAGTTTAAAATTAATCTTGTTATGGCTAAGAGTGATAAACAGTAAAGCCCTCTCAACAATTGAGACTCCAAAATTCGAACTGTAAGACCTCGTAATTTATAGTACAGTTTAATTATAATTATATAATTGAGAATTAAGGAATAATTATTATTAATAAATAATTGATTTTATTTTAGGTTTAAGCTTAAACAGTAAGTGGGTCCCACCGATTTCGGAGGTCCAGATGAAAGTGAAACTTCAGGGACTTGATATTTGGAGCTGAAAAATATGATGGGTAAGGGTTCTAACCTTAATCTCAATTATTTTTGCAGATTTTGATAAATGTGCAACAAATTGAAAAATGACGGTTTAATCCATAGGCTGTCAGAATTTTCGAAAATAACAATCAAATTAAGAGGATTTTGGACCTATGGTTTATACTAAATAATTCCTCATAAAATATAGTTTTAGAACATCTAGACAGATGGAAGAAACTAGATGTAATGACAGAAATTTATGTGATTTTACAGTTAGGGGTATTTTAATAATTTCACCCAAATCGGTAACCAAACCTCAACAAAAGCTTCACCAAACATTAAAGCAAGCTAAATAGAGTTGATTTATGATTAAATAATATATTTTGGAGGTTAGACAGACTATTTTCAACCTAGTCAAAGTTTAGGAGCAATTTTGGAAGAATTCTTTAAGTATAAGGGCAAAATGGTAATTTTGCCTTAAAATATCCTTATATCATGAAATTTCTAGCTTTTTCCTTGTTGAAAATCGGCAGCAACCAGCAGCAAAGAGAAACCTCCATAGCCAAGCTTGAGAAGAGAGAGAAAGTGAGAAAAACATTAGGAAAATCACCTTAAAATCAATTTCTTCCTTCACCAAAATTATTCTACTCAACTTGCTCTTCAATTTGGTGCCTAAATCACTTGCTAAATCAACCAAAATCAGACCCCAAGCTTCCTTATAGCATTTGGCCAAGGTGAGACGAAATGGAGCCTTAAGTTTTTTCATGAAATTCTTGTTATCTATCATGTATTCATAATGTTTCTATGCTTCTCTGAGTTTGAAATATGCTAAAATCATGTGTTTGGGTGTATAAGGGTTTCGGCCTACATACATGGGGGGTTAGAATGATGTGTTTTGATGGAATTAAATGTAGGAAAACAATGTAGAAATCTTAGAAAGCTTAGAATTTAGTTTAGATTAGCATGAAGTGATGAAGATCAATATGTTAAGCAATTAAGGGTGGTTCAGTCATGGCAAAATAGGCTGGAAATTCACGGCATTTAATATGTAAATTATGTGAAAATGGTGTAGGAAATTAATAGAGTTAATTTAGGATTAAAAAGGGAAATTAATTTTGAAGAATATAAATTGTAGGAAAAGAAGGAAGCATTTCGGCTAATGAATGGGAGGCTGAAATTTTGTCCATTTCAATGTAAATTAGGTCTTAAAATAATGTAGAGATTATTTTGAGAATTTAGGCGAAATCAGAATCAAAATTGGAGTTTTGTAGCGAAAGTTACAATTTTCACAAGTAGAAATTTGACTGCATTTAGACAATTTTGACAGTCCATGCATTCTTATTTAAATAGTTAAATATTCTTTTGGATGAAAAATAATGAATTTATCGAGTTGAAATATTAAATTGTAGCCTCTAAACCTGAGGGTAATACTGGTGTTGGAGGATCGGACTCCGAAAAATTAAGAGGTAAGGGATATTTGTATGAAGCGTAGGGATATAGCACTGCATGTTTTGATGAAAATTGAAAATTGTGGAAACTAAATGAATATTTTGGATTGAATTTTGGAAATGTGAGCTGTGGTTTGAAAGCTGGATTTTTATGCAAGAGGGTTAGGTTTGAATAAATTGCTATGCTGCCGAAAATTCTAAAATCACTTATACTATCTCAGACTATCATTTTGGCATGAATTTGGAAGTATGAGAAGTTGATTTATAAGGTTTAATATAAATGCTTAAGTATGAATTTATATAATTAAATCACAATTTCATGATATGCTTTAATTTAGTTAATTAATTATAAAAGATCTTATGTTGGAATATTTTATAATTGTGGAATTTATTTAAAATACTTGTAGGGCTAATATTATTTTGATATTAAGTTTTGTGAAATAATATTATGGTTTTGTGATTTTGTGATTATATGCTTCTTTATTAATTTATTTGAGATATGTTTTATTTAATTTATCTTTGTAAACAACTCTGAACTATTTAAATGTTTTGAGACTGTGGCCCCGTAGCTACCTGTGGGTACATGCATTTTTGTTCCGTTCTGATTGCTATTCACTCTAGCTCAATCTTCTAGCTCCCACAGGTGTCACCTGGCTGGTGTACATATTGTGGTACACTAACTATGGCCATACGTTTATTATAGTGCATGTGTCTATTGGATGTAGTCTAGTCTCCACTAAAATTATACTGGAGTGGTAAATCCCTGGTTAACTTAGATCTAGGCACTCCCAGTTTTGATATATTTATGATTTCGACTTATCCGTATTTGATGTTCTGTGATATGAATATGATGTTTTGTGAATCTATTTATTTGATTTATTTGTTGGAAATTTCTATAAATCTTATTTATTCTGTTTACGAAGGAATTGTTTAATTTCTATTATGATTGTGTTTTATTTCTCAAATTATTGGAATTATATTTGAATTTGTGATTTAATTAAATTAAATAAATTCCCTATAGTGGCTTTGGATACTGGAACACGATAGGACATACTCCAAGTACCTCCCATACTCTACCAGGTTACCCAACCCACTATAGTATCCTTCCTATTCGATCATGCCAACTTTATTTCATGTTTCCAATTCATGATTTCGTATAAACATCCGTTTATAAAATTTGCATATATGTTACGTTATATCAGCTTTCGTATAGATGTCTCTTACTGAGCATGTTTCGCTCACCCCTTTATTTTTCACTATCAGATTATTTGCAGTAAGTTCGGATATGCTATTTCAAGAGGATCTGATTCTGGTATTCCTTAGGCGATCGTATAGACTCGTCGAGGTATACTGAGGTTATTTTGTGTATTCAGATTTTTGTACAATACTACTTTTATGTATAGTAAACTTGGGATATTAAACATTTGTATTTTATTTATGTAAATTTAAATTTCGAATCCTGAGTTTTGTATATAAATAATAAATTTTTATTTAAAGTTTAATTGACACTGCAGATGAGCCCAACTTTTTTGTGTTTATTTAAGTGAAATTAGTAAATTATATGATATTCTGGGACGTCATACGAACCCTGTCCAAATGTCTTAAGAAGAAATTGTAAGAATCTCGATTCTTTCAAAAAAACAATTAGGTACTCCACGTGTAATTGTAAATGCATATATGCAATAATGTAAATTATGGATTTCAAATATATGATTATGGTTCATAATTTTGAAATGAAGTCTTGGATAACAGAAGTTGAAAGTCACGTGAAACGTACACGCATGAGACAAACTAAACGCATGCAGCGTACATGCATGCGACGTGCATACATCCATGTATACGTATAAATATATGCAAAAAAAAAAGAAAGGATAAGAAAAATAAATTAATGTACACACACATATATATATATATATATATATATATGAATATGGATATATCTATATAATTAAATGTTTGCATGTATAAATATAGGTAAATAAAAGACTAAAGAAAAATATTTATATACATTATAATTATTTTATAAAAGGCTAAAATATAAACCTAGAGTATAGGTGTATATCTGTATATAGATATCTAGAAATATAAAGATATAAAGATATAAAAATATATATTATAAAGTATATATATGAAAAGATTAATATATATATATATATGAAAACCGGATTGGTGGGAAAAGTCCCATCAACCCAAGTCATGGCAGAGCACTAGCATTTTTCTACTCCCTCTCTGTCATCTCGTCTCCATCTCCATCTTTCTTTTCCGTCTCTCCCCTTTTTTCCTTATTTCTCTCGGAACACCTCATCACAGTACACCATCGCATCTCCTCTCGGCCTCGTTTCAGTAAGTAAGAAAGAGTGAAATTAGAAGAGATAAGGCTGGGCAAGAAAGAAGCCGAGATTGAAGTAGAGGCGAGGTCGAATCGAGCTGTTTACAAGGCAATGTAGGGGGTGTGTGGCACGCTTTTTGGCTGAGTTTGGGAGCTGTTTACAGCGGCTAAACAAAGGAGAGAGGAAGTAGGAGAAATAAGACGTGAAGAATAAGGGAAACTTGGCCAGATCTCTAGGCTGAGCTTGGGAGAAAATGAAAACTGAAAATAATGGAGTTTCAAGCTGCATTCGGGGACCATTTTAGAGTGTCTGAACAGGGCATTATTAGAGTGAGTTGGTTGCTGGAAGATGGGCAGCTAGGCAAGGGAGGATGAGCTGGTTGTGTAGAGGCTAAACCCTGACCTATAAGTGCTACCGTAGGTGGCTGTTCAGGCGATCTTTGAAGGCTAAAAGCAAGTTTGTTCAGGTTTAGTGTTGGAGGTAATAAAGAGTTGTCGTAAAGGGCTAAATGTGGCTGTTGTTGGGGCGGTCTTTAAGGCACCAGGAAGGGTTGTTTCCATGGGGGAACATTCGATGTTATGGTGGCTGTTTAGAGAAGGAAGAAGAGGGTCAAGACCGACGCTGGTTGAAGCAGGGGAAAACCACAGAAAAGCAGCTGTGTTTGTGGCCCTCGACAAGGCCTTTACTCTTAATAGCATTCTCAGGCTGGAAGTGCACAATCTAGTGGCTGTTAGGGTTGACTTCAGGAGATGGTGAGAATTGAACCGAAAAGGGGCTTTCAAGGTTGAACTGGAGCAAAAACAGCAATTATTTGGCACTGGTTCAGTGTCCAACGGAAGACTGGAAGTTGCTACAAAAATGTGCAAATTGTAGTGATTCTAGAGTGGTTTTGGTGCTGCATAACAATGGCTAAAATAGGGGTGTTAGAGCTAAAAAGAATAAGCTTTTTAGGGGCTGTTGAAAGCTGGACAGAGGAGCTAAAAGGGTGATTGGTTCAAGGCTGTGTAATGGTGTCGAGCTAAGTTGGAACTAAAGCTGAACAAGGGCTGATGCTCGGCTAGAGTTTTGGCTATAAAAACGTGACTGAAAAGAAAGAAATAGGGAGCTCTCGGTTGGTTCTCTTTAAGCATGATTGCTGGTTGGCTTTTTCAGGATAGTTGGGCCTTTTGAAAGGCTCTTGGCAAGGCTATTTTGGGGCTGTCCATGGTGACTGAAGTAGATAAGAAATAGAAGAAAAGGAAAGGAAAGCCAATAAAAGAAGAAACAAAGAAACCAGGTAAAAATGATAGTACTTTGTTTATGCCTTGGTATAAACATTTGAAATAAAATTTTATAGTTGGCCTTGAATTTTTATAAGTACACAGAATTTTAATTAGATGATACTAAGTTGAATTTTAATGTTGAATGTGTAGCAAAATGAAAGGAGAACAAACACAGCCTAGCTATCCTTAGTATATGCTCACGCTAAGCTCCGATTCGGTAAGACATTTATATAATTTAACATTAGAATTATATTATATAGATATTATGTTGGAGCGTAAATTTACATAAGCGTATTGAAAACTTGAGCTAGACTTTATTAAGTCGAAATTCCTTGTGAATGTGTAGTGTGCTAAGAAGACGATGGACACAGTCTAACTGGGCACGGCCTAGCTAACCACGAGACAAGATCAAGCTAAACTCGCACTAGGTAAGACGTTTATATAAAGTAGAAGTAGGATTATCCTGTATAGGATTGAATCTTATAATAGAATGAATTGAATACCTAGAGATTGAATATAACGAAATGAAATGTAGGTATGATATTCGACTTGATAAAGTACCAAGGTGAGAGACATTGATCGGAAGTGAATCGATATGGTGTAGGTTCATAGATATTATGAGATGAAATGATAAACATTCATGCAATTCATGAGCATGTCATTTTATGGTCTTATTTCACTTCCTTGAATTTTATTGCCATCAAGCATGACTTATTACCATACATGAAAAAACTGAAATGATTTATTCTTATCATGTTTACAAGAATATTTTGGATGCTTGAATGGCTTTGAAAAGAATGAAATGATAGTTTTCACATATGTACGTATATACATGTAAATGATCTTCAGAAAAGCATTACGTACATTAAACTATTTTTATATGAAAGATTGAATTGCTTTATGAGACTATAGGCACCCTAAGAGAATTAAATTCAATAAAGCATAGTGGAAGCCGCCTAATTGGAGATTACTCATTAGGCATAGAAGCTTGTCCGACAATAGTCGTGGACAGGTCTCAGTCTTGCCTGATCAGTGGGACTGAGAGATATGAGGTCTATGGCCATAGATAGCGCCCTAGTGGTTTTCAGGGGACGATGAAATGATTCTTCACTGCTAGCTACAGTGAACTAAGTCTTTATTGATAGAGAGATAGGGATCTAGCCTAGTCTCAAATGATATGAAATGAAGTTTAGAGTATGCCTTTAAAATGAAAATGAACTCTAAACTCGATATTGATTTACAGTATATGAAACACATTTTGATGCTATATGTGATATGAAATATACTTTCAAAATATATATGATATGAAATGTGCTTCAAAGAAATATATGCGATATGAAATGTATTTCAAAAAGTATATATGATATGAAATGTGCTTCAAAGAAATATATGTGATATGAAATGTATTTCAAAAAGTACATGTGATATGAAATGTGCTTCAAAAAGCATATGCGATATGAAATGTATTTCAAAAAAAATATATGTGATATGAAATATGTTTCAAAAAGCATACTTGACATGAAATGAAAAAGCTTGCATATTTCAAGCACATCATAAAAGAATACATGAAATGTATTGATATTGTACATGTCTTGAATTTGTTTAAAAGAATATGTATTACATGTTTTATGACTGTAACTACTTCGTTCATAATTACATGTCAAAGGTTATATCATGGTTTCACAACTTAGACATTTCATGACATGTTGAAGCATAGATGAACTGAATCTGAGAATACGACAGGTATATGATCGCATGATGAATAAGAGAATGACTGATAGTAAATTTTCCTCACATGACATCATGCATGGCATATAGAACAGTATAATTCTAACTCTGCACTTATATAAATGACTTACTGAGCCTTGCTCATTAAACGCTATTTAAATTTTTCAGATTGAGCCCGGAGTTTGGGGAGTATTTCGGAGCTTTCCGAATTAGTCCCAAGCCTAAAATTTAGTCCCAACTCTCAAAGAAGACTTTTGTGAATATTTTGGGTATACATACTCTTCTTTTGCATTTAATATTGATTCAGGCTGTTTTTGATTCAGTACTTAGATGGGATGTAATCTAATATAGAGAATGGCATCTAGACTATAGTAATGGTGGAAGTATAGAATTGTTAATTTTGCATGAGTATGGATATGTAGATTGAATAGCATGAACAAGTGACCAAGTAGGAAAAGAATGTAAATCATAAGATGAAATGTCATGACATGGAAATGAACTTGGTCATAGGAATGCTAGAAATTAATCAACTGTTATTGTGGAAAGCATGAGCTGGAATTATTTGTAAATTTTTATGCAGGAAATTAACCTGGGTAAAGTGATAAAAATAGGCGAGGGAGTTAACGTCCCGAAACGAAATTCACTACATTGCACTTAGACAAAATAAGTATAGGAAATCGAAAAATTTAGCCCTAATTTCTACGCATCCGTACAAGTAAGAGGTGCTGTCGCGGCCTTCGGGTTGTGACAGAAATCCACTTCGACTTCTTCCAACTACTTGTTAGTTAGCATTTCAATATTTATTTCTTACGTTTTATGATTCGATTTTTCTATTTCAAAAATTTATTACTAATTTTAATAATCAAAAGACAATAATTAATTAGAATAATCCTATTAAGTAACATAATTCATTCATTATTTACTAAATTAAGTATCTAAAAAAATAACTATATTAAATAAAATTACATGAAAAAGAATTAAGAGAAAAAAGCAATTATCTTTCCTTTTTCCTTCTTTTTTTTTTTACTCAGTCAAAAAATCCATTTTCATTAATAACTTTAGAATACAGCTGATAACACGCTTTACAAAGGGGACCAAGCAAAAACCTTGAACAATCAGAAGCTAAACAACCTTAGGAGAAAAGCTGCTGAAAGAAACAATAAAGCTGAGGAAGACTATAGGCAACTTGAAAGTAAACAGAACACCGGGTAAAAGCAAGTGAAAACACCAGAGAAAAGCATTGATGGTAAAAAAATTAAGGTTGCTGCTTCTGGAACTGATGAGTGAGATGCTATAACTGCTAATGTGTAGCAAAGCTGAAACACTATGGCACGGTAGACACTTCTCAAGCACTCTTTAAAAATCATACACGCAGACGCATTTGGATGAAGCTTCCCACCGGGCATCAACAAAATCATATCTGATAATCAAAGAATGAAGCAAAACAAACCCAGAAGGCAAAACATGAAATCAACTGCAAGAGAAGATAAATCCAATTGATCAACACCATGCTTTAATCCAACAAATCCTGTCAACTCCATCTTTGGTCAAAGAATCAGCCAATCTGTTAGCTTCCCTAACGATTTTATGCCATTTTATGTTATACCTATCAAATAGCTGGTTAATCTCCATAAAAATATTCCAAAGTTTCTGTAAAGATCACAACTCACAGAGAAGTAAAGAAGAAGAAGAAAAGAGGAAGAAGAAGAAAGGAGAAGAAGATGGATTCAGGAATGGACTATTTCATTCATTCTTTTTCTCTGTTCTGATTACAATGTATTTATAGCATAACTAGAAATTAACTACTAGTGAGTTGTGTAACTTCTAGTCAGTTGTGTTAGTTAGCCAACTGTATAACTAACACAACTGAGTACAGTAAGCTTAGCTGGCATTACTGCTTATACTCCCCTGTAATTCCAGCTGCTCCTTCTTACTGCTACTTATACTCCCCTGTAATTCCAGCTGCTCCTTCTTACTGCTACTTATACTCCCCTGTAATTCCAGCTGCTCCTTCTTACTGATCTCTGTGGTCAACTTGGTAGGTAGTGGAGAAGAGTGAACTATGAGTTTAGATCTCAATCTAGCAAAATTGGTCAACGAGAGAGGTTTTGTTAGAATATCAGCAACCTGATCATAGGATGAGATATGACTCACTGTTATGAGCTTCTGGATAACTTTTTCTCGAACAAAGAACATGTCAAGTTCCATGTGTTTAGTTCTTGCATGTTGAACTGGATTAGCTGAGAGAGCAACAGTAGATAGGTTATCACACCAAATGTGTGGTCGAACAGGAAGTTGAACTCCTATTTCTGATAAAAGGGCCTGAATCCAAGTGATCTCTGCTGTCACGTTTGCCAAGCTCCTAAACTCAGCTTCTGTACTTGATCGTGAGACAGTAGGCTGTTTCTTGGAGCTCCATGAAATAAGATTTGAGCCCAAGAAGACACAATAGCCAGATATGGATCGTCTATCATCAGGATCTGATGCCCAATCAGCATCAGTAAAACCAGTCAATGTAAGAACTGAAGAACATTGAATATGAAGACCATAGTTCAAAGTGCCACACAAATACCTCAAAATCCTTTTAACAGCCTTCAAATGTGTGTCTAAAGGCTTGTGCATAAACTGAGACACCTTACTTACACTATAAGAAATATCTGGTCGAGTTATAGTAATGTACTGTAAGGCTCCAACAAGACTTCTGTACTGCTGGACATCTGCAAGTGGTGATCCTTCTCTAGCTGAGAGTTTAAGTGAACTGACCATAGGAGTAGGTAGAGAATTGGCTTCAATCATATTAAACCTTTGAAGAAGATCTCTAACATACTTTGTTTGAGTTAACAGAATGCCTGAAGATAAATGATTAACCTCAACACCAAGAAAGAAATTCAGATCCCCAAGATCTTTAAGAGAGAATGCTGCATCAAGGATTTTAACTAGGTTATCAACTTCAACTGAAGAGCTGCTGGTCACTATAATATCATCTACATAAACCAGAATATAGGTACAGATAGAATCTGATCTTCGAATAAAGAGAGAATGATCTGCTTTGGAGGAAACAAAACCTTGTGTATGAAGAAATTGTTGCAGCTTATCATACCATGCCCTGGGTGCCTGTTTAAGACCATATAAGGCTTTATGAAGCCTACAAACAAGCTTAGAGTTATTTGCTTCAACTTCAAAGCCAGGTGGTTGACACATATACACATCTTCATGAAGACTGCCATTCAAAAATGCATTATTTACATCAAGCTGTCTGAGTGACCAACCTTTGGATAGAGCTAAGGTGAGAATGATTCGAATGGTGACAGGTTTAACAACAGGACTAAACGTCTCACCAAAATCAATACCAGCTTGTTGTAGATACCCCTTAGCTACTAGCCGAGCCTTGTACCTTGCAATTGTACCATCAGAATTTTTCTTTAGCTTAAACACCCATTTGCAGTCAACTATTGACCTGTCTGCAGGTTGAGGAACTAAGGACCAAGTGTTATTCTTCATCAAAGCAGCATATTCAGCCTCAACTGCCTGTTTCCAGCTAGGATGTTGCAAAGCCTGAGTGATATTTTTAGGTTCATGACTGGTCAGGTCAGCCACATAAGCCTTTGGCTTAGAAATACCAGATTTTGATCGAGTCTGCATAGGATGCTGGTTAATGGCAGCAGGGAATGGAGGTGGACCTAATATAGAGGACTGATCACTCAACTGAGGGACAGAGGATGAGTTAGATGAATTGTTGGATTGAGAGGCTATAACAGGTGTATCTAAAGGTAGAGAGGAAGAGGAAGAACTGTCAGCAAGAAAGGATGAGACTAGTGGTGGTGGGGTAAAATTGAAAGTACTAGGAGGCATGGTTGTATTGACTGCTGTGGAAAAGAGATCACAATATGGAAATTTAGATTCATCAAATACAACATGTCTGGAAATAAAAAGCCTATTATTAGCATCTAGACACTTATAACCTTTGTGGTGAGAACTGTAGCCAAGAAATAGACAAGGTGCAGATCTATAGTCCAGTTTATGTCTTTGATATGGTCTAAGATAAGGAAAACACAAGCAGCCAAAAGTTTTAAGGAATGTGTAGTCTGGCTTTACCTTGTAAAGAACTTCAAAGGGTGACCTTGAATGCAAGGCAGTACTAGGTAACCTGTTAATCAAATATACAGCTGATGAAAAGGCTTCAGACCAGTATGTAAGAGGTAAGGAGGCTTGAGAAAGTAGTGTTAGACTAGTTTCTACAATGTGTCTGTGTTTCCTTTCAACTAGACCATTTTGTGGAGAAGTGTGTGGACAAGGATGTCGAAAAATGATGCTTGTTGAGTTAAGAAATGAGGAAAAGCTTCTGAATTCACCACCCCAGTCTGTTTGTAGTATTTTAATGGTGGTCGAAAATTGTTTTTCAGCTTGTTGTTTGAAGTGAATAAAAGACTGTAAAGCTTCATTTTTTGATTTAAGAAAGTATATCCATGTGTATCTAGAATAGGCATCTACAAAGGATATGTAATACCTAAAGCCATCTCCAGACAAATGAGGTGCAGGTCCCCAAAGATCAGCTCCAATTAAAGCAAGTGGTGAATTATATACAGTAGTAGACAAGGAGAAAGGAAGTTTGTGACTTTTGGCCATTTGACAGTGAGGACAAACAAAATTTTTATTGATTGTAGTTGAAACATTACATGAGGAAAGAATCTTAGAAACTATAGTAGCATGTGGATGGCCTAGACGCCTATGCCACAGTACATAGAGATCAGGTCTTGGTACAGACTCTTCTAATGAAGGAGAAGAACTAGAAAACTTTGAATTAAGGGCTTCTGTTTGGTTCTGAAGATCACCAGCAGTAGATTGATTGAAAGGCAGATTTAATCTGTACAAGCCATGCTCAAGTGTCCCCTTTAAGAGTACTTCCTTGGTGATAAGGTCCTTTACAAAACAAAAGTCAGTATGAAACTCAAAATATACATGATTGTCTTTGCAAAATTGAGAGACTGACAACAAGTTTTTAGTGATTTGAGGAACAAGTAAGATATTACTAAGTTCAAAGGATCTTGACAAAGAATCAATGGTTGAGTGACCAATACCTGAGATGTTAAGTCCATCTCCATTTCCAATGTGTAATTTTCCAGAACCATGATACTTCGATCCAACATTCAGATTTTGCAGGGCATTAGTAACATGATTAGTGGCTCCAGAATCAGGACACCAAGCTGAATCAACTATTGTGTTTGGTGTTGCTATCAGGGCTTCTGTAAAATTGGCTTCTTGATGACCATACTCAGATCTTGGATATCCAAACTCAGACTTTGGATAAGCAGCACTGTTTGTTCTTGAATACAAGAATGACTCACCAGGATCCGGATTGAATGAAATATCAAACCTGTGAAAGCACTTGTGCACAGTGTGCCCAAGTTTCCCACGTAGTTGGCACTGAGGTTTATTTCCACTCATTCCTCTGCCTCGAGATCTCCCTCTGCCCCTAACACCTCTAGTTCCTCTTCCACTATCAAAGAAAGAAGGTTTTCTGTGATGAATTGCAACATTTGCTACTGATATTGAAGAATCTGTGAATGATGAATTCTGAAGGTTCCTTGACTCAGTTGCAAATAAAAGAGCAGTGGTTGTTTTCCAGGTAGGTAGTTCTTTCTGAGTGGATATGGCTGCCACTATAGCATCATATTCTTGGCCTAGACCAGCTAGAGCAATATGCACCAATTCATTTTCTTGCATCTTGCACCCGCAAGACTGCAGAGTATCCCATAAGGACTTCACCTTCAACAAATAATCTTTCATACTCAGGCTTCCCTTCTTGATGCTTTGAAGCTCTCTTCTGTATTGCATAACTTTTGCACTAGTCTGAGATGCAAAATACTCATCTATGGATTCCCATACTTCTTTAGTTGTTTCACAGCCCACAAGATTCGGTAAAACTTGACTACTGATGGATGAAAGAATCCAAGAAACCAGAAGTTGATCCTGTCGATCATAAACCTCAAATTCTGGTGTGTTCCTTGCAGGTACAGATTGACTGCCATCTATGTAACCTTTCAATCCATATCCTCTTAGCGTTGCTACAACTTGCTGTTTCCAAAGCAAGAAATTGTTATCTTCAAGCTTCACGGTAATACTTTAGGACCCTGGATTAATAACAGAGGGAGAAGATGAATCTTTTGAGGTCGTCGGAGTGCCTTCCATCACCGCATCTGATACCATGTAAAGATCACAACTCACAGAGAAGTAAAGAAGAAGAAGAAAAGAGGAAGAAGAAGAAAGGAGAAGAAGATGGATTCAGGAATGGACTATTTCATTCATTCTTTTTCTCTGTTCTGATTACAACGTATTTATAGCATAACTAGAAATTAACTACTAGTGAGTTGTGTAACTTCTAGTCAGTTGTGTTAGTTAGCCAACTGTATAACTAACACAACTGAGTACAGTAAGCTTAGCTGGCATTACTGCTTATAGTTTCCAAGGCCTCTTTTCCTTATTTCTGCACCAATTAAGAGTAACCATGGAATCTGATTCCATGATGAGATTAAGCCTTATGAGATTCATAATTACTAGAAATAACAAAGAGCTCAAAGGCCACCTTCCATGCGCCACCCCAATTTACTTTGATAAAAGAAATTGCTTCCCAAACCTCCACTTGGTCCTTCAAGTCGCAAGGAGCAAACAGACAGCAAAATCGAAATTAAATTGCTTTCATTTGCCTTTGATCACCACAATTCATTTAGATTTAAAACTGTTTGCCAACACAAAGCAGCTTTTGTCCCAAATCACGAATAAACCAGCAACACGACCTTCTGATGGAGAGAAGATCCAGTCGAAATCACCATTGCCCCACCAATTCATAACTTGAAAATAGAAATCACCTGAAGTTTAGTTTCCTGTAAAAGAACAATATTAACACCAACTGAGCAAATCATCCTTCATAAAATTCTCCTTTTTGCAGAGTTGTTCATCCTCCTTATATTCCAACTTAGAACTCTCATTTTAAGGTCTGTTATTCAGTTCTTTTAATTTCTCAATAACTAATTCATCCTCACAGCTTGCAGATAGACCTAGAAGCTTCCCTGTTTCCCAAATATCCTTTGCTTCTCTAGTGATCACTTTATATCTGTTTTTGAAGTCCCCGTTGAAGGAGACCGAAACAAACACGCAGCGAAAATTAAATCATTCGGCCTCCACCAGGATCGATTCGGAGAGTTGCCTGATTAGGGTTTTGAGATTATACCTAACTTTTTCTCTGATTTCTGTCGTTGGTCGAGTCACAAGCAACAACTTTTCGTTCCTGCCTCTATGGTATCCACACGAACGGATCTCACGACTCTTGAACGTCTCACGATCAGAAGCCTTGAAGAGCGTTTTTCTTTCTTATAACCGAATTGCTAGCTTCGATTAAAAAGAATGTTTTTTTTTTCTGTTTTAAAAAGTGCGGCTATGTTTTAAAAAAACATCATTTTTATAGGCAGTAAATTTTACCCTAAAATTTACTGCCAAACAGAACTCTAATCCTACTTAGAATAGGATTAGTTATATCCCTAATCCAATTCAGAATAGGATTAGTTATATCCTTAATCCAATTCAGAATAGGATTAATTAAGCTCTTCATTGATCCGTTCTAAGTGTGCGACCCAATAGGTTCTCAAAACAATGGCAATGACAAAATTGTCACAGGCAATGAGCGGTATCTAGCAACACATCATTGCTACCCATGTAACGAGAATGTCAATGACTCGACATAACCTTACTCGTGATAGATGTTACTGTGTAGTCTAATCCCTTTATCCTTTTATGTCTTGATTAGACACAAGTCATGGAATGTGTCACACTTGTATAGTCTAATCAGTGTTTCTTGATTCCTGAGTAGACTAATTAAACAAATAAAATCAATATCTCATATTGACTTATTTGAGCACGGCCATGCATTTTAGTCTCACTCTATCAAAGGGCCCAAGACATCACTCTTGTTATATAAGAGGGATAAATCCTATCTTGATCACTCAACATCCCTCTACATAGATCAAGGCATACCCAATTACTACCTTTATAGTCCATCCTGTTACGAATGACATCTAGCAGCATTAAAGTATGCAATTCTCTATGTTGGGATCTCTGATGATCTCAAGTCAAAGGATCACATACACCATCATCACTATGAGAATCGCTTATGACACTCATATAACAATCCATGTAGCGTTCTCATGGAGGGTCGATCCAGTACATAGTTCTCTAACATGTACCTATGTGATGACTTGATATCTTATATCCATGACAATGGTCATCAGTCAACCACATACTAGTCTTATCGTATCATTGTTATCCTTGTTCACAATAATACTTAACTAGGGATATTCTAAGAATAGTGTGTTATTACTATTCTAAGGACATTATCATATAAGATTACATTACGCAGTTATAAAACAAATATAATAATGAACTATGATAAATAAAATGTCATGATACATAAAAAATGCCAAAGTCAATCATCTAATGAATGGTTCTAAGGGCATAATCCAACACCCGTATGATAACAACTCGTTTGCAAAACTATCAGGTTGATTATGAGATACGGCTTGCTTTCTTTTGGAAGACTTATTCGCCTTTTTCTTATTCTTCTTCTGTTCCATTTTGGTCAGAATAGCTTCTTCAATTTCTTCAATGGTTCGAGTTTTCCTGGGGCAGATTGAAGAAGATCTAAAATCCTTCAACTTTGGTTCTTCACGTGTTTCGCTGCTGGAACTGTCACAGGAATGATCGGTCCCACCTTTAGAGACAGCCACTGGATTAAGATGATCAGCCTTATAAAAGTTATCCATTTCCTTAAAATGATTGGGAGACAGGGAGTTAAGGGAATTGTCAAGGATGGTTTCATTCTCCTTTTCTTTATTGGAAACACTCAAGAAACTCTCTCATATTCAAGTCTGCCTCTAAGCTAGCTGAATCACTATTTTCCACGTCTTTGCATGCTCGAAAGGTATCTGACACAGCTTCCTTCCCCATTAAGGCGTCATTATCACTGTTTGGAGGAAGCTCCAACTCTTGGTTGGCATCATCTTCTTGAAAATTCTGGGAATCATCTACACTGGAGACTGGCCATGAATGAATTTTGTTTACAACAGAACCCTTCTTGTTAGCACCACATCCACAGTTGAATAAGGGCAAGAAATCTGAACCGACTTTAGTGACCGTGACTGGAAAAAGTTTATTTCCACAATCAACAAAAATTACCTCATTAATCTTCTTCAGGCGATTTGTCGTAACAAACATCGCACCCCTGCTAAAATCTTTAAAATTGAGTGTTTTTCCATCCATTGAGACGAATTCGCTAAATACCTCTGCGATGTTTTTAAATGTATTGAAACACCAGGCATGCAGAGGAACCCCAAAGCAAGTAATCCATGTTGCTCTATCTTTGAAGTCATAATTTGAAGTCCAAGGTTCAACATCGGTGAACCATTCCTTAAGCCATTTCCATCCGTCGCGATGCATTGTATCCATTGTGCCTTCTTCATCAAATTCTATTAAAAATTCTTTTTTCCTTCCTATCCTCCCCTTTTTTTCTTTACTTAATTTCCTTCTTTTCTTTATTAAAGAACTGAATGATGAAGATAACTTCTGTTGTATTGATCAGAATTCATATGTTTACAACATCAAGTTCTGAATATATATAACTCTAACTACTAACTATCATTTAACTAACTATAGACTAACTATAGTTCTGTTACAACAAACTCAATAGACAACAAGTTAAAGTGAACTGCTGGTGTTAGCTAACTGAAGACCTCCCTGTATGATGCTGCAGCTTGATGATGTTATCTGTTACCCTGTATGATGCTGCAGCTTGGTGATGCTATCTGTTACCCCCCCACAAGCTGGAGCATACAAATTTTGTAGGCTCAGCTTGGAAATAAGATGAGAAAAAATGGAGGGAGTAAGTGGCTTGGTGGGGACGTCCGCAAGCTGATCAGAAGAGGGTACTGGAAGAAGATGAATAAGGCCTGATTGAAGCTTTTCTCGAACAATATGGCAGTCAATTTCAATGTGTTTGGTTCATTCATGAAAAACGGGGTTTTCAGCAAGGTAGATGGTTGATTTATTGTCACAGAATATGGCTGTAGCTTGAGGATGATCAATTTGTAAATCAGTTAACAAGAACTTTAGCCACTATATCTCACAAGTAGCTGTGGCAATAGCCCTGTATTCAGCTTCAGAGGAGGATTTAGAGACTGTTGGCTGCTTTTTTGATTTCCAAGATATTAAGGCATCTCCAAGAAAGATGCAATACCCAGTGACAGACTTGCGAGAGGCAGGGCAAGCAGCCCAATCAGAGTCAGTGAATGCCTTCAAGTGCAAAGTAAAGCTGGAAGGAAAGAAAAGACCTTGACCTGGACAAGACTTGAGGTATCTGAGAACCCTGTGTGCTGCAATCAAATGATGTTCAGTAGGTTTATCTAGAAATTGAGAAAGCTGTTGTACTGCAAAGGAAAGGTCTGGTCGTGTAGAGGTGAGATATAGAAGCTTGCTAACAAGACGCCTATAAGAAGTGATATCTTATAGTACAGGAGCAGAAGCATACAAAGAGTGCTTCTGGGATAATGTCATCAGAGAATAAGTTGGTTTGCTACCAAGAAAACCAGTGTCTTGTAAAATATCCAAGGCATACTTCTTTTGACAAAGGTTAATACCTTTGTGAGAACGAGCCACCTCAAGACCCAAAAAATACTTTAATGTACCCATGTCTTTTATCTTGAAGGCTGTGTCCAAGTATGTTTTCATGCTGGAAATCAGATCCAAACTATTGCTTGCTAAAATGACATCATCCACATAGACTAACAAAACAATGAAGGAGGAACCAGAGTGTTTGAGGAAGAGTGAAGGATCAGCTGCAGCTTGGTGGAAACCTTGGCTTATCAAAGCATCAGTCAACTTCGAATACCATTGTCTGCTAGCCTGCTTCAAGCCATATAAAGACTTTTTAAGCTTGCATACTTGGTTAGGAGTAGAAGAAACAAAGCCTGGAGGTAAGTCCATATAAACCTCCTCTGTTAAATCACCATGAAGAAATGCATTATTGATATCCAATTGATGAAGGTGCCACCCCTTTATGGCTGCAACAACAAGCAATGTTCTTATGGTTGTCATCTTAGCAACAGGAGAGAATGTGTCTAAGAAATCAATTCCAGGTTGTTGAGTATAGCCCTTGGCAACCAAACGGGCTTTGAATCTCTCAATGGAGCCATTAGCTTTGTACTTTATCTTGTATACCCATTTACAACCAATGGATTGTTTGTTGTTTGGTAAAGTGACTAGATCCCAAGTATCATTTTTCTGTAATGCCTCAATTTCAGCTTGCATAGCATCCTTCCAACAGTCAAACTTAATTGCTTGATTATAAGATTTTGGCTCAGTCAAAGAAGTAATATTGACAGAGAAGACTCTATGTTTTGGAGATAAAGAACTGTAAGAAAAAACTTTATGGAAACAATGAGGTGTACTAGAAATGTTGTGTGCATGATTACATGTTGAATGATGATTGAGATGGATAGCAGGTGAAGACACATTACAAATGTAATCTTGCAAGTAAGCTGGTGGATTTTTTATTCTATCTGACCTTCTTTGGGGAAGAGAAGAAGTGTTTTGTAGTAGGATGTGAATTATTATTAGTATTAGAAAACACAAAAAAAGTATTATCAGTAGTAGCATTAGGATTTGAAACATGAATAGAATCAGTCAAGGAAGGAGAATGATGAGCAGTATTAGGACTCATGATAGGATTAGAATCAGAATAGGAACTTTCATTATTGGGAATAGTAGAATCAGGTATGTCAGAATGCAAACTTGGAACAGGAAAAACAAAATCATTAGGAACAATATCAGTAATATCAGATGACATCTGTAGGTCCTTGAATGGAAATAGGTGCTTATAGAAGATTACATCTCGTGAAACAAAGACATCTTTAGAATGCATATCATACAATTTGTAACCCTTTTGGCCATTTGGAAATCCAAGAAAAACACATTTTCGAGCTCTAGAATCAAATTTTGTTCGAGGATGAGATAAAGTGGAAGCAAAACATAAGCATCCGAATACCTTTAAATGAGAAAATGTTGGTTTTGTGTTGTGAAGTATTTCAAAAGGAGTCTTATTTTGAATTACCGGTGAGGGAACTCGGTTTATAAGATGCACAGCATGAGTAATGCAATCAAACCAGAATTGCTTAGGTAAACCAGATTGAAATCTTAAACGCCTAGCTACATTTAAGATGTGTTGGTGCTTCCTTTCAACAACACTGTTTTGTTGAGGGGTTTGCACACAAGAAGTCTGGTGTAAGATTCCTTTTAAAGCAAAAAAAGAAGACATGTTAAATTCTTGAGCATTATCTGTTCTGATGCACTTAATTTTAGTAGAAAATTGTGTTTCAACAAAGGTTGTAAAATGCTGTACAAGTAACCTAGCTTCTGCCTTGGATTTCATAAGAAAAGCCCATGTTGCTCGACTATGATCATCCACAATTGTTAAAAAATAAAGGTGGCCATAGATAGAAATGGTATGATATGAACCCTATATGTCCATGTGTACAAGATCAAAACAATGAGCAGTAACTGAAGAACTGACAGGAAAAGAGTTTCTTCTTTGTTTGCCATAATGACATATGTCACAAGGTACAATATTATTGAAAGTAATTGAAGAATCTAATGTTTGAAGCATTTTTAGCCTAGGATAGGAGGCATGACCAAATCGATAATGCCACAAATCATATGAACTTGATGTATTTACAAGAGGTTTATGCAAAGAAGAATTTGTTGAAGGAAATTGAACGTGTGAAACTTGCTTGATTAACTGGTATAGTCCATTCACTTGCTTACCCAAACCAATCATCTTCCAACAATTGAGGTCCTGCACAATGCAAAAATGTGAATGAAATATGACTAGGCAGTTACTAGATTTTGCTAATTGACTGACAGAGATAAGATTGAAGGTAAATGTTGGAACAAATAAAGCATTTGTAAGGATCAAAGATGAGGAAATCTTAACAGTGCCTATATGAGTGACTGACACATGACTGCCGTTAGGAAGTTTGACAATCATATTGCTAACAGGTTTATATGAATCAAAAAATGCAAGGGAACAGACAATGTGGTCTGTAGCACCACTATCAAAAATCCAAACTGAAGAGTAAGGTTGCTTATCTATGGTACAAGTGGCTATGTGAATACCTTCTGGTTCTGGTAACTCAGAAAATGTTGCATTGACTGTTTTGATGTTGTCCGTTGAAGAGGATGCTAATTCAGTGGAACTGATCATTGCAAGAAGTTTATGATATTGATCTCTAGTAAAGGAAATTGGATCTTTGCTGCAATGGTTTGAAGATAGAACTTCAGTGTTGTTCAAATCAGTATCTACATGAACTGCTCCTGTAGCATTATTAACACTGCTGAAATTCTTATTTCTTGTTCTGTACCCAGGTGGATAACCATGCTTCTTGTAGCATTTATCCACTGTATGGCCTTGGAACCCACAGAATGAACATAAGGGCCTCTTGGGAGTGGAGAAGGACTACCTTTTCAAGTTTGGAGTATGCTGAGTTCCTGATGTAACAGCCCTGGTGTTAAAGACATTGGAATCAACTTGCTGAGATGAAGAATAGGCAGATTGGTTTTGCCTTTCTTGTTGGACAACTAATGCAAAAACCTTGTTAATTGGAGGGAGAGGCTCCATCAACATGATTTGAGATCTGACAGTTGCAAAGTTGTCATTCAAACCCTTCAAGAAACGAATTACTTGGTCACATTGCTGGTACTTTCTGGCAATTGTAGAGGCTTCACAAGAACATTGAGGTGTGCATTTGCAAGAGGGAATTGGTCTCAAATTCATAAGTTCATCCCAAAGAATCTTGAGCTGGGTAAAATAATCAGTAACTGTCGTACCTTTCTGTTGGAAGGAATAAATTTCTTCTTGCAAGTCTGAAATTCGGAATGAGTCTCTTTGTGAGAAACGATCTTGAAGGTCCTTCCACACTTCTCTTGCACTATCCAACCAGATCACACTTTGGGCGATTGATGGTGAAACCGAATGAAGTAACCATGAGAGTACCATTATGTTGCAACGTTGCCAAGAAGAAAACAGAGGATCTATTATGGCAGGGGGTTCAATGCTACCATCCACAAACGCAAGTTTATTCTTGGACAGCAATGCCATTTTCATGGCTCTAAACCAAGAATGAAAATTACCTCCATTGAGCACAGGAGATACAAGAACGAGGCTGGGGTTTTCATTAGCATGCATGAAATATGGACTGGAGACATCTTCTTGATGTAATGGATTAGCCATCAGGAAGATCAGAAAATAAAGGGAAAAAAAAACTGTTTGGTTGGCAAGAAAATGCCTAGAGAAGTAAAGAAAATGCCAAAACTTCTGATACCATATTAAAGAACTGAATGATGAAGATAACTTCTGTTGTATTGATCAGAATTCATATGTTTACAACATCAAGTTCTGAATATATATAACTCTAACTACTAACTGTCATTTAACTAACTATAGACTAACTATAGTTCTGTTACAACAAACTCAATAGGCAACAAGTTAAAGTGAACTGCTGGTGTTAGCTAACTGAAGACCTCCCTGTATGATGCTGCAGCTTGACGATGCTATCTGTTACCCTGTATGATGCTGCAGCTTGGTGATGCTATCTGTTATTCTTTCTTTCACGCAGCTGGCTTCCTTTGTTCTATTCACCACGCTGCTGCTAGCAGGTAGTAGATGATGGCAGGGCAGCAGCTTCGATGATGAGCATATGGAGGCGGTGGCGACGCAGTGCAGTTTTGAGGCCTCGCTAAAGTTTTTGTGCATGACTTTAGCTATACTTGTTGTAGTCATTTGGTAATAGAAGAGAGCATAGACACTTATTTCCCCTCTTTCCCTTACTCAAAAGCTTCAACTTTTAATTTCGTTGTCATTAATTATTATTATTATTATTGTTGTTGTTGTTGTAAAAAGGCAAATAGCAGTAAAAATAAGAGTGGTAAAGAAACAATAATTTTAGCTACAATTGGGCCAAAAATGTAATTAAGAAATGGACATATATATTATATTGCAATTGCATAGAATTTCTCTAAGATAACCCTTAAAAATTTTGTTGCACACCGCTTGGGTACAAATGTACCTCCTTATTTATTTATTTATTTATTTATTTAATTTAACTTATCAAATTTCTTTTAAAGCCTAATTTATTAATAGACGATGGCGTATCAGACTTTTCACCTTTACCAAGTGCTTCTCTTTGGGAATTACACAATTTCCAAATTTCGCACGTGTTGTATGAAGGAAAGAAAGAGCAGTGGAATCGGACTTTTCTTTTATTTCCGTGTTTGATAAGTGAATTGTGGAGTGGATATCATCAGCCTGGCAGCCACCAAATAATGGAATGAGAGGAACTTGATGATCAATTTTGACTTGTAGAGTGCAAGTGTAAACTATGAGCATCAGTTAGAAGATGAATACTTTTATCTCCTTCGTTTTCAAGTGAAACTAGGGAAGACAATATCAAGAAACATAATCACAAATAGTTTTTGTCCACTATTGCGATCATGGTGTAATTGAGATGGAAAATGTATGATCCAAAAATATAATACAAACACACACAACTTAGCACTTGCTTTAATTTATTTCTTAGACTGGAACTGGAGTAACATAAGAAAGTGTGGCAAGCTTTAGCTAACACAACAATGTTACTTTTCCTATTGTAATCCAAATCTCTTCTTGAGCTGCAACATATAATCATAAATCAGGAGAGGATCCGGAAGTGCCTTAGACACGATCTCATTTTCTTTGCACCTTTTAGCCCATGCAATAAGCTTGGGGCACCATGCCTCTATGCTGAAATTCCCGCAAGTCTCGTAGGTGTAAAACCAGCTAGTGAAAGGTACAAGTGCCACATCCACATACCCAATGCTCTCTCCTCCGAAGTAGAGTTTGTCTCCGAGCTCTCCTTCAAGGGTCTTCAAAATCTGCTTTAACTCTTCCTTTGCCTCCTCTTGGTCTTCTTTTCCCATCCATATTCTCCTCCCAATGCCATATATCTGCACCCACAAATAATTTAATGCGCAAAAAGAAAAATAACCATATATGTAAAAAGGATATTCATTTTATGTGATCATTTCATGTGTTTTAATCTAATAATTTTGACAACACTCACTTTCCTATCAATGTAATCTGCCCAAAACAAGGCCTGCGATCTTTGGTAAGCATCGGAAGGAAGTAAAGGTGATTTGTGATTCCATACTTCATCAATGTATTGGACTATGATGAGAGATTCAGAAATGGGTTTCCCATTATGAATTAAAACAGGGATTTTTTTGTGAATTGGATTCATTTCTAAAAGTAGGGGGCTCTTGTTTGACAAGTCCTCTTGCTTGCACTCATATTTTATCCCCTTCTCTTCCAAGGCTATTTTAACTCTCATTGCAAAAGAGCTGGGCCAAAAATCAAGTAGGACTACTTTATCTTCCATTTCAATATGTTGGTTTTTGGACTGAAAGAAATAAGAAAGGCTTCTTCTAGTTCAAAAGTTGTGGTTATGGTGATTTAGTGCATTAGTAAATGGGGCTTGGCTATTTATAGTTGCTGATACCAACAATGATGTAATTGCTTACTTATATTGCCCATAGGATATTAAAAAGAAAAAGCTAATCAAAATGGTATCAAGCCCATTTCACATTAAGATTTTCAATGGAGGTGTCATTTTATAAGCCATAAAGCAACCTAAGGGAAGTTGCTAAGAAATACGAAAAGTTGCAAACTCAATTCCTCCTTGTCTTCCAAGTAGAAATTGAATTGTTTTTTTAGTCTATCCTATGGAAAGTAATGGACAGCAAAACACAAATATAACGTAGCATCTTTGACTGATCTGCAACAATGCAATTAATATTAAAATAAAAGATAGAGTAATAAATAAATAAAATTTAGATATACCTCCCTTGCTTTTTATTAGTATTACTCATTCATAGAGACTGTTAGAAACAATGTAATCTGGGTATCTTAGTGTAATATGATAGGTTTATAAGTAATCCTCATTTTAAAATTTAAACAAGTCAAAGTTATAATTTAAATTGTAATAGTGAAAACCAAAGGAAAATAATAATAATAATTATAAATGTGTTAACGTTTAATAATTGTCATTGCTCATCAAATGAAATTATCATTATCATTTAGATATCACATGTAATATATGAAAATTTATTTGATATAATGCTAGTAAAATATTTAGACTCAACAAATAAGGTTAACTATGTAACACATACATTTTAAAGAATATTAAAAATGTAAAAATAAATTTAAAAAAAGCAAGATGTGTGACAAATTTTTAAACTTGTTTATGGAGTTAAAAAAAAAATACTGTCATTAGATGAGATAATAGTATATAATAAATACCTGTGTTATTTTAATTCTTTTTGTTAAACGAAAAATAATTTGAGTTTTAAAAAAGCTTGTACCAAAAATTGGCAGGCCAAGTTAGAAATGTGAATCGTGCAACGTGGGACCCTCACAAAAATCACTATCTGATCCTATTCATTCCTTTCTTGGCGTGCACATTGCTCATCTTCGAGAGGTAAGGTAGAAAATTGAGGATGGAAGGTGTGGGCGAAAAGGTAAAATACATATTTTTCTTTAATTTTTTAATAAAAAATTAAGAGAAAAGAAAACATAACATATTATCATTTTTCATATCTATTTAAAAAAAATTAATCATCTCAAATTTTAAAAATTAAAAAAGAAAGGATGAGAAATTTGTGAGCTACGAATTCCATATTTACAAAATTATTCATATTAGATTTTAAATTTTTACTTTATCTTACACATTAATAATGTAATGGTAAAATATATATTTTTTTATTTTTTCCTTTCATTTTTCTATTTGAAACAAAAAATTAAACTTAAACAAAAGTAATAATTTATTATTGGGTTTTTATATATTTGATGCACTATTAAAGTATAAATCTCATACACTATGATTGAACCATATTATGTGTCACGACCCGAAGGTCGTGACGTTCACTTGATACTCATACTTTTTCATCTTACAAATTTATGGACTAAATTTTTTTCTTTTCATTTTATGGTTTGTATTCGGTATCAGTGTAGTCACTAAACTAATTTCACTGATCCTTTCTTTATACTTTAGGCTTGATAACTTAAACATTAATTTGTGAGCGTATTTACTCAACTATCTAGGTGAACTATAGTCATTTCACTTAAATATTAAACTAGCAAGGAAACGGTTCTAAGTTACATCCCGACTTATTTAACAAAATATGTACTGTGTATCAATTAAAGTCTTACATATAAACAAGCGTTTTAAAAAGAGCATATACCTCAAAAGACTAGTACCAAGCCTAGATACCGTATCCGGAGGTCCACTCAAAAGCTCTGATGGTAGAGTTTAACTCAAATAGTCTGAAAAGAGATTAAATTAAGGGAGTGAGCAAATCCACGGCTCTGTGAGATATCAATATAAATGCAGGAGTAGAATTATACTATCTTAACTGTAATGTATAAAACCTGCAAGTTTGCCATTACAATTCACCTTTTCAATCGATGGCATCTCATATTTATACAAGATCATGTCCTAAGGACCCTAAGTGAGCAGAATCTTGAAGTATCAATGTAAGGGAATTTGAAGCACCTCATTATCTCAATTACTGTCATCTGTCTATCACTTAGACCTTTAAATAAATTCAACTTAATCACTTTTAATCTTCTTGTCCTTATACTACAATGCATCGTATATAATTTAAATATCGTATACTATTAATCCATGCTCACATCAATCTCATAATATATCATATCTCAAGTGAACACCATGTTCAGATGCAATATATCATATCAGGTTACTTTACGTTTAACAATTATACTCTTGTATCATATCAAATCATATCGCTTTTCATATGGAAAAATCATGATTACCGGTAGTGTAAAGTCATAATACATTTCATATAAATCATATGTTCATGTACAGTGAAATATCATGACATCATGTAAATAGAATGTCATTATGTCATAAAACAACGTGCAAAACTTATGCAAGTTTTATTGTATGAAATGGCTTTCATTTCAAATCATATCACATATACTTTTAAAGCATGTTCAAACATGTAAATTCTCAATTCATTTCATATTTACTTTTAAGACATTGTTAGAGCATGTACAATTTGCAAATTATATCACTTGCACTTTTAAGACATGTTTTAAAATGAAAAACATGTAATATATCAAAACATTTCATATTCACTTTTAGAGCATGTCTAAAACATGTACAGTTTCAAAACATTTCTTATATACTATAAAATCATGTCAAGTCTACAATTCATATTAAATATATCATATCACATTTGAGACTAGGCTGAATCCCTAATATTCTATCAATAAAGACTTAGTTCATTGTAGCTAGCAGTGAGAAATCATGTCATCGTCCCCTGGAAACCAACTAGGGCGCTATCTATGGCTATAGATCTCATCTCTCTCAGCCCCACTGATCAGGTGTGACTGAGCCCTATCCACGACTATTGTCGGACAAGCATCTTTGCCTAATGAGTAATCTCTAATTAGGTGGTTTCCACTATGCTTTATTGAATTTAACTCTTTTAGGGTGCCTATAGTCTCATAAAACATTTAAACATTTCACTTTCTTATGAAAATAGTGTAAAGTATGCAATACATTTCTTTAAGGTCATTTACATATGTAATACATACACTTACACTATATATTCAATCCTTTCAAAATGATTCAAACATTTATTCATATAAGTATCGCATGAATAAATCCTTTCAAAATCTCAAGTTATAAACAAAGCATGCTTAAAAGCAATGTAATTTAAAACCCGAGTTAAAGACAATTTGCTATCATGCTCATAAAATACATCAATGTAGTATCATTCGGTATAGCACTAAATATAATCCCAATTCCTCATTTCCATCCTTTTGATTTCAATCGGATCATACCTAATAGGTAAATTCGATATTCTGTAGTTCCTCAATATTCAATATCATTTCTCAATGATTATCAACTATAACAATCAATTGTACATTTCATCATCAATACTAGGACCCCCATCGTCAGTATGAGTCCTCTTAGCATCTACGAATATTTAAATATCAATTTTCTATATAACCATCAAGATACTGAAATTATGAAAAAACCGATATCATCACTCAGGACCTATTCAGAGTCAACATCGAGGATATAAAATCACAAGATCAATAGTCACCTATCCAATCCATCTATGGTTCAACATATTGATACTCGATCATAATTCTGACTTGATGTCCAATTTCATTCACTATGACAAAATGTTCCAAGACATTTTATATCAGAATACCGAACTTATGCAATTGTCGATCTTATTATTCAAGACCTCTTCCAAAGTTATAACCGAAACCATATAATCACATGTTTGACACTCATTTATTTGAATCTATCAATGATTAGATTTATCGGAATTCAATCTCAATTTCAATAAGATTATGTATGCACAAGTCATACATTTGTTATAACTCGATATCACAACTATCCATCGTATACCACAATATTGATAGTAAGACCCCTACCACAAGTGTAGGTCCGCTTATTATCTCACGTATATTCGACAATATAATGTAATATAATAAAATCATCTCAACATTGACCTCTTGCAATGTCCGTGTTATCACGTTCGAAACTCCAAAATCAAGAAATCGAATTTAATTAATTCTAAAATCATCACTCCGTCGATAATTCCACAATTCAATTGTTCAACAATCTAATTTACAACTTCGATATTCTCTTCCAAGCTATATAATATAATCATCATTACTTTTATCAATGATTCTACTAAATCGATATTCAACCTCAATTTCAACTTGATAACCAATTCGTGATATTAAAATAAATCAATTTATCGATTCCATAAGGCTTACACAGTATAATTCATCATGTTATCATGCTCAACCATTTACCTTCTCAAACTATTCCAAAAATCAAATTTTCCGGCAATACAATAGAGTCCTTTCAAAGCTTATCTTTCGATAATTCTTTCCAAAGTTCCATTTATATGAGAAAACCTTAACCTTTTTCATCAAACATTTTCATATAAATTTCGACAGCATAACATTTCAGGAACTAAAACCTCCTGCAACAATTCCAAATAAACACAGTGGTATTTCACAATCATTTTATGATCATTACTAAGACCTTTACCACCAATTGTAGGTCCTCTTAGCATTTTAAAATCATTTCATTAATAATTCATCCTCAAGATTACAACTCTTAACTATACAATAAAATACTACTAGTGCTTTATAAAAGTATCTTACCTAGTATCAAAGTTGACAATGTAATCTTTCCCAAATTCGTTCATGCTCCAATCGTTCTTGTATAATTTTTACAAGTTCAAGCGCATACTCAACTTAGAATTTTACACAATTAATCCAATAAATAATAATTATAAAATTATCATAAATTCTTCTACCTCTTTTCTTCTTCCTTCTTCTTTTTCTTCTTCTTCTTCTTCTTCTTCTTCCTTCTTTTTTTTTCTTTTTTCTTTTTCTTTTCTTTTTCCTTTTTCTTTTTTGGTCTGAACCGGTTCAGACTGGTTCGGCCGAGTTCAACCGGTTCAGCCTCTTGTCAGCCGGTTCTCCGCCAATTCAGACCTCCCACAGTTGGATGGGGTCGTGGCGAAACCGTTTTTGGCCTTCTTTTCCCCAGATCGGCGGTGGCAGCGGCTGATTTAGAAGTGGTGGTTTCGGCTTCTTTTCTTCTCTTTTTCTCCCTCCTTTTTCCCTTCACTACGAGCTATCCTTTTCTTTCTCCTTACTTTCGCCGGTCGAGGTTTGCGTGGCGGTGCCTGAATCGGCCGGCATCGCTGTTTTCCCTTTTTCCTTTCTTTTCCTTCTTTTCTGTTTCGATTCGCTTTCTCCTTTCTCTTCTTTTCTTGCTGTTGCCGGCAGCTTTCCTTCTCCTCTCGTCGGCCTGACAGCGTCTCTCTCTCTCTCTCTCTCTCTCTCTCTCTCTCAGCAGACGGGGGTCGGCTTCCTTGTGGGTTTCTCCTCTGTTTGTGACAGAGGAGAAAAGAAATGGGGGTCAAGTTGTATCCCGATTCGCAGTTCTATTTTCTTTTTTTTAAATAAAATTATATTTATAAATATATTTATAAATATAATATTAACAATATATGTATATAAATACATATTTTTGTTTCAACAATTTATATATGTGTGTGTATATATATATATATATATATATTTTATACACTTTAATTGCAAATAATATTTATTTTTCATATATATACATATATATATGTTTATATATATACATGAATATATAATAATATACCTATGTACTTATTTAATGATATCAAATAGTATATATCAATGTATAATATATACTATATTTCTTATATATACATATGTACTTATATAAAAATATATTTATATAGTACAATTATAAAAATATATAAGTATACTCATTTTTGTTTCTTAAATTTTGGATTTCTTAATATCCAAAATAAATATACCCATTTTTATTTCTTATAATTTGGATCTCTTAATATCCAAATTAAATTCCTCAATACAAATTCTCCAATTCCGTCACTTCATCAATTACCGAAAATCCAATGATATTCCCATTCTCGTAAATAAATTTATTTACTTTGGCTTATCCATTTACATTAAAATTTACATATACAGATATTTAATACCAAAAATAGGAAATTCGCGGTTATCACGTTATGACACTTCGATAATTAGTAAATTTAATAGTATTTAATTTTAAGTCTTCATTTTAAAATTTATGAACTAATTAAGTGTCATGTTAGATTTATTGACAATGTATAAGATTTATACACTAACCATACATCAAATATAATTTTTTATTATTTAATTAGATAACAAGTGTCAAATGCAATTATGAAATTGTAATATTTAATTATATATTATTTAGTAATTATAAAACCAACCAAGTTTTGAAAAGCCTAGCCATGATCCAATTTTACACTTAATTCACTTTATCCTATTACTAGGAACTTTTATTTAAAAAAAAAAAAAGAAAAACAACTAAGAACTTGGACTCCACTTAATTCAAGGGACTATCAATTTTTTTTCTTTTAATTTTTTTAGTTTCAATGCGAGATTGTACTCACACTATCACGCAGCTTGAAAATGTCACATGCTCGTTGTAGCTGCTAGTTCCATGCACACCCACATGAAATAATAAATGATTTTTTATTAAAATGATTTTAGTAATAAAAAGTAGATTTATTTAATGTTATATTTAAAAATTTAAATAAGTTTTCAACATTTTTAAACAATATTGATTTATCTATTTTCTTATTAAATTAAATATTTGTTTTTATCTATCTATTTTCTTAACAACTTTTGAACTCTTTATTAGTGGATTTTTTCTTAATAAAAAAAATTAATTTTAGTTGTATAGGTCAAACGCTAAATTTTTATTCCATTGAATCATTAAATAGTTTATGAAATTTACATAATTATCATGAGTTTTGATAATTTTTTCAACCAAGGAAGAATATATACAGTGTGGTTGTAAATATATTGAAAGGTTTTTCTTAATTAATGGATGATATGTTGACTGGAATAGACAGCTAGGGTGGGTTTTGGTTCAATTCTACCCATTCTTGTTGCTTCACATTTTTACCATGTTGCCCCCCACCTCCCATCATAAGTTCTCACCCCTTTTTATTTTTACTTTATTTTAAATTTATAATATAAACATTATTTTTTTTACATTTATAATATCTGATTTTATTATTTTATTTTTTCTATTTTAATATTTTAAATATTTTTTATAATAAATAATAATCATTTATATATTTATATAATAAAATAATTAATAAATAAATATTTAAAAATGATAAATATATAAATAATTAATTTTATTATCAAATAAATCATATGTGAAAAAACAAAAATAAACATTTTTATAATTAAGTAATTAACTAAAATAAATAATTATATAACTAATAAAATAAAAAATATTAAAAATTTGTATTTTGAGTTGTGTAAATATATTATACTTTTTGAATAAAATTATATTATTTATTAACAAAATTATTATTTGATAAATATAATCATTTTTTAATTATTTATTAATTTCACAAATATCAAATATAGACTATAAATATTATTATGTACAAATTTTAATTTGATGTCCTTATCGTTTTATCTTCCCAATTCCACCCCATATCCAAAAATTGATTTCAATATTATTGCTACAGTTTTCAATCTCACCTCTTACCGTGACAATTTTCAATCTCACCTCCATAGTAACAGCATTGATTTCAATCTCACCGATATAGCTAATTTGAATAGGCTAGGAGATTGGCTCTAACAAGATTGAAAACAATAGTGGATTTGAAATTAGTTACTATAGCAGTGAGTTTGGCTACTGAGTGGCAAGATATATGTTTGGATACCAATGCAATGGTGGTGTTGAGATAAAATGTAGAGAGAAGAGAAAATGGCATTAAGAACATTAAATCGAAAAATCTATATAATAAAATTTATAGTCTATATTTTATATTTGTTAAATTAATAAATAATTGAAAAGTATTAAATTTATTTTAAACCAAATAATTGTAAGATGGGAAATTAAAAATGATTACAATTTTATATTTTATTATTAAATATATTACTATCTTTTTAGATAAATAATCTTTTTTTAATTATCAAAATAAATAAATTTACGTGTATAAACTTATTTAAATTTTAAATAAATACATAATTAAAAATAAAAATTAAGAGTAAAGAAGCGAGATAGATAATAACATTAAATAATTTAAAAATTATTAAATAGAAAGATAATTTGATAAGAGAAGATAAAAAATAAAACTTATTTAAGGATAAAAAGGTAAAACAAACAAATAAACAAACAAAGGTCTAGTGGAGCGGCAATTGCCCCACTAGACCCTTGCATACCATGAGGTGCTATCTAATTGCACCTCACAGTAAAGTGCATTTGTCTGGTGCGACGACATTTAAATTGGACTATACTATCCAACCTCTCCATTACAGTAACTAACCAGCACCATCATTGTCACGTACTAGATATTGGATATTCTTACTATTTTCACATATCTTAATCATTTTTGGTTAGGTTGTCGCAGTGTTGACATATATTTAAAATAAATTAATCATTTTCACACAACCATAACTTACCCAGGATCCGGATACTTGAACATTTAATTTTATACAAATTGAGATGTAACTCAAAGTTTCATTTTATTTCACATACTAATTTCAAATTTACATCCCAAGTATTTATTTACATAAAGGTAGCACTATACATATAAAGTCTGAATATATAATAAAAAGCTCGTATACCTCAACGGATATGGGAAAACTGCCGAGAGATACCAAAATCAGGTCCTCTTGAGCAGAACAGAATCTACTGTAGATAATCTAGAAGAAAATAAGGAAGATGAGCTTACGTCCAGTAAGAAATATATATAAGAGCTGATATAAGGCATAACTATATGCAGTATCTAAAATCATGCTTTTTTACATGAAAAATATTATTTATTTGGGCACGACATCGAAAGAGATACTATAGTGGATTAGATAACCATGCTAAGTACAGAAAGATGCTTTGAAGCACCTTACTTGTCCTGACATCCAAATCCAACTATAGGGAGTTCAATAACATTTGATTCAATCACAAAATTCTATAAACATTTCTAATAGCTTCCATCATGAAATTTTTATAAAACATCCAGAAATAGGTTCTAAAATACTCTGTAAATATTATAAATCACTTTCACGTAAATAAAGCATAGATTACAAATCATAAACATATTTACCATGTACAGCAAAATCAGAATCTAATAAAGTCTAAGAGTGCCTGGATCTATGTTAACTAGGGATTTACCACCCTAGTAAAATTAAAACAACATAGTAGAGAATAGGCTTCATCCAATAGACTAATGCTTTATAGTAGACATATGACCATAATCAAGGGGGCCACAATGTACACTAGCCAGGTCACAACTTGTCACGACCCGAAGGCTGCGACTTTCTCTTAATACTTATACTTTTCTTAGTCTACAAATTTATGGACTAAATTTTTCTTTTTCATTTTAAGGTTTGTATTCGGTGTTAGTGTAGTTACTATACTATCTAGGTGACCTATAGTCGTTTCATTTAAATATTAAACTAGCAAGGAAATGGTTCTTAGTTACATCCCGACTTGTTAAACAGAATATGTACTGTGCATCAATTAAAGTCTTACATGTAAACAAGTATTTTATAATGAACATATACCTCAGAAGACTAGTACCAAGTCCATACACCGTCTTCGATGCCCACTTAGCAGCTCACATGGTAGATGTTAACTTCAATAGTCCGAAAGAGATGAAATTTAGTGGGGTGAGAAAAACCATGGCTCAGTAAGATACTAATATAAATACAAGAGTAGGATTATACTGTCTTAAACCATAATGCTTAAAACTTGCAAGTTTGCAATTACAATTAATCCTTTTTCATCGATAACATCTCATTATCTCATTTCTTGTTATCTGTCTATCACTTATACTTCTAAATAAATCATCATAATCACTTTTTAGTCTTTTCATCCTTATACTATAGTGCATCACATGATAATATGTCATGTCCAATTTGTATATCAAATACTATTAGCCCATACTTTCCTCAATCTCAGAGTACATCATGTCCAATCAAGATATCGTATCGAGTCACTTTATGTTTCATAATTGTACTCCTGTATTCTATCATCTTATATCACTTTCCATATAGAGAAATCATGATCACGGTGGTACGAAGTCATAATCCTCTTCGTATAAATTCTATATTCATGTATCGTATCATATCATATCATCATATAGAAGAAATATCGTTACCACCAAGTCGTGATACTCCTCATACACTTTTCATGTTTTTGTACCATATAAGGTCATGACATATCTTATTTAAAAAGCATACTATTATGTCATGATTTAGTAGACTGTTTATGTAACTTCACTGTATAAACCGCTATCATTTCAAATCGTATCATATATGCTTTAGAACATGCTCAACATATGAATTTTCAATTCATTTCATATTTAAGGTTGAAAGCATGCATAATTCTCTTTTTATATCATGTCAATTCAAAACATGTCTTTTCATATCATTTCAAATCAAAACGTGCACATTTCTCTTTTCATATCATGTCAATTCAAAACATGTCTTTTTATATCATTTCAAATCAAAACATGCACATTTCTCTTTTCATATCATGTCAATTCAAAACATTTTTCATATACTGTAAATCATATCAGGTCTAGAGTTCACATCAAATCAATCTATACTCTAGACTGCACATCATTTCAAGTTCGACACAAAATCATATATAAATTATATAAGTGTCGAAGTCATATCACATGTACTTTTAAAACATGTTTAAAACATGTACTGTTTCAAAATATATTTCATTTCAACATGTCTCATGTACTGTATAAATCATGATAAGTCTAGAGTTCATATCAATAAAATCATACTCTAGACTTCATATCATATCGGTTAGAGACTAGGCTAGATCCTTATCACTCTATCAATAAAGACTTAAATCACTGTAGCTAGCAGTGAAAATCATGTCATCATCCCCTGGAAACCAACTAGGGCACTATGTATGGCCATAGACCTCATCTCTCTCAGCCCCACTGATCAGGCGTGACTGAGACCTGTCCACGACTATTGTCGGACAAGCATATCTGCCTAATGAGCAAAGCTCCAATTAGGCGGTTTCCACTATGCTTTATTGAATTTAATTCTTCTAGAGTGCCTACAGTCTCATAAAACATTTAAATCTTTATCTTTTCATGTCAGAATCATGTAAAGCATATGGTATTTATAGTTCCACAATTCAATCGCTCAACTATCAAAAATTCCAACTACGGTCTCCTCTTCCAAGCTATATCGTATAATTATCATTACTTTCATCACTATTTCAACGAATCGATATTCCATTTCATTTTCAACTCAATAATCAACTTGTAGTGTTGATATAACTCGAATTGTCGATTTTATAAGACTCACAATATAATTCCTCATGTTATCGTGTTCATCCATTTACCTTCTCAACCATTTCAAAAAAATCAATTTTCCTATGACACGATAAGGTCCTTTCAAGTTTTCAAGTTTATCTTCGATAATTCTTTCTAGATTCCATTTATATAAGAAACTTAAATCTTTTTCCTCAAATATTTTCATGGAAATTTTGGCAGCATAACGGCTTAATTTTTACTAAACCTCCTGCAAGGAAAACATAATTTATACCACAGCCGTTGATTTTCACAATTCCTATGTCTCTACTAAGACCCCCAACATCAGTTGTGGGTCCTCTTAGCATTTTTAACATCAATTCAATCAATGCACCATATAAAAAAAATCACAATTCCATTAAAAATCATTCCATCAATGTATCATATAAAAGTCATAATCCCACATACAATATAATGCTACTAATGCTTTATAAAAATATCTTACTTATTCGCCAAAGCTTAACGCACTTTCCGATTTTTGAGCCTTGCCGAACTCCACCATTCATCTCATTTCCATTTTTCTACAATTTCAATAATTAACACATATTTTCATTTAGAAAATAATCCAACAATTTCTAATAAATTTCATAGAAATATAGCGAAATCTTTTAATTTTCCTAACCTATTTCTTTTTCTTCTTCTTCTTCCTTTTCCTTTTCTTTTTTTTTCTTTTTCTTTTTCTTTTTCTTTTCTTTTCTTCTTTTTCTTTTCTTTTCCTTTTTCTTTTTCTTTTTCTTTTCTTTTCTTCTTTTTCTTTTCTTTCTTTTTTCTTTTCTTTTTTCTTTTCTGAACCGAGTCGGGTCGGGTCGGAGCAGGTTCGGGCCGATTCAGTTTGGCTTGGCCAATTCAGCCACCGGCGACCACCATTTCCGGCGATTCGATCACCCTACAGCATCCCGCAGTTGCCACGAAGTCGGATCTGGCCTCCATTTCCTGAGCGACGTCGCTGGCAGTGGCGGATTTGGGAGGTGGTTTTCGGCCTCTTTCTCTTCTTCTTTCCCCCCCCCCCTTTTTCATTTTCCTTCGCCGCCGACCATCCTCACCTCTTCCTTGACTTTCCCCCGTCGACGTGGGTGGTGTGGCGGTGGCCAGATCGATGGCACCTCCACTTTTCCTCTTTCTTTTTCCTTTCTTTCCTATCGGCTTCCGCTTCATTTTCTTTCTTTCTCTTTTCTTTCCCGTCGCCGGCAGCTTCCTTCTCCCTTTCTCCTACCGACGGCGGCGCCTCCTTCCTCCTCTCTCTTCTTCTCACCAACTGGGGGGGCTGCCATTTGGGTTCCCTCCTCTGTTTTGTAACAGAGTGGGAAATTTTAGGAAGGAATCGGGTATCCTGATTCCCCCCCCCCCTTTTCCTTTTTTTTAATATTTATAAATAAATATTTATAAATATAATTATTAATTAATAATTAAATATATATACACATTTTCATTCCTTACATTTTGGATTTCTTAATATCCAAAATAAATATACTCACTTTTATTTCTTTAATATTTGGATCTCTAAATATCCAAATTAATTTTTTTATTTCATTTCTTATTTAATTTGGATTGCAATTTATCCAAATTAAATTTTTCAAGATATTTACTATTTATTTTCGAAATTTCATGCTCTTCATACAATTGTGGGAGCTAAAGACTGGGCTAGGGTCAACAGCATTGAAATGAAATAGAAAAGCATATACCTGCAGGTAGCTACAGGGCCAACAGTCTTAAAACAAATCATAAACCATTTCCAGATTGTTTACGAAGATCAATTTAGTACTTCATATCTTCAATCAATCCATAAAGCATCAAATTTAGAAAATCATTATACGTGAAATATAAAAATTCACCAAATATTCTCTATTCAACAACCAATGTTGAAAATATTTTATTTGCACACAACAGGATTATGTAAACATGAATGATTCAAGAAACGTGTAAAAATTAATAAAAATTCATTCGAAAACAGAGTTTCAATTTGATATGCACATGTAGCATTTTGAAAGCTTTAACCCCAAAACATGTATTCGCATTCTTCTCACTTCTAAAGCACACCAACTAATAAAATTGAGGTTTTAAGTTCGTTTAAGGAAATTTCGACAGCATAATGGTGCTTTCTACCCTAACCTTCCTGCATGAAAATACAGCTTAAACCATAAGTCTAGTTCACAATTTCAAATCAAGCCAACAATTTCAATCTCATAAAAGGCAAATTTTATCAAATTAATGTAACGCAGTATCTCTACGCTTCATACATATATCCCTTACCTAATAGATTTTCGTTGTTCTACTCACTAGCACCAGTAGCTCCTTCTAACTTCCAAGTTGTAATTCACCGTAAAAACGTAGTCAATTCACCACACCTCAATTATAAAGAATATTTAACTCATTAAATACTAGTACATTGCATATTGCAACCCTAAGTTCAGTATACTTTGTACTGGTGCTAACACTGCAACTAGCGTTAAAACACTTCCGTTTTCTGTTTTAACTGCACCAGCAGTCTCGTATGAATTTATACATTAATCTAAAACCTAAAACACATTGAATTGAGCATGGATTCCACCTCCCCTTCACCTTGGCCAAATCTCATTCTCTCTCCTACACTTGTGTTTTCTTCAATTCAAGCTTAATCTCATGCTTTACACTTATTCTACATTAATTCTACACTAAATTCACATTGAATCACATCATGTTCATGAAGGAGCAAGCTTCATCGAAACCCTAATGTGCTAAATTCCATGGTTTTAATTTGATTCAAGCTCAAATAAATGTCTAAACATCTTAAACACATAGCATATAATCATAAACCTTGAAAAACTTAAGCTTTCTAATCTTTCTCGCCTTGGCCAAATTACTTAGGAAGCCTCTCACTATGCAAATGGACACTTTAGGCCTTGATTTGGGTACCAAAATGTAGAGCTCTAAACATTAGACAGGGTTGGTGAAGAGATTTTTTGGTTTCGATGTCTTTTTTTCAAGGTTTTGGTAGCTTTCTCTCTCTTCAAAGCTTTGGTTATGGAGGATGGTGAGAGAAGAAGAAGATGGCTGGCCTAGGTGATGGAAAAATGGAGAAATTTCTAAATTTAAAATATCTTTCATGGCAAACTACAAAAATGCCCTTATACTTAAGAAATCTTCCAATTTTGCCCTTAACAATTTGACTTCGTTGAAAGCAGTCTGTCCAACCTCTAAAATATTTTATTTAATCATAAAAAACCTTTATTTAACTTGCTCTAGTCATTGCTTAAGCTTTCTTTGAGGTTAGATTGGTCATTTAGGTAAAATTACCAAAATACCCTAACCGTTGAATCACATAAATATCTACTTTTACATATGATTTATTCTATCAGTCCACATGGTCTAACACTTTATTAATGGGAAATTTTCTTTCACTGAGAGTTGGTCAAAAGTCATCTTAGTTTGACTGTTATTCATAAAAATTTTGACAGCTTATGGACTTAACCGTCATTTCCTAAATTGTTTCACTTTTTTCGAAACATGCCTATACAGTTGAGTTTGAGGTGCAAATTCTTACCATCACATTATTTAGCTCTGAAATTTTGCTTTGTCAAGTTTCACCTTAATCCAGACATTAGGGATCTAGTGGGGCCCACTATTCGATTCCTATTCATACCTATAAAGAAATCAACATTTGAATAGATATAATATACCCAATATTCCTAACTTTATGAATGGTGGATTAACAGTAATAGAAAAGGTGGATCTCACAATCGTTATATTTAATTTCACTGGAGTCAATATCATCGTATATCCAAATAGACATTTAAGGTCCGTTTGGATTCAAATGGACTCTTCGATGGCAAAACGGTTAGGGCAAAAAGTGCCTCAACTGTGTCACAACACTCACTTGGGTGCCATAGCTATGGAATGATGGGAGCCTCCCATTGTGTTGCAGCTCCAATTGCTCACTAGACCTTTAAGGTCCAGTGGAGTAATTAGGGCATTTTTACCCCTTTCCCTCTTCTTTTTTTTCATTGTTTTCTATTTAAGTTTTTTGAACTTATTTTTTATTTGAATTTTTTATTTGTAGATACTTGATTTTGGAAACTAATATTTGTTTTATGCTATAGTGAAAAACAACCTCTTCTTAAAATGATTACTTCACAAGAATAACTTCTTTTAGAAGAGCTCCTTCACAAGAACTACCTCTTATCAGAAGAGCTCATTACCTCTTCTTAGAAGAACTCATTCACATAATAGCTCTTCTCAAAATAACTCTTCATGGAACAACCTGTTCTAAAAATAACTCATTTATAGAACAGCACTTTCAAGAAGAAATGAAGATAACTCTAGATTAGGGTAGGGTTCTTATGTTAACTTTACTATTGGGATATCCTGGAGAATTTGGCTTGGTGGATCAAATATGGAGATAGTTAGGAGTTCTTCTCTTAACCTTTCCCTGAATTATGAGTACTCTTCCTTATTTCTTTCAATACACCTTCTCCCAAAGCATAACTCCCATTAGACAAAACATTAACGCTTTGTAATTACCAATTCTCATTATTATGTTATTAATACCAAAAATATATAACTCCTATTCTCCACACCTATATATAAGAGTTCTTGTTATCCTTAAAGGGGATTTTTGGCAAGGATCTCATTCAAAAATTCTCTCAAACCCTCTCTACTCTATTCTCCTATTCTCAGTCTTATTTAGCCTTGTTCAGCCTTGCACAGTCTTCTACCACCACCTGCCATTACATTTGTTCTTCAGGGTTTGCTCTAGTTTTCCTCTCCGTTGCCTTTCAGCACATCTTGTTCTATTGGTTTGCAACGTGTCCTCCCCATAAAAAATAACTCATTTACATTATTTTATTAATTTTACTTTAAAGTTATATTTTATTTTACTTATTTTAATATTTTAATTATGAAAAATATAAATAAATTATTTATATAAATGTATAAATAAATTATTATTTTATATTTTGATAAATAATTATTAAATTTGTTGTTATTTAAAATTTTAAATATATTATTTTAATAATAAAATATACTTAAAATAACTTTTAAATATTTAATATTAAAAGTATTATTTGATATAAAAATAATTTTAATAATTTTTAATTTATTAACAAAATATTATTTTATCTAAGAATAATTTTAGAAATTTCAAAAAATTTATTAATTTATGAATTTTATTTTATACAAATTTTAATCTAATGTCCTTAGTGGTAATTTTCTCTTCTAACTAGACTTCACTTTAATGTTATTGTTGCGTTTGCATCTAAACACATATCCTATCACTAATTTTAATCTCAATGTTAAAGTTCCCAATTTCACTGTTGCAGTAGCTAATCTAACATACACCACAATTTTCAATTTTACTGGAGTCAATCTCACCACCCGTCCAAGTTAGCCATGAATGATCCATTTAGATGGCAGGTTAGATTAGCTTTAGTGAGATTGAAAATAACGGTGGCATGAGATTAATTACTACAATGGTGAGATTGGATACTGTAGAAGTAAGATTAAAATCTATGGTATAGATATTCGTTTGGATGCAAACATAACGATAGTGATGAGTTGAAATATTGTAAGAAGAGAAAATGATTATTAATAACATTAGATTAAAAGTTGTATATTGTAATATTTATAATATATATATATATATATATATATATATATACATATGGCACTTGTGAAATTAATAAATAATTAAAAATTACACAAATTATTATCTAATAATGTTTTTATTAATAAATATAAATTTTATTTAAAAATAATCTATATTTAGACATCTTAAAATTAAAATTATTTATATTTATTTTATTAGTTATGTAATTATTTATTTTAATTAATTATTTAATCATAAATATATTTATTTTTGTTCATTATTTTGTTATTTATTTGATAGTAAAAATTATTTATTATGTATTTATTATTTATAAATCTTTATTTTTAATTTATTTATTATAAAAATATATAAATAATATTATTTATTATAATAAAGTTATTTGAAAAACTTTAAAAATAAAAAACTTGAAAACTCATTGAATTAGATTGGTCCCCTAAGGGCTCAGTGGAGATTTTTGCTATGGCACGGTAGGAACACCCACCGCTGTCGGAGTATTGGGTGCAACCGAATGCCCACCATGTCGCATTTGGAGTTTTTTGTGCTACAGCACTCGAAATCAGGTATGAATAGCCTTTTCTGGAAATTTTTTTTTTATAAAACCGATCATTACATGAAATTGTGTAAAGAAAGCCAATAAATTAAAACCAAAGGCAAAACCTAAAGCAAGTAAACATCAATGTTATGAGCGATGAATGATAGATAGGATAATAGGATCGTAATGAAGTCTATTTGGATTTCTTGCTGTTAAGAGTATGATACATTCACTCACTCAACCACCTAACCATACTGATTCCTAGTCTCCCACATCCTCTTCAATGACTGCGCTGGTATCTTACCGAGTTACGTACGCTCGTGCTCGATGCTGATGAGCCAGCAATACTTGAGAAATCCCTGTGCAGAAAGATCGCCTTTCGCTGGCGTCTGCTCTGCTGCCATTTACTTGTTAGATCAGAAACCTCATTGTGATCACTTCTGCCACTGATTAGTGGTTCTTTGGTTCCTCCACCGCGGCTTCTCTTTCATCTCGGTTGCTGAATCCTGCTGTTACGGCTGGAAACAATAGTGGTCTAAAGCAGCCAACCAGAACTATGAGGAGCAAGATGCATACATAGAGGGCGAAAACTTTTATCTCTTTCGGTTTTCAAGTGAAACTAGGTAAGATAATATTAAGAAACATAATCACTAGTGTTTGTTCACTGTTGTGATCTTGGTGCAATAGAGATGGAAAATATATGATTTAAAGATATAAGACAAACACAGACAACTTAGAGCTTGTTTGGTAATGTTTTTGTTTTGTGTTTTATGTTTTTGTTTTTTGTATTTTCTAAAATTGAAGTAAAATTATGTTTGGTTGGTGTGTTTTTATTTTCTAAAAATGAAAACAAAATGCAAAAATTTGGAATGTTTTGGAAATAGTTGAAAGCATAAAATTGTTGTTTTCAATATTTTGGAAACATTTTGTTACTGTTACCGCACAGGTACTGTTCATCCGTGCGGCTACAATACCACGAAAAAGGGTGAAAAATAAAAGACAGCCTCCTGTTTAGCTTTTGCCAGTATTTGAACCTGTCCCCTCGTTCAATAAGAGAGCATGGGCCACCTTCCCACATCAATGTCTATCGTGAAGGATTGAAAACAAAAATTTGTTATCCAAACATGTTTTCAAAATTAATAAATTGAAAACAAAATGAAAATAAAACAAAACAAAATTTTCAAAAACACAAAACATAAAACATAAAACACACGTCAATCCCAAACGACACCTTAGCAGTTGCTTTAATTTATTTCTTAAACTGGAACCTTAGTAACATAAAAAATGTGTAGGACAGTGGGAGTGAGGCAAGCTTAACACGAGACAAAGACTAGAGCCTAGATTCTAGAACAAACCAACAATAGTCGATTTTTAGTTTTATAACATAACATGTTGGATAACTTGTAATAAATACAAAGGAACAAGTTCTCATATTGTTTGTAAAAGTGTAAAGTGATATATTTATAAAGGGAAATCAACTCTTAAGAGTAATTTGGAGCCAAAGAGGGATTGTGTGACGTCCCAGTCACCATACATTTCTTATTCATCTTTTATCCTTTTTGCCTTAAACTTAGTTAGATTTGCTTGTCAATGTCAATCATACTTTTCTTTCTTAAGCTTACTATCTAAGAGCTCAATATATTTAATTCAATTACAATAAAACAGACTAATGATACATGTATATATGTACCATCCGTTTCCACAGGATCTCATACATCATCTTAACTTAAATCCCCGACATCTTATATACATGAATGCTAGTTGTACTGTACCATAACTGAATTACAAGTTTACTTTGCATAACTACATAAGTATACCTTCTATACTACTTGGGAAGCGTCTCTTGAAGGTAAACTTTCAAAATCCACTCGTAGGCTCTTCTATTTAGAGCGAGGGATTACTCCGGATAGTCTGTATGAAAAATGTTCGTAAAAGGGTGAGTTTACGCTCAGTAAGAAAAATATGTAAAAGAGCGTGCTATGCCTCTATATGTATTTTTCCTACTTGGCTCTATAATGTCATGTAAAGCATTATAAAGCATGCATCATAAACCTCTTTCATGCATTGTTTGCAACCATGTATATTTCTTTCAAATGGTGTAGGCAAACATACTTTCTTGAAAACATCATACTTCATACATACTTTAAAGCATCATACTTCATAAACTTACTTTGAAACATACATTGTATTCTTAAAACATACATCATGCTTCTTTACTTCAAAACATACTTCAAAACATCATACTTCATAACTTGCTTCTTTACTTTAAAACATACTTCATAACGTACTTTAAAACATACTTTACATGCTTTTATAACATAGCAGGCTTCATGTACTTCTTCAAAATATATTTCAAATACTTCTTTGAAATATCATTTACATACATACATACATACTTTTCTTGAAACATCTTATACTTTCTTGAAAACATACTTCATATACTTCTTTTAAAACTTCTTGTACGAGTAAACCAAGTACTTTCGATTTCTTTATTCTTAGAAATCGCATAAACATATAGTTTTGATAACATAAAAACTATTCATACTTTTGTGGAGTTATGCACTACATCATCATCATCATCATAATCATGTGGCGTACCCCGTAGGGCCAGGAATTCTCCCTTAGCCGAACATGAAACAAAAACAGATTGGCCAGCTGTGGGTGGCTACAGCCAACACTAGTCAGGTGTCCTCTGTAGCAACTGAGGCCTGACTTATGGTCCTCAGCCCTTAACATACATCATTTCAGGACTTGATCAGAGCCCCTACTAGAAACATGAAAGTGCATAATCTCAAAACATATGCCATGTAGCTTCTAGCCATGACATTTCATACTTTTAGAAAATAGGTATGAAAACCTCTTTTCAAAACATGGCAGTCGACTGGCCTCATAGGGCAGTCGGCTGCTGCTTCATATTTTCATTTATCGAAATTATTTTCATTTAAAATTTCGATATTTTCATCTTTGAAAACATATAAGGGCAGTCGACTGGTCCATATAGCAGTCGGCTGGTTTTCAAACAGAATACTTCTTAAGAAATAGCAGTCGACTGGTACATATAGCGGTCGACTGTTTTTGAAACAGAATGCATCTCGGAAAATAGCAGTCGACTGGTCCTATAGGCAGTCGGCTGGTTTTGAAACAGAATGCATTTTCATAAATAGCAGTCGACCGTCTTACATAGCAGTCGACTGGTTTGGAACAGAAAGCTTTTCTGGAAAATAGCAGTCGACTGGCATACATAGCAGTCGACTGGTTTGAAACAGAATGCTTTTCTTGAAAATAGCAGTCGACTGGCATACATAGCAGTCGACTGGTTTGCATCGGTTTTCGGAAAACGACGTTTTGGTTGTCTCTAGGCAGTCGACTTCCCATTTAAGGCAGTCGGCTGCTCCTAGCCTAATTGGTACTAGGAGACAAATCCGAAAATGCATCTTTTCATGCACCAAATCCAACTAGTACTTCTTCCAAACCACATAAAACAGTATAAAACATGCGGACATAGCCGCCTTACGTCCGTTACATAAATTCCTTACCTTGATTCCTTCGGAAACGCAAGATCACTTGATGCGTTAACCCTAGCTTTCACTCCTTCAAATCTGAAATCATCATATCAAAGCAAACCTTTAAGAATTTGCCATAAACATGTTATACTAATTCAGTACAACACCATACCATAAACATACTTGAACAAATCATCTTCTTCTCTTACCTTTTGCTAGTGACCAAAATCTCAAACTTTGAGATCTCTTCCAATACTTGGAATCAATCCACCAAAGTTCAGATATAGCCTCGTCTAGTGACTATGATCGTTTTTCGTCTAATAAACTTAACGATTTGGTTACTAAACAAGGGTGTTTGTCATGGTAGCCATGGATAGAACTTATGGAAACTTGGAGAACACGAGGGAGAGGGCTGGAAAGATAGAGGCTGACGTTGGGTGATGGCTGATGGGCTGGTGAGTCATGCAACTTCATTAAATGCCTCCCTATCCAATATCATCTCATCTCAGCCACTTAACTCCTTGACTCCTTTTGACCCATTAATTCTCTTCTTCCTTTTTGACTCAAGACCATTTGTCCATTTAATCTCAATAATATTTCTGATTTAATTCTTGTCTCATACTCTTAATATTTTTCTGATATCAACCTAATAAATCATTTGTCTTATTGACTATTAACTTCCTTATTTCTCCCATACATCATGCATACATCATTCATACATTAAGCTTCATATTCATTTAATTGGTCTTCTTTCTTCCTATTCCATTTATTTTCCTGACATCAATATTAATTGACTACTTGATTATTTAATCTTTCATCTCCTTACTTCTTCCATGTTCCATACATCCTTCATACTTCATAATTCTCATGTCCATTTACTTCATTTAAGCCAAAATGCTTTACAATTATGGAGGAATTTCATGAAATTGGGGGATTTCACATTCTCCCCACCTTAGAGAATTTGGTCCTCCAAATTTAAATCAGGTTATGTCTTAAACAGTTCTTGATACTCTTCATTTTCAAGCTATTTAGCTTCATGTACCTTTTTCCATAGTGTGGTATTGTCAATAATCTTAACCAATGGGATCATCATAGACTTCTATATCATATCTTTTCTGTTCAAAATCCCGAATGGCTCTTTCACATGACTTGTGTCTTTCTATACTTCTAAGGTTTCATCTTTCGTGACATAAGATGAATTCTGAATTATACTTTCGAAGCATTGACACTTTCTATTCTTATAGCATTTCATACCGTGTCCTCCCAGTACTTGTATAATAGCTATTTTCATAAATAAACTCAGTCAATGGCAGATGGTCGTCCCATGAGCCTTTAAAATACATAGCACCAGCTTTTTACATGTCCTCGAGAGTCTAAATCATGCGCTCGGACTGCTCATTAGTCTGCGGACAAAAAGCTGTGCAAAACTTTCAACTGAGATTCCATGGTTCCTTGCTAATCTCCTTAAATGAGAATTGAACCTGAAATCTCTATCACATGAAATTGCTCATTGGAACTCCACTTAGTCTAACGACATTCTTTCGTCTACATTTCTGCCAAAGCACTAAGTGCGTCCATAGACTTCTTAAGTAGGAAGTGGGCTTACTTAGCAGATCCGTTCATCAATTCTGGCTTAATCATTATATTAGTCATCATTCCCAATTTACTTCGAAAGCATAACATTTAGCTTAAGGCTTGTAGATTGCTCAAGCACTTCATACTTTCTTTTCATCGTATCAACCATTATTACTTCATGCTTCTGACTCATAACATTTGCCACCACAATGGCTTTCCTTAGGTGATATATCTCCACCTTCATAATCTTTTGGAAACTCGACTCATCTCTTCTATCTTAATCAGAATTATAGCCGTAATTTATTCACAATGGCTATCTATAATTTCTTTCTTTTGCTCTTTTAATACCCATATACTGATCACATTTTAAACTATTAGCATAGCTCTTTCAATTCATATCCAAAATATTTTCTTCCCATAGCATCAATCATGCCAATGAATAAATGTCCTCATTTCCCTATGGTACTCTAGGGATCAACCAGGAAGGATACTATAGTCGGCTAGGGATCCGGATGGAGTAAGGAAGGTACTTTAAAATACCTGTCTTGTTCCGAAACCTAGAAGCGACTATAGGGAATAATTAGCGTTGTTGAGACAATCCATCTCTCATATTAATTCATATTCTTTTCAGAGTAATGCTTTTATAGCATAAAACATTTAAATAAAATCGACTAATAAAAGTCAATCATCATTCTCATTTAAACTCCTTTCACATATCACTATATATCATAAAACTTTATACCAAAGAGTACTTCAGAATTCCAACTATCATTTCTCATCAATTATTATATTTCATTAAGTTCGGAACTTTTCTTTACTATCTCAACATCGTAAGCAAAAAAATCCTTCATATAACCATATTACCTCTATTGACTTTCTTTACAACTTAGTCAGATCATACAACATACTTTTGTCTTATACATCTTTAACATTTACATCATAGTTAGCAGGTGTCTTTCCTTTCTCTTCAGCAGTAGCCTTGCGCTGTGGTTGAGAGGTCTCCTCAGATTCCTCAAATGTCCTTAAATCCCTCTTAGGACAATCTCTGATCATATGTCCCTGTTCACCACATCTGAAACATGTGCCACTTGCCAACCGGCATGGCTGTGCTCTGTGGAACTTTTCACAATATTCACACCTTTGTCTTATACTCTTTGGTGAACTAGCTGAATGTCGGAATCTATCATCATTCATCTTGATTCCCGTAGCTCTAGGATTCCCTATTGAAGCTCTTTCATATGGCCTACATCTCTTAGATGAGCATCCATCTTTCGAGATCTTCCTTTCTGACTTCCGCTTTATCGGTTTCTTACTTTTACTTTGGATTCGAAAATCAGTTTGATGAAGCTCATAGTCCTGCTCACACAACTGAGCCTTACGGACGGTCTCATTATAAGTAGTGACACCTATAGTGTACAACTTGGATTTGATAGGAGACTTCAATCCTTCTATAAATCTGTATATCTTATATCCTTCACTCCTGATGGTCTCTCGATCGAATCCACTTAGAGAAATAAACCTTGACTCATATTGATTAACTGACATTGTCCCTTGAGTCAATTTCAAAAATTCAATCTTCAACCTAGTCTGATCAGTGCGTGGGATGTACTGCTCAGTAAAGGCTTCTAAAAATTTATCCCACGTAACCTCAACATGTTGGGCTTCCAAAAAGGCCTGAGTGGACTGCCACCAATACTTTGCATCATCCACTAACAGATAAACAGCCAAACCTACTTTTTCCCTTCCGGAACATAACATATACTCGAAAGATCTAGTGACCGCCTTCACCCAATTCACTGCGGCCAATGGGTTCTTATCCCCCTTAAACTTAGGCGGATCCAGCTTCTTATATTTCTTAATCAAGGTCATACTGCAATAGGCTGTGAGATCCCGCCTTTCAATAACTGGGAATGGTGGGGGTAACTCTGTCTGTACTGGTGGTGGCTGTACCATAGGAATGGCGAATGGCACACTTGTGACCATGTTGGGAAAATTCGCCATAAACTGCGTAAACATAGTGGTCATATTCTCCACTTGCTTTTCCATCTTCGCTAACCTAGTGTTTGGGCTATGAGGTAGAGATGGAAAAGAAAACTGTGTTGGTGACTGTTCTACATAATTCCTTCCTCTTCCTTCACCAACATCCCTTCTATCTGAGCTCATTCTGTCGATAAAATCACAAAGTTGAGCTACTTAGTATAACTTCAAACAGTTATACATCGTATATGTATTCAGACAAGTACAGTACAATTGGGGATATACTCTACTTCTAACTCATCGACACCGACAAACCTCAATCTAATTGCTCTGATACCACTCTGTGACGTCCCAGTCACCATACATTTCTTATTCATCTTTTATCCTTTTTGCCTTAAACTTAGTTAGATTTGCTTGTCAATGTCAATCATACTTTTCTTTCTTAAGCTTACTATCTAAGAGCTCAATATATTTAATTCAATTACAATAAAACAGACTAATGATACATGTATATATGTACCATCCGTTTCCACAGGATCTCATACATCATCTTAACTTAAATCCCCGACATCTTATATACATGAATGCTAGTTGTACTGTACCATAACTGAATTACAAGTTTACTTTGCATAACTACATAAGTATACCTTCTATACTACTTGGGAAGCGTCTCTTGAAGGTAAACTTTCAAAATCCACTCGTAGGCTCTTCTATTTAGAGCGAGGGATTACTCCGGATAGTCTGTATGAAAAATGTTCGTAAAAGGGTGAGTTTACGCTCAGTAAGAAAAATATGTAAAAGAGCGTGCTATGCCTCTATATGTATTTTTCCTACTTGGCTCTATAATGTCATGTAAAGCATTATAAAGCATGCATCATAAACCTCTTTCATGCATTGTTTGCAACCATGTATATTTCTTTCAAATGGTGTAGGCAAACATACTTTCTTGAAAACATCATACTTCATACATACTTTAAAGCATCATACTTCATAAACTTACTTTGAAACATACATTGTATTCTTAAAACATACATCATGCTTCTTTACTTCAAAACATACTTCAAAACATCATACTTCATAACTTACTTCTTTACTTTAAAACATACTTCATAACGTACTTTAAAACATACTTTACATGCTTTTATAACATAGCAGGCTTCATGTACTTCTTCAAAATATATTTCAAATACTTCTTTGAAATATCATTTACATACATACATACATACTTTTCTTGAAACATCTTATACTTTCTTGAAAACATACTTCATATACTTCTTTTAAAACTTCTTGTACGAGTAAACCAAGTACTTTCGATTTCTTTATTCTTAGAAATCGCATAAACATATAGTTTTGATAACATAAAAACTATTCATACTTTTGTGGAGTTATGCACTACATCATCATCATCATCATAATCATGTGGCGTACCCCGTAGGGCCAGGAATTCTCCCTTAGCCGAACATGAAACAAAAACAGATTGGCCAGCTGTGGGTGGCTACAGCCAACACTAGTCAGGTGTCCTCTGTAGCAACTGAGGCCTGACTTATGGTCCTCAGCCCTTAACATACATCATTTCAGGACTTGATCAGAGCCCCTACTAGAAACATGAAAGTGCATAATCTCAAAACATATGCCATGTAGCTTCTAGCCATGACATTTCATACTTTTAGAAAATAGGTATGAAAACCTCTTTTCAAAACATGGCAGTCGACTGGCCTCATAGGGCAGTCGGCTGCTGCTTCATATTTTCATTTATCGAAATTATTTTCATTTAAAATTTCGATATTTTCATCTTTGAAAACATATAAGGGCAGTCGACTGGTCCATATAGCAGTCGGCTGGTTTTCAAACAGAATACTTCTTAAGAAATAGCAGTCGACTGGTACATATAGCGGTCGACTGTTTTTGAAACAGAATGCATCTCGGAAAATAGCAGTCGACTGGTCCTATAGGCAGTCGGCTGGTTTTGAAACAGAATGCATTTTCATAAATAGCAGTCGACCGTCTTACATAGCAGTCGACTGGTTTGGAACAGAAAGCTTTTCTGGAAAATAGCAGTCGACTGGCATACATAGCAGTCGACTGGTTTGAAACAGAATGCTTTTCTTGAAAATAGCAGTCGACTGGCATACATAGCAGTCGACTGGTTTGCATCGGTTTTCGGAAAACGACGTTTTGGTTGTCTCTAGGCAGTCGACTTCCCATTAAGGCAGTCGGCTGCTCCTAGCCTAATTGGTACTAGGAGACAAATCCGAAAATGCATCTTTTCATGCACCAAATCCAACTAGTACTTCTTCAAACCACATAAAAACAGTATAAAACATGCGGACATAGCCGCCTTACGTCCGTTACATAAATTCCTTACCTTGATTCCTTCGGAAACGCAAGATCACTTGATGCGTTAACCCTAGCTTTCACTCCTTCAAATCTGAAATCATCATATCAAAGCAAACCTTTAAGAATTTGCCATAAACATGTTATACTAATTCAGTACAACACCATACCATAAACATACTTGAACAAATCATCTTCTTCTCTTACCTTTTGCTAGTGACCAAAATCTCAAACTTTGAGATCTCTTCCAATATTGGAATCAATCCACCAAAGTTCAGATATAGCCTCGTCTAGTGACTATGATCGTTTTTCGTCTAATAAACTTAACGATTTGGTTACTAAACAAGGGTGTTTGTCATGGTAGCCATGGATAGAACTTATGGAAACTTGGAGAACACGAGGGAGAGGGCTGGAAAGATAGAGGCTGACGTTGGGTGATGGCTGATGGGCTGGTGAGTCATGCAACTTCATTAAATGCCTCCCTATCCAATATCATCTCATCTCAGCCACTTAACTCCTTGACTCCTTTTGACCCATTAATTCTCTTCTTCCTTTTTGACTCAAGACCATTTGTCCATTTAATCTCAATAATATTTCTGATTTAATTCTTGTCTCATACTCTTAATATTTTTCTGATATCAACCTAATAAAATCATTTGTCTTATTGACTATTAACTTCCTTTTTCTCCCATACATCATGCATACATCATTCATACATTAAGCTTCATATTCATTTAATTGGTCTTCTTTCTTCCTATTCCATTTATTTTCCTGACATCAATATTAATTGACTACTTGATTATTTAATCTTTCATCTCCTTACTTCTTCCATGTTCCATACATCCTTCATACTTCATAATTCTCATGTCCATTTACTTCATTTAAGCCAAAATGCTTTACAATTATGGAGGAATTTCATGAAATTGGGGGATTTCACAGATTGAGCTTTGACCATTTGGCTTGGGCTTGAGCTTGAGCTTGCTTGGCTTAGGCTTGGGTTAGAGCTTGGGCTATTTTAATCCGAATTTTTTATTTTTTACAGAAATATTTTAAAATCTTTTTTGAATTTAAAATTGTTTTAAACTCTTCCAACAGACATATTTTCAGTTATATGTCTAGAACAGTTATGTCTGAAAAATGAATGGTTGTTATTTAATAGACAATCACAACCATTCATTTATGCCTCTTCAAATTCTATTTAACTGTTTGAAAAATGAATTGTTGTTATTTAATAGACAATCACAACCATTCATTTATGCCTCTTCAAATTCTATTTATCTATTGATTTCCAAAAAATATTCACTTTACATTCTGACTTTTCACAATATTCTGAAGGCTTTGTTGTATCATGAGGTAACTTGCTTCTGTGTGAGGCAATATTACACTCAAAAAAGTATAATTCTACACGCCTCAAAGCCATATACTCAATTGTGTTAGTTAAGCTTACTGTACTCAGTTGTGTTAGTTATACAGTTGGCTAACTAACACAACTGACTGGTAGTTATTTTCTAGTTATGCTATAAATACATTATAATCAGAACAAAGAAAATTAATCAATGAAATCGTCCATTCTTGAATTCATCTTCTTCTCCCTTCTTCCTCCTTTCTTCTTTTTCTTCTTCTTTACTTCTCTGTGAGGCGTGATCTTTACATTTCCTAACATAACAATGTTATTTTTCCTATTGTAAACCAAGTCTCTTCTTGAGCTGCAACAAGAAATCATAAATCTGGAGAGGATCAGGAAGTGCCTTAGACACGCTGTCATTTTCTTTGCACCTTTTGGCCCATGCAATGAGGTTGGGGCACGATGCCTCTATGCTGAAATTTCCACATGTCTGGTAACTGTAAAACCAGCTGGTGAAGTGTACAAGTGCCACATCCACATACCCAATGCTCTCTCCTCCGAGATAGAGTTTGTCTCCGAGCTCTCCTTCAAGGGTCTTCAAGATCAGCATTAACTCCTCCTTTGCTTCCTCTTGGTCTTCTTTTCTCACCCATATTCTCCTCCCAATGCCATATATCTGCACCCACAAATAATTTAATGTGCAAAAAGACAAATAACCGTATACGTAACAAGGATTTTCATTTTATGCGATCAATTGATGTGTTTTCATCTAATAACTTTGACAAACACTTTCTTATCAATATAATCTGCCCAAAACAAGGCCTGCGATCTTTGATAAGGATCGGAAGGAAGTAAAGGTGATTTGTGATTCCAGACTTCATCAATATATGGGACTATGATGAGAGATTCAGAAATGGGTTTCCCAGTATGAATCAAAGCGGGGATTTTTTTTTTTTAATTGGATTAATTTCTAAAAGTAGAGGGCTTTTGTTTGACAAGTCTTGTTGCTTGCACTCATATTTTATCCCCTTCTCTTCCAAGGCTATTTTCACTCTCATTGCAAAAGAGCTTGGCCAAAAATCAAGTAGGACTACTTCATCTTCCATTTCATTATGTTGTTTTTTGGAATGAGAGAAATAAGAAAGGCTTCTTCTAGTTCAAAAGTTGTGGTTATGCTGATTTAGTGCAATAGTAAATGGGGCTCGGCTATTTATAGTTGTTGATACCAACAATGATGCAATTGCTTACTTATATTGCCCATAAGATATTAAAAGGAAAAAGCTAATCAAATGGTATCAAACCCATTTCACATTGAGATATTCAATGAAGGTGTCATTTTTTATGCCATAAGGCAACTAAAGGAAGTTGCTATGTAACCACAACAAAAAAAGGAAGTTGCTAGCAACACGAAACTCAATTCCTCCTTGTCTTCCAAGTAGAAATTGATTTTTTTTTAAGTCTATCCTATGAAAAGTAAGGGACAAGAAAACACTAATATAACAGAGTATCTGCAACCATGCAATTAATTTAAGATAAAAGATAGTGTAATAAATAAATAAGTAAATATAAATATACCTCCTTTTAAAAGTGACAATGGGACAGGTCGGATTAGGTTAGGAAAAAAAATTAAAATGGAAAGATGAAAAATGTACAAGTTACGAATTGCATTTTAACAAAATTATCAATATTAGATTTTAAAATTTGATCTTATCTTACAAAATAATAATGAACTGGTAAAATATATATTTTTTAATTTTTTTCCTTTCATTTTTCTATTTGAAAAAAAAAATTAAACTTAATTAAACAAAAGTAATAATTCATTATTGAGTTGAGTTTATATATATATATATATATATATATATATATATATATATTTAATGCACTACCAATATATAAATTTCACATACAGTCATTGAACCATGTCATGCTATTTTGATAATTAGTAAAGCTAATAATATTTAATTTTAGATCTTCACTTTAAAATTTATGAACTGAAGTATTATGTTAGATTCATTGACAATGTATATGATTTATATATTGACACAAACACTACATAAATATAAATATAAATATTTCCTAAAGCAAGTAAAAATCAATGTAACGATTGATCATAGATAGTATGATAGGATAGTAATTAATGAAGTCTATTTAGATTTATTGCTGTTAAGAGTATTGTAGACACCCAATTTTGTTCAAATCGATAATTTTACATTTAAATACAATTATTTTTGTTAGAAATAGATATGGTCCAAACCCAATATATTGGGCTACAAGCATTGTAATAAATTTAATTGAGCTTTCAAAGTCCAAATTAAAACATTGGACTTCAAGGCCCATTAAAATTGGCTAAATTTGATTTTATTTTTATTTTTTATTTATCTATTTATTTTTATTATCATTATTTTTTATTGTTATTATTTGTATTATTTGTATTATTATTTGTTTTTATTTTTGTTGTTGTTGTTGTTGTTATTTTATTATTATTATTATTATTATTATTATTATTATTATTATTATTATTATTATTATTATTATTATTATTATTATTATTACTTTTACTGTTATTTTTTTGTTTTTATTATTATTATCTGTTTTATTATTATTATTTTATATATTATCTATTTTTTATTATTATTATTATATTATTATTATTATTATTATTATTATTATTATTATCTGTTTCTATTATTATTATTATTTTTTATTATTATTATTATTATTTTATTATTATTATTATTATTATTATTATCTGTTTATTATTATTATTATTATTATTATTATTATTATTATTATTATTATTATTTGTTTTATTGTACATCACATTTAATGGAAGAGACTTTCCCATTGCCGTGTGCACATTTTTAAGCCAAAATCTGTGCCTCCAGCCCTTCCCCCTGTCTCGAGTTCCAGCAAAATTTCATCTTCCCCATGCTGTCAATCCCATCTCTGACCAATGCCTTTGATAACCAGGAGACAATAGCAAGAACCTAAGGTTGATTCTAAAATGCTAGACAAAAGGGTGTTCCTAAATCTGTTTAAAAGGAACAAAGTAATTCATGCAAAAGATCCTTTTTTTGAGACTTCTGAACACCAAAATATTGGCAGAAACAGCTACCACTCACCACTACGCGAACAATCACTATCATCCTCACCACCGAAACACCACCACCAATGAAACCAAGCCACCACCGAAACCACTACATACCCCTTACCCCTTTACCCTAAGCTGAAACCCTAAAGCATCAAAACCCACAGAAACAACCACTATTCCTCTCCTGTCTACACAACCAAAAATCGAACCCCAACTCGGATCCCAAAACTGAGACCCCCAAAACCCAGAGCCAAGAACTAAACCTCAAAAATCACCCCCTAACACTGCCAAACACAAAACCAGCAACAACAACAAAAAACACGAAGATTGAAGACCTTAAACACCAGATCTAAAAACAAAAAAAGAGGATGGTTTCGGTATAGTCTAGATCTATGGGGTTAGGATTGTTTTCGGGTGAAACAAAGGCTAGATCGGAGTAGAGGAGGAGGAATATAGTGTTTTTAGGGTTTCAGGGAGACCATCGGCGACAAGAGTGTGGCGGCGCACGGCGGTGCACTGTGGCCGGTTGCCTTCGACGAGAGGGGAGGGTGAGAGGATTTTTTGGAAGGTTTTGGTATTTTTTTTGGAGAATTGGCTGAAATGAAGAGTTAAAAAAAAGGGGGCTTTTTATAGAAGAATAAAACACACCGTTTTAGAGGCCTGGGATCCGCGTGCCGCTTCGACCTGACCCGAGATCCACACACCCAGCTCCACTTCCTGCTCGCGACCTACGTGCCACGTTTGACCCGACCCGAGATCCGCGCGACCCGCCTCCACCACCCGCTTGCGACCCGCGTCTCGGTTCAGTAGATCAGGCCCATCCGCGTGAGCCCTTTGGTGTTTGGGCTCTTTTTGGAAGATTCTCCTTAGGTTCTAAGTCCAAATTTATTTGGGTATATCTTTATTCCTTTATTTATTTATTTATTCATTTATTTATTTTGTTAAATAATTTATTCTGTGTGCTTTTAACATATTTCCATGGTAAAAACATTTATATATATAAAATTCTCTAGGATTTATAATAATTTTAAGATTGATCAATTTAAATTGCATGGAATTAGTTTTAACAATAAATATATAGTTTTAAGATATATATAAATAAATAAATAAAATATATAAATAAATATAGGAAATATATATAGTTTTAAAATGTATATAGATATATAAAATATATAAATAAATATATAAAATACATATATAACCATATAGTTTTTGAAATAAAATAAAATTCTTATTAGACAATTAAAAAAAATGTATTTTAGGAAGCTTAAAAAAATTAAAATAAAATAAAAAATATGAAATAAATAAAATAAAATAAGCATGAAATCCTGATGATAAGTTTTCGTAGAAGTCGCAAGTAGCGATTCTTCAAAAGACTTTAGGTGAGAGAATTTATCGAATGTTACAAAAAGTATTGAGATATTCGATATAATTTCTCAATATTGAAATTCATGCTTATTTTAAAATATATATATATATATATATATAAATATAATGATATATTTTGTAATGACAAGTAGAGAATATTTAGAAAAAAAAATTAATTAAATGAAGATTAATAGAAACAAAATAGGTAATGGACATAGTTAGAAGAAATTCATTAAAAAGGGATTTTAGAAATATATAAATATAAAATAATTAAACCAATAAGAATTGACAATAGTAAAGTTTCAAAAGGTAGAGAATAGTGATTAAATTAATTAAATAGATGATAATGGAATTTTAATAAAAAGAAATAGTCAAAGAAATTAAGTTAATAGAAATAAAAGCGAATGAAGATGAAATAATCGATATATTCACAAAAGATAAAAGCTAATTTCCGATGATGGGATGTTACGGAAGTCACAAGTAGTGATTCCTAACTGATCCCTAAATGAGAAGAGTCTACTAAATGTTACCAAAATGATTGGAATATTTAGTGTGATTTTTCAATACAGGAGCTTTTATTCTTAAAATAAAAAACAAGTAATAAAAAAAACTAATAATAAAAAACAATAAATGTGTTAAATAAAAATTAAAAATCCATGTGCATCATATACTATATGTTTGCATCATATGCATAAATATTAATTTCAAAATAAATGAAATTTTCGATGATGAGATATCGTAGAAGTCACAAGTAGTGATTCTCTGAATATCTTTAGGTGAGAAGAATTAACTCCATGTTACCAGAATATTGGGATATTTAGCTAAATTTTTCAATATTGAGAGTTTCATTAAAAAAATCAACTATAAAGTTCTTTTTATAAATCCATGTACATCATGTACTATATGCTTGCATCATATGCATAAATATTAATAAATGAAATTCTTCCGATGATGAGATATCGTAGAAGTCACAAGTAGTGATTCTTCGAATATCTTTAGGTGAGAAGAATTAACTAAATGTTACCATAATATTGAGATGTTTAGCTAAATTTTTCAATATCGAGAGTTTCATTAAGAAAATCAAAATATAAAAGTCATTTTTATAAATCCATACGCATCATACTTCTTTTAGCAATATTAATATCATCCATAATCAATTATAAAATAGCATGAGTCCTACCGAGGATGAGATTCTACAAAGTCACAAGTAGTGATTCTTAAAAACTCTAGATGAGTAGAATTATTTCAAATATTACCAAAAGTATTGAGTATTTGATTTAATTTTTCAATAAAAGGGGTTCATGCTTATTTTCAAAAATGAGATTTTCTAAAATATATAATAATTTTTAAACAATTATACAAATAGTATGAGTTCTGCCGAGAATGAGATTCTATAGAAGTCACAAGTAGTGATTCTTAAGAAATCTCTGGTGAGGAGAATTATTTTAAATATTATCAAAAGTATTTGAGTATTTGATTTAATTTTTCAATAAAAGGGGTTCATGTTCACTTTCAAAAAATGAAATTTTTTAAAAAATATATATAATAGTAATTTTTAAGCAAACACACAAAATTTTTTTTGTAATAAGCAAATTAGATTTAAGCCAAGACTATTTTATTAAAATTAAAGGATACCACATGGTTAAGATGGTACCGTTTTCTAACAGGAGTTGTGAGATGCTAATCTTCATCACACGTAACCGTACCATCGAACCCAAATCTTGTTTTCGTGGATCAAAATTTTTTTTAATAAAACTTAATTAATTTTGAGATTTTGTTAAAAAGATAAATATTTTTAGGTGGTCAATCACACCTAACAAAAAAATTGATGGCGATTCTTTGTTTTTAATATTTTCAAAATCGTCGAACGACGAGTCTTCGAACAAAATCGATACAAGTATGATACAAACAACGACCTTTCTTAGGAACATCACTCACTCAACTACCTAAACATACTGATTCTGAGTCTCCCACGTCCTCTTCAATGACCGCGCTCGTATCTTCCCTAGTTACGCTCATGCTCGACGCGGATGAGCCAGCAATCTCTGAGAAATGCTTGTGCAGAAAGATCGCCTTCCGCTTGCGTCTGCGCTGCTGCCATTTACTTGCTAGATCAGAAACCTCATTGTGATCACTTCTGCCGCTGATTAGTGGTTCTTCGGATTCCTCCACCGCGCCTTCTCTTTCATCTCGGTTACCGAATCTTGCTGTTACCACTGGAAACAATAGTTGTCTAAAGCAGCCAATGAGAACTATGAGGAGCCAGATGTATACGTGGAGAGATGTCCACACATACAATGTCCACTTCCAATTGTGCAGCAGTTGTTTTCTCCAAGGTAACTGTGAGTTCATAAAGATTTCGGCTTCGTAAAGCTGTGGAAGCGATGAAGTCCCAGCCCTTGGAGCCAGTATTACCCTAAAAGCTTCACTTCTTGGATTTCCTTCTTTATATCTCAGTATCTCAAGCTTTATCTTCTGTGTCTCGCTTGATATTCCAAGTAAGAGAGGTATAGTCATAAGAAATGTTCGTGCAAGTCGAACCGGTAGGCTTCTGAAGTGCAACATGACTGGCTGGCTGGACTTTGCAATTTCATTTCCATTGGTGGATAAGAGTTCTGTAGTCAACTGATAAAACAAATCTGTGAGAAGACAACCATTTTACATGGTCATAGATACAGAGATTTCAGCATGCAGTAGAGGTTAGAGCAGGGGTAGTGGCTAGATAAAAACAGTACAATCACCGAAACTGATCAATAATCAAACCATGTCTATACTAATAGAGATAAGTCACAACGCATAAATAGCACTCCAATAGTTATCAACACCCACCATTGTAATCTACAGCTATTTTTTATCTCTTTGTAGTCCTGTAATTATAAAAAGTTTGTACTTATTTATTTGTGCATTGTAGATGTAGTGATTTTGGGAGAATTATACTTTCATTTACAACACAGAAATGAATTAATGGAAGTTCTAAAGCCTTCTTTCTTTGGTTTGCAATTCTGCTATCTATAGATTAACTACGAGAACGACAAAAACAATGCATGTAAAACACTGTCATTAAAGGGTGGGAAGAGATGCAGATCTAGAGGAATTGGGATGAGTTAAGAACTTTCGTGTTTCGTCCAAACAATGAACAATTTTAGAACATAAACATGAAGGAAAAGGTGAAATGCAAGGAGCTATAATAAGGATGAATGCAAGATTTGTGTTTTAAAATTGTGATTTTCCTTGTAGACTTCAAAGCTTGCCTAGTGTAATAATTGGGAACAGCCTTTTTTTTGGTTCTAGTCTAAACATGTTCTGTTCAAGTATTTTCTGCTATCAGCCCCCATCATAGCAAGCCCCCAAACCTCTTGTGATTACCTTGAAATAAGACATAGTATTAGTTTTGACTACAAAATGAAAATTAATATAGTATGAGTTGAGTTTCAACAACTATTTATCTTTGCACCAGAAAACCTCTTAAAGCTATGCCTGTAAGCTCTTATCCTATGGCTGAAATCTCCATTAAATTTCTCTTGTTCTCAACATTTAAACAATTACTCCTTTTTTTTTTTCCATTCACCATTGATATGAAATTTTAGTTCAAAGTTATAAACAATATCAGTTGGGAGTGTTGATCTATAAATTCAACAAAAACTAAAGATTTTATAAATAAATTGAAATACCTGAAACACCCCAATATGCCTGTTGAAATTGGATTCAGGCATCAAGAGGACCAAATGAATATTAAATGTATGACCAACTGGAACAGCTATGCGCCTCTTCATATAGCTGCTGCCATCAAACCCACGACCACTAAAACACAACACAGCCGTAGGATTGACCTCAGTGTAATCAAAGAACAATTTTTCTCGAACAATGACAGGCTCCTCCAACCAAAGTTGCACCAACCCAATACCCACCAAAGCAGCCAAAACCATCAGAAACACTAAAACCGTGAACACCTGTGCAGCTCCCAGAAGTCCCAGTGCAACTCTCTTCAACAAAATGGTGCTACCATGGGTGATCTTAGAAGGGACCTTTTGAACCGCCGTTTCAACGCTGGCTGTTGTCTCTTCAACGCGGTGGTAGGACTCTGAGGCCAACGAGAAGAGGGTGAAGAAAGGGGAAGAAAGAGTGATGAAACAGTTGTAAAGGATATCAGCTTGCAGAGATATTAAGCTAGTGAACCAGTCGGCTGGTTTTGGTATAACTTGGTAGGCTTCTACTTCTTGCTCTTGCTCATTCATTTCCATTGCAGGTGTTGAGAGAGTGAGAGAAAGTGAGACCAAATTTGTGTTGGTAAAGCTGCTTTCGCAGGAGATGTGAAACGCGGAGGCAAAGTAGAGTGGGATTTCGACAGATGTTAGTGACTGTACATTCCATCGCTCATTTATTTTTACTACCCTTCGTCATTGGCATGGTTACAACACAACTCACAGTCTAACAAATTCTAAAAGAACCTAAATGAGAGAGAAGAAAATTTTTAAAAGAATCTAATCGCTGTATAGACGTTAAGATTGAGGTGAAATTATTATTATTATTATTATTATTATTATTATTATTATTATTATTATTATTATTATTATTTAACAGTATATTTTAATTCATTTCAATTTATGATTACAATTTTTAATTTTATTAAATTCTCATTATAATTTTAACTTTATTAATTGAAAAAAAAATCATATTTCCTGAAAATATTGTATTAATGCAAATAGTATTTTTATAGTGTAGTTTAAATTTCATTGATTTTTGAACAAAAAATTTAATAAAATTAAAATATTTTCAATAATCCCTTTAAAGGTAAATGTTAAAGAGCAGAAAAAAATTGAGAAAAATTGAACTGAATATATAAATATATATATATTTATTTATTTATATATGTGTGTAGGTAAAGAAGGTAATGATATTAAATTTTTAATATTGAAATTTATAGTATTATGTATGAGAATAGTTGCTTCAATAATTGCATGTTTTTTATTAAAGGTTCTTTTTGGTTCATTGAAAATGATTTTCGAAAAATGTTTTCTACATTCTTATGTTTGGTTGCCAAAAATTAATTGGTAACTAAAAATGAATTCTTAGTTAACGAAAAGAATAACCATTTTCTTGAAAATTGTTTTTCACTTGTGAAAAGGAAAAGACATTTCCAAAATATAATTATTTATGTGTAAGATTATATAATAAGTTCGTGAATATACTTTTACTCAAGTTATACCTTGGATATAATTTTTGAATTTTTATTTAATTTAACTCTTCATAAAATATTATTATATTAATAAAAATATTTTATATTTAATTGGATTATAATTTTTAAATATTAAAATATTAACATTAAAAATCTTTCAATCTTTTAAGTTTAAATATTTGGTTTTGTATACAATTAATTTTAAATATTTTTATATTCCAAAGATAAAAAATACTATATTATTTTTTTAATAATAAATACTAATTGAACAAATAATATGTTTATTATTTATTTTAATAATTTATTAATATTTTAATTTAAGATATAATGTTTTTATATTTTATTTACAAAAATCTTTATATTAATATTTTAATAATAAATATAAATAAATAATACTTTTGTTATGATTTTAATAATAAATACTTTCAATATATAAAATATAATTATTTAATAGTATATATTTTTAATAATTTCAAAAAATATATATTAATATATGATATTTTATGTATATGTTAAATTAGTAATATTACTTCAAAATTTTAAAAAATTTAATATAAGTAATAATAAATAGCTTTCCTTTAAATGTTCAATAATATAATATTTTACTATTATATATTATTTTCAAAATATAATTATTTTTAATATTTTATTTGTTATGTTAATATCATATAAAAAAATATTTGCCAAAAGCAACCAAACAATAGAATATATGCTTTTAGTGACTCATCCAAATAATAGAAAATTTTTAGTTTTCAAGAAAATGTAAACATTTTTTAGAAATTATTTTTCAAAAGTCATTTTCGGTGAATCAAACGAAGCCTAAGGTATGATTCAAATTTCATATTATTCTTATTCAAAAATGTTTGTATTATTTATAGATATACAACTATTATTTTATGTGTCTACTGTCAAATCACATCACCTACCATATTATTTATGTTTAGATTTTTTAATATGCGTTTGGATTCTATCGCACTAATAATGAAATTTTCAGAAAAAGACAAAGAAAACTTTTAAATACACCCCATTACTAAAAACACCACATCCTTTCAAAAAAAAAAAACTTCTCACACTTAACACTTTAAAATTACCAATATGTCCTAAATTAAATACAACACCATTGCCAACCCCTCTCTTCGTTCTTCGTCTTTATCTATGTAATTGTAAGACCTGATTCTACACTACTGTAGACCCTAATTTCATAAAAATTGAAAATGAAAATTAAATAAATAACGAATATTGATTTCCACTTGGGTGAAAAGCTCCTTAACTTAAGATGAGAATGGAGCAATTTCAGTGAAATAATCTATGGGCGAGTGTATGGAACAGCTCACCAATGGGCGAGCAAGGTAAGGCCATTTCAATGATTGATGGCAAGATTGATGCTGGTGAGTCGATACAACTGCCTTTTGTGAATAGGTGAGTTCGCCAGCCAGTTGTTTATGGTGATAGCCGAATGAGGCTAGGGCACTGATCGCCCAAATGAACGAAACAGTGATCGCCCAAAGATTAAGTATGGCGAGTAGAGTGATCTCCTATATAAAGGAGTAAATGATAACTTAATAGGCAAGTAAGGCAAGATGGTACTCGCCACATTTGAGATGATAAATGGTGATCGCCAACTTTTGGGCATGAATTATAGCATGTGGGCGAGTAGACTAATACCATGTGATCGCCAACAATGTAACCATAGCAGTGATTGCCAAATCTTATGTTGGCCAAGTGAAATTGTGTTGGCGAGCTGAGGCCTCAAGTTGACTAGGCGAACTGAAATTAGCACGGACAAAATGAAATAATAAATCAGAACCGTGCAGCAAAAATTGACTTTGGACGCCCACAATTGAAGACAATTAATAGAGAGAATGCTAAAGTCAATAAAGGCATCAGCCTTATTGGTTGATGGATAAGATAAAGGTGCAATAAGTCAAGAAAAGAGGGTATGGACTTCAAGCGAGTTGCTTCTCCTGTACGAATTGGTTTAGACAATAAATGGCAAAGTGAAGTAAGTCAAAACGTGTAGAAAATAGCTTCCCGTAGCTGTTCCCTTTTGCTGCAGTTTTTCCACAAGTTTTTAATGCTTGTTAAGACATGAAATGATGAAAGAAGTAGAATAAAGGCCAGGTGATGGATTCTGATTGGATAGCATGGCTATATAAGGAGAAACAATTGAGGAAGACCGGCTTAGCAAACTTCATCTTCCTCCCGAAAACTATGCCACTGCAAGTTTATGTTATTCCTTCCAATCCTACCATGCTTGATTTATTGAGCTTACTCTTTAGTTGGCTAAACAAATAAACCTGTCTGCAAAACCTTTCCTCCATCGTTGATGAGCTAAAGGAATAAGCAAAGTGAGGCTAACAGGAGACAGAAAGAGTTCTGTTTTGGAAGTGCAGTTGATTAAGGTGAGATTTAATGATATATTTCTATGATTTCAAGTATAAGAAGCATGATTATAGTCTTGCTTTTGATTTATTCTTGATAGATCATAGAAATAGAATAAATTCATATCTTGCAGTAGATAAAGTATAAAATGAAACTGGGTTGAAATTGTAGTAGGATGATGGAAAATACTGGAAAAGAGATGAGAATGGCAACTATTGTGATCGCCCATGTTGAATGTTAGTGATCGCCAATGAGGCGCGTAGGAAATAAAGAATTTGCCAAGACAGTCTTGTTCAAATGGGCGAGGTCACCTAACGCTAGTTTAATTCATGGGCAAGCTCACTTCTGAATGGAAATCAGTGTAGGGCAAACCTAAATGGATGTTCATTGGGCGAGTAGAATTGTGGGCGAACTCCCACATTTAAGTCAATAAAGGCCTGGGAAGTGAATTTTGGGCGAACTCCCAAATATATTAGTGTCGAGTAATGGCGGGCGAGCTCCCACTTGTAAGCCATCTAATGAATGGCGAGCTCTATTGGGCGAGCTAGTTAGATCTCTGTTGGGCGAGTAGTCATTTGATTTATTTCAATCTCGCCAAGTGATATGAAATGAAAATATTAATAGAATTTATAAATTATTTGCAGTCGGGAATTATGAACTCGATGAATGCGATTTGGAAGGCGAGAAGGAAGCAAGCTTCGTTGAACCAAGTAAGGGAGATGTGTGTGAAGTGAATGCATGTCTAGTGGAGTAAATTTTATGGAAATTATTTAAGAAATATTTTGGTTTATGACATGCATTAGTTTGATAATTATTTCGATTCGGGTGAGCTAAAAGTCGACCCCTATGTTGTTTTCTGGACGAATTTGTCAAAGGCGGGCAAGCCAAGGCGGGCGAGCCCTTTTGTGTTTGTTTTGGGGCGAGTAACCCCTGTTTTAATAATGGCGGGCGAGCCAAATCTTTTATGATATTTTGGGCGAAGAACCCTTTCGATGAAATTTGGGCGAGTTACCTGGTTTTAAATAGAATCCGCGTAAGCCACAGATGGGCGAACCCTTTTGTAAATGCATTTGAGCGGCGACTACTTTTCTTTGTTGAGAAATGATAGGCGAGCTCATGAGGGCGAGCCAATTTTACTTAATGTCTTAAAAGTAAGGAGTGGCGGGCGAACACTTGTTCACCCTTTTCTAGTTGACCATGGGCGAGCCGGATTGGCGAGCTGACCATGGCGAACAGATTTCGGTGGTATTTTCTTAAGGAAAAATGAGCCATTTTAATATCTTTGAAAATAGAAAATATAAACCCTTTTGGGCGAATTGACTAATGGGTGAGCCACTGAGGGCGAGCCAGTTTTTCTTGTTGTTTTAAAAGCAAAGGTTGGCGGGCGAACACAAGTTCACCGCACTGGGCGAGCTGCCATGGGCGAGCTGCCATGGGCGAGCAGGTTTTAAACGTTGAGATTTTGGAATGTTTTCAAGGTGTTTTGTAAACAGAAAGCCTAAACCTTTTGGAAAATCAAATCATTTTGAGAAAATGATAATATGGGTGAGATAATTCCATAAAGGTTTTCATGAGATATAAATGATTTTGAAACTTTAGGCCCTTAGTTTCATGCATTATTATTTATGTTATTGCGTGACCCACCTAGGGCGGTGGCTCGGGTCGATGGACCAACGAGTGCACCTCAGGGCGTCACAGGACTGATGGACCTGCCAAGTCATCAGCGATCTCAAGGTCACTTGGCAAGTGGACCCGAGGACCACCTATAGATTATGGCCATAGATCTAGCAGAGATAGCCATGAGGGTCGATGGCCTACGGGTGCACCCTAATAGCGGTAGATTCCGTTCTCGCAAGGGGGAGGGGGAACGATGATAGCATGATTTATTCGTAGGGTGATGCCTAGTCTCAACTTGTTGATTTCTGTTTACTAAGAGGATTTGTTAAATCCTATTTACTGTTTACTACATTTTAAAGTAAACTGATTAGCCAGTGATTTGAATGATGTTTTAAGAGTACTGTTTACTATAACCACTCTTTTCTTATTTGATATGATTTTAGGAAAAATAAATACGTTGTGGATTATAGTTTTGTTTTCTTTAAAGCAGCATGCCTTTCCTTTACTGAGCGTATGAATCGCTCACCCCTTTGTTTTAAGTTCACAGATAAAACACACGGAGTTAGAGAATTAACTCTCAGATGGGTATAGCTACGTTTAAAGCGCTAAGGCATGTTATGTTAAACATGACAGGTACAATCTCTTCTCTTTTACATTCTAGACATATGTGTACAGTACTACTTTATTGAAAAAAGACAATAGGATGTCAGATGTAAAGAATAATGAAAAAAAAATTTGTATTTGATAAATAAATGTTATTATTTATCCCTATCATTGTAAAATGTTATTGGCATCGCAGACAGCCCAACCGGAAAAGTTGTATGGAAACACGTGGAAAATGGGGTAACGGGCTGTTACAATAATCTCTATATTTTTTGGTTTTTACATCTTTATTTGGGGAATGGATATTTCCTTTTTTTTGTATTTGGTGTTGGCGAGAAATGTCTCACGCATGTCTTTACACAAGTGTTGTGCAAGAGTGATTGTCTTATGCAGGAGATGCGCAAGATTGAATGCTTGAATGAAAAAAGCCAAACCTCAACAAATAATTTTTAGGAGTTACGCCAGCATGCCTGTGTTGTATGGAGGGTGTACTATTGCAAACAAGTTGAAGAAGAAGAAACTTTGGTAGGCAAGACACTTCCATGAAGTTATTTTAAAAACAATAATTTCCCCACACCAGTGCAAATGGTTTAAGAAAAGTTAGTCCCAGGATATAATACTCTTAGAGAGATTCAATTGCACTTTGACACTCTCTTAAGAACTCACTTGAACCAAAACTAAAAGAAAAGTGCAAGAAAGGAATTTCAATATTTTAGAGAAAGATAATTGATTGTGTTAGATTTAATGAAAATAGAAATATTTATAGGCTCAAAACAGTGTTAGAAACACCCTTTCATGATTAGACATCCTTAGGATGAAGAACTATGACTTTTGAAATGAAGAAACATGTCCAACAGACACATTTTCAGAATTTCAAGAATGGGAAGTCGACTTCCCTAGTATATTCTCAAAGTAAAAGCTATTTAAACTTGGGGCAATTGGCTGCCCCTTTAGGGCAATCAGCTGCCCTATAAGTAAGTTGAATTCCCATTCGAAGAATATTTCCAAAAGGCTTCGGTATATAAGGCAAACGACAAACCAAGTATTTTGTTCATTCCAAACTCATTTTAACACTCCCAATTCCATTTTATTTAACACAAATGCAATTTAAATGATTTTAAAACATATTTCTTTGGTAATGTATACAACAATCCCCCACTTATTACCAAAGTATACAATTGTATGCAATTTATGCAATCCTAAGAAAAATGCAAGTTGGTTCTTATATAAGGTGTATGTCTAAAGGTGGCCAAAGCTTAAACCTTTAGATTGAATATGAGATAGTAGGAAACATATTCAGCCCTTACACTGGTTCGTGAGTTCCTCAAAAAGGTAGTGCATTTTTGTCATGAGATTTCACTTTTATCCTATATTAGCAAGTACTTTAGGATTGTTAGCTTTAAATTGCCATACATATTTTGAAATGACAAAAACCTAAGTAAGCTTTAATGTTCTAATTCACATTGTAAACTTGCCTCATCACACATGATTCTCTCAATCCATTTTCAAGTGTTTATATCAAACATTAAGACCATCATTTAATGATACATTCTTATTGGTCTTAATACTTTATAAAATGGTTTTGAATATTAAGTAATTTTCTCAAAGAATTATTGAACATAAGTTTAGAAAATTACTTATAAGTTTTTGGACAATATTTTCATTTGAGAAAGTCAAGAAAAACTCCCTTAAAGCTTATAAATGTTTTGGGTTGAATTAGAATCAAAGGTCATATCATTTCTAACCCAAAAGTGCAGGAAAAATGCCCTCTGGAAGAAAAGGATCGATCCCCACTGTAGCAGGATCGATCCCTTTTTGGCAGAAAGTCTTCCCAAGGTCCCTGAAGCCCAGAATCAACATTCTGGACAAAAGGGATCGATCCCTTTGCACCAGAAAGCACACAACGGCTAGTTTCTGTGAGACATAACGGCTAGTTTCTGTTTTGGCTCCAACCAACGTCCACAAACCATCCAAGGGACTATAAATAGAGGCTTAGAAGCTAAAGGAAGGAAGGGATCAACTAAGCAACATCTTTCATCATATTATTCATCTTCCTCAAAGCCTCAACATCAATTCAAGAGATAAAGAGTCTTCATCTTCTATCATTCATCTATTTCTTGTATTGCTTAGCACAAACTTTGTATAGGCTTTTCATTGTGCTTAATTTCTGTAATCATTTGCCTACCTAGAGGCTTCTCTTGATTACATTATTTGTAGCCCACCATTCCTTGTAAAAGGGGAGGTTTCTCGTAAGCCTTGAAAAAGAGGGAGGTTACTCTTTAGCCTAAGAAAAAGAGAGAGGTTACTCTTTAGCCTAAGAAAAAGAGAGAGGTTTCTCTTGAGCCTAGAAAAAGAGGGAGGTTTCTCTTGAGCCTAGAAAAAGAGGGAGGTTACTCTTGAGCCTTGAAAAGAGGGATTGTAATCACAAATTCAAGATAGTGGATTTGGAGAAAATCCTTGGGAGCGTCTCAAGGTAGAGGACGTAGGCAAGGTTGCCGAACCTCTATAAATCGATTGTGTAAATCTCTCTTTCCTTACTCTCTTTAATTACTTGCAATTATATTGTATTTATTGCATTGAACTTGGATTGCATGCTTGCCTAGCCTAGAGAACTTAGAAATTATTAATATAGGCTAGAGAATTTAGAAGAATCCCAAAACGAGCTTATAGTTAGTTAAAAACCGATTCACCCCCCCTCTCGGTATTGCCTATAAGAGCCAACAATTGGTATCAGAGCTTGGGCTCGAGATTGAATTAGATTAACCTCTATCGAGCGAAACGATCTTAAATGGCTCACTTGAATGTAGGCACACCCCTAGGAGAAGAGGGACACTCATTAGTTAGACCTCCACTATTCAATGGTGAGAATTACTCTTATTGGAAAACTAGGATGATGTTATTTGTGCAATCTAATGACTATGAAGTGTGGAGAGTAATAGTTAATGGTCCTAGAATCCCAATAAAGAAAGTAGATGGAAAAGATGTCCCTAAGAGTGAGGATGAGTGGGACACCAATGATATGAGATTGGCACAATTGAATGCCAAGGCTATGCACACCCTCTTTTGTGCATTAGGTCCAAATGAATATAATAGAGTGTCCCTATGTGAAAATGCTAAGCAAATATGGGACAAACTAGCCATCACACATGAAGGGACAAATCAAGTTAGAGAGACCAAAGTAGGAATGCTCACACATGATTATGAGCTTTTTAGAATGAAAGAAAATGAGTCCATGAGTGATATGTATACTAGATTTAATGACATAATCAATGGACTTAAGGCATTAGGCAAGACCTATTCCAATGTAGAAATGGTGAAGAAAATCTTGAATAGCTTGCCACAATCATGGGAGGCAAAGGTAACCGCAATAGAAGAGTCTAAAGATCCAAATACCTTGTCTCTAGATGAACTTATGGGCTCCCTACTTACATATGAGATGAAATTGAAAAGAAATGAAGAGCCTTCAAAGAAAGTAGGGGTAGCACTTAAGTCTTCCACTCATGAGGATGATAGTGATGAAAGTGGAAATGAGGAAGAAATGGCAATGTTTGCCAAAAGATTCAATAGATTCATGAGAATGAAAGAGAGAGAGAGTAATAGGAGATATCATAGGGGAGAGTCAAGTAGAAGAGAAAAAGACCCCTTAGTGTGCTATGAATGTAATGAACTAGGTCACACTAAGCTAGATTGCCCCTTACTTAGGAAAGAAAAGGAGAGGAAGCCTAGGAAGAAAGCATTTGTGGCTGCATGGAGCGATAGTGATAGCTCCGATGAGGAAAATGTAGATAATGAGGAAGCCTACTCATGCTTTATGGCCATTAGTGATGATGAGGCTAGTAGTAGTTCTAGTGAAGATAATGATTATACCTTTGGTGAACTACAAAATGCTTTTAATGAATTAGCAAATGATTTTCAATGCATGAACTCCAAATATAAGAAAATCATTGCTAAATTGAAAATAGAAAATGAAATGCTATTAAATGCCAAACTTGAATTTGAGAAGAAGTTAGAAGAAGCAAATCTAGAAATAAATGAGTTGAATAAAAAGAACTTAAATTTGCATAACTCATTTTCTAGGTTTTATATGGGTCAACAAAAATTAGATCACATGCTTGAGACCCAAAGAGCTTTCTTTGACAAAGATGGGTTAGGATATAATGCAATACAAAAAGAGACTCATCTAAAGAATTTCCTTGTGAGCAAAAATAATATGCATGATACATCTCTCACATGCTCACTATGCAATAGAATAGGACACTCTTCACAAGCATGCACATATAGAAAAACCACATTTAGAGGAAGAGTTGTTAGAAAGATGTGGATGCCAAAGCATGCAATAAATAATGATGAATTGTGCTTAAAATGGATCCCAAAGGGATCAAAAATTGTGAACACTAACTCTCATGGACCCAAGAAAATTTGGGTACCAAAGCATGCTTGAATTTGTTTGTTGTAGGAGTGTTAGAGCATGGAATTACAAAGAAACAATGGGGTTTGAATGCTCTACACACCTCCATTGAGTTTACTTGTGCTAATGAGAAAAAGGAAGAGCTTGAGGATCCATCTTTAGCAAGGTGACAACAATCTCTCAAAGAATGGCTAATGGTGGATCCAACACATCATGGCAAGCACTCTCAAGCAAAGAAGTATTGTGAGCTTAAATTCTCACTCCTTAAAATTTGTGTTACATTTAAATCGTTTATGCCTTGATGATATAGTTTGTTAATGATCTTTGATGTTTTGTTAGTTGAATGATTGAACAAAAGGCATGATAAATGATTTTTGAATACTTAATGAATAGTTCTTGATGCATTGAATGAAGAGCATGTTTAATGATTTTGAAATAATTTTTGGTTTTCTGCATCTTGAGCAAGTTTGATATGTGTAGATAATATATTTAGTTGCTCAAAAGTTGTCAAATATGTCATATATGCAAAATTCCATGTCATGAGCCTTAATGAAGAATATGCATATTAGAAATTATGGCATGTTGTTCACAAGATGTATGCTTTGATGATATAGGTGCTTAAAATCTATGTGAACAAGTTTGTTTTGGCATATTTGTGGTTTCCAAAGCTTTGGTTTTGACAAAATATGCATAATACTTAAAATGACCCCCTTTGAGGCCAAAAATGTATTTTATTGTGTAAATTCTTCCAAAATTGCAAAATATTTTGTAAAATGGTTTTTCATTCATGTTTTTCATTCATACAAGTCCAAAATCATGTTTTACAAATGTTTAAAGCCTTACTTGGACTTAAAATACTCAAAAGCGAAGTTTTGGTACCTCAAAAGTTGGATTTTCTGTCAAAAATCTGCAGAATCAAGATGAGGGATCGATCCCTCTACATATAGGATCGATCCCTTTGGAAAAACATGTAGGAAACATGCTTCTAGAGTTAAGGGATCGATCCCTTTGCTCATAGGATCGATCCCTCTAGGCAAATTATGTCATTTTCTGCATTTTTAAGCCTTAGTTGAGAAGTTTTCTTAATTCTTTTGATATTCTTTTTCTTCTCAACTTAAAATTCATTGTTTTAACTTCTTTTTGATGATCTTTAATGTATGAAAATTCATTTTTCATTGATATCATGCCTCAACTCCATCAATTTGAATCATTTCCAACAAATGGTATCACTTTCAACAATCAATATCAATTTTCTTGAGCTCACAAGTGCAAAATCATTTTTCTTGTTGAAAACATTCATGAATCTTGAAATAATCTTGAAACATACTTTCAATGAATATTTAAACATAATTTTTGGGATTTATTTCAATGGTTTGTATATTTGAGAATTTGATGAACTTGTGCATAATGCCTATTGATTTTTCTTTTTGTTCATCTTAGTCAAGCATGCTTATAGGATTATGTCTCTTGGCTTGACTTATCAATTCCACACTAGGTTTCATGATAATTTTACATCTAGTGGATTGATTCCAAATGTAAATTCAACAATTGGTAATAGTCATTGACCTATAATTTGTGATGGTAAATGGATCATAAATGTTAAAATGCATAAAACTTTATCATCCTTATACTTAAAGAACTAGGGTCTTAATGACAACACTAACACTCAAAGATAAATGCACACTTGAACAAACTTGATATCCATGCATTTATTATTTGAATCTTTCCTTGCTCATAATTGGTTAAGGACTTGAATTAGAAAATGAGCATAGGATTTGTGTGCTTGAAACCATGGAAGAAAATGTGTTTGCTTGAATTCCTTGATTTTTTGAATCTTCTTTATGGTATCAATTTGTGAATATGAATATGGATTAATACTTTATGATAGTATGCTTATGTTTAATTAATCCATATGCATATTTGATAATGTGTGATTGTGTTCTTGCATATTTTGAATGATTATTTTCTTGACATGAACACATTGCACATAGATATTGAATTAATGCAAAATGCCTAAGTCAACCATTAGTAACAATTGGTGTTTAGATTGAAATAACAATTAGTATCATTGGCAACCATATTTTCCACAATTGGTAAGCCAAATCTAAATTGCCAATTGGTATGAGCTTTAAATTGATAACTCTTCTCATGCTCCTTAGATTGAAATGACAAATAGAGAAGAATTCTCTTAGGTTATTTTTGCATGACACTCTTGTGTGCTAGAATTTGTAGTTAATTGCTATATATCTTGATTCTATGCACATTCTTGCTTGAACATGATTTATGAGCTCATGCATATGATATGTCATCTAATTTTAGCTCATAATCATGATGTATTACCATGCACCTTAGTTGGACCTTAGAGAACAATTGATATACTTAGGTGCGTGCTTAACTTCTTACCAATTGGAATCTTCTTGCAAAATTACTTATCAACAATTGGTATCAAAATTATTTATAAACAATTGGTATAGGATCATAAGTCATATTCATTGCATGAATATCTCATACTCTTTGTGAATATTGACTTATTTATTTGTGCTATAAGTCCCATGTACTAACATGTTTCTTGTTGGATGGAGCATTTTTATTTGTTCTCACATAGCCATGATTTTAGGGGGAGCATATTTTTTATTATTTTTCCTTCTTTTTGCTATGACAAAAAGGGAAAGAGATAGATAAAGGGAGAGATAGATATAAGGAGAGATATTAAGGGGGAGAGATAATGGGAAAATAGTTTGAAAATTATTTTTCAAAACCCATGCATATATTAAGGGGGAGCTTTATAAAATCCTACTTTATTTGAGGGGGAGTATTTTATCAAAGAATTTTCAAAGCAAATTTACATTAAGTTTTGTCATATCAAAAAGGGGGAGATTGTTAGCTTTAAATTGCCATACATATTTTGAAATGACAAAAACTTAAGTAAGCTTTAATGTTCTAATTCACATTGTAAATTTGCCTCATCACACATGATTCTCTCAATCCATTTTCAAGTGTTTATATCAAACATTAAGACCATCATTTAATGATACATTCTTATTGGTCTTAATACTTTATAAAATGGTTTTGAATATTAAGTAATTTTCTCAAAGAATTATTGAACATAAGTTTAGAAAATTACTTATAAGTTTTTGGACAATATTTTCATTTGAGAAAGTCAAGAAAAACTCCCTTAAAGCTTATAAATGTTTTGGGTTGAATTAGAATCAAAGGTCATATCATTTCTAACCCAAAAGTGCAGGAAAAATGCCCTCTGTAAGAAAAGGATCGATCCCCACTGTAGCAGGATCGATCCCTTTTTGGCAGAAAGTCTTCCCAAGGTCCCTGAAGCCCAGAATCAACATTCTGGACAAAAGGGATCGATCCCCTATGGAAAGGGATCGATCCCTTTGCACCAGAAAGCACACAACGGCTAGTTTCTGTGAGACATAACGGCTAGTTTCTGTTTTGGCTCCAACCAACGTCCACAAACCATCCAAGGGACTATAAATAGAGGCTTAGAAGCTAAAGGAAGGAAGGGATCAACTAAGCAACATCTTTCATCATCTTATTCATCTTCCTCAAAGCCTCAACATCAATTCAAGAGATAAAGAGTCTTCATCTTCTATCATTCATCTATTTCTTGTATTGCTTAGCACAAACTTTGTATAGGCTTTTCATTGTGCTTAATTTCTGTAATCATTTGCCTACCTAGAGGCTTCTCTTGATTACATTATTTGTAGCCCACCATTCCTTGTAAAAGGGGAGGTTTCTCTTAAGCCTTGAAAAAGAGGGAGGTTACTCTTTAGCCTAAGAAAAAGAGAGAGGTTACTCTTTAGCCTAAGAAAAAGAGAGAGGTTTCTCTTGAGCCTAGAAAAAGAGGGAGGTTTCTCTTGAGCCTAGAAAAAGAGGGAGGTTACTCTTGAGCCTTGAAAAGAGGGATTGTAATCACAAATTCAAGATAGTGGATTTGGAGAAAATCCTTGGGAGCGTCTCAAGGTAGAGGACGTAGGCAAGGTTGCCGAACCTCTATAAATCGATTGTGTAAATCTCTCTTTCCTTACTCTCTTTAATTACTTGCAATTATATTGTATTTATTGCATTGAACTTGGATTGCATGCTTGCCTAGCCTAGAGAACTTAGAAATTATTAATATAGGCTAGAGAATTTAGAAGAATCCCAAAACGAGCTTATAGTTAGTTAAAAACCGATTCACCCCCCCTCTCGGTATTGCCTATAAGAGCCAACAAGGATTAACTGAAATCCATAAGAAGCGTCCTCTCACTTCTCTACTTGCATAAGAAGACTTATCAAGAGTCCATCACAACCTTCTTTTTTTAAAAACACTCCACTCATAAGAGATATAAGTAAATTATGGACTTTAGTCCAACCAATTGTTGTGATTAACAATACATCTAGATATAGGATCTTATTAGGAATAGTCTTTAATATAGTTACCCCGATTATTCCAAGAAGCAATGCATTGGAAATGTCATATATCTCATATATGAATTCCTTGAACAATTCATGATTGAAAGTCTTTTGAACTCTCATACACAAAGATCATCAAATGAGGAGATTATTCTTTAAACTTAAAAAATCAATTTCCTAAATGACATCAATGAGATAAAGTTGGAATCAATTGAGATCATCTCTAGCAGCTGGTAGTAATTTCATACCTCCTTTGGTGTTAGCAATCTTATCACCTAATAAGGGTTTAGTTATGTAACATCCCAAATCCACAAAGTACATAATATTACACTTACTTACCGGTTGGGCTGTCTGTGATGCTTATAAACTCCTATCACTTTTATAAGAATTATTAAATTATTACCTTAAGAGGTATATGCATTCCCTTTAATTTAGAGTAGTACTGTACCATTTTACTGAATATACAAAAGAATACAACATACCTTCGATATTAGATCTCTGTAAGGTAATTCTCTTAGCCCGAATCAAACAATCTGTGGAGTGAAAAAATAAGGAATGAGCGATAACGTGCTCAATAAGGAAGGTGTATGCTGCTTTATAAAATAATAGCTATTTTCCCAAAAACAATTTAATTATCTTACCATCAACCCATAACATCACAAAACAATGAATATTATTAACTTCAACAAAAACCAATTAGTGGAGACTAGGCAATAAATAAATCATGCTCTGTTCCTCTAGGAACATAAGTCGTTCGCTTTTGGGGTGCACCCGTAGGTCACCGCCCCTCACGGTATCTCAGCTAGATCTATGGCCATAATCTGTAGATGGTCATCGGGTCCACTTGCCAAGTGACCTTGAGACCGCTGATGACTTGGCGGTCTATCAGCCTTGTGATGCCCTGAGGTGCACTCGTTGGTCCATTGGCTCGAGCCACCGCCCCAGGTGGGTCACACAATTACATGAATGATAAAGCATGAACTCAGGGCCTAAAGTCTCAAAATCACTTTTATAACTCATGTGATCATTTCCACAAAATGATTTGATTTTTAAAAGGTTTTATTGAATAATAAAACAGCCCGTGATCTCAACATTTTCCTTGTGAGAAAGGCACGGGTTAAACTGGCTTGCCCATGGCTAGTTCGCCCATGGTCAACTTGCCAATAGTCAACTCCCCATTGGCCAACTCGCCCATTAGTAAACTCGCCCAAAATAATTTTCATATTTCTATTTTCAAAATACTTTCTGTTCGCCGCAACCCTTGGCGATTTAAAACAAACTAACCTGGCTCGCCCCAAGGCTCGCCCTTTTATGGCATTGCCATGGTCAACTCACCCACCCATAAAACACAGGGGTCACTCACCCCAAAGCAACATGAAAAAGGGTTCGCCACTTCAGCTCGCCTATGTTTCTTTTTAAACAAGGCTACTCCCAAGTTATTAAAACTCATAAAAAGTGAGCTCGCCCAAGTGGCTCACCTGCCAAACCAGTTCGCTTAACATCAACACAGGAGGGTCAGTTCGCCCAACCATATATAAGGGTTGGCTTTTAGCTCGCCCAAATCAGTATATAATATATCAAACCAATGCATGTCATAAAATAAAACAATTTCTTGGTAATGCCATAAATTTAACTCTACAGGACATGCATTCTTTTCACATACAACTCCCTTACCTGATCTCACGAAGTCTTGCTTCGCCTTGCTTCCTGCTCGCCAATAGCAATTCCCAATTCCCGGCTGCAAATAATTTATGAACTATTAATATTTTCTTTTCTAACCATTTTCCTAAAACTATTTTGAATCACTTTGGCGAGATAATAGCTCGCCCACTGAGTTCGCCCAGAATTACTCTCTATTCATCTATTTGGAGCTCGCCCAACATTCGGCTTACCAAACTTACATTTTCTTAGATGTAAGAGTTCGCCCAAATTTGCTCGCCCAATGCCTTATACATGTGAGTTCGCCATACGGCTTTCTATTCAGAGATGGGCTCGCCCATGGGTTAAACTAGTGTTGGGCTACCTCGCCCCCTTGAACAACACTTTGGCGAGTTCTCTATAACCTACTCGCCTCATTGGCGATCATTGGTCCTCGCCCTTACTGCCACATTCCAGATTTTAGCTCGCCCATACTAACTAAGCTCGCCCATTATCATTATTTCCAGTATTTTCATTGTCTATTCTCGATTCAGACTACACCTTGTTCTAGTTCTTATATATTCCAGCATGATTTAGCTAAAACAAGGTTATATCTATATTTATTACGTTTTAAAACATTAAAACCCAGTATTGAATATCAAGAGAACCATAGAAATTATGGAACTCACCTTAACTTAGTTGCACTTCCAGAACAGAGTGTTTTTCTGCCTCTCTTAACTTTACTTCTCTTGTTCCTTAGCTCTTCAACACTGCAGGACATGTTTGGCTAACTAATGGATGAATTTCCATTGCTCTTATATGCGAAAAACGAAGGAAAGAAGGATAACTTGTAGAGCACAGAATAACGAGAAGGATGTTGCAAGAAATGAAATTGGTAGTGGGTTTTCCTCATGTCTTCCTACTTAAATAGCCACTTAAATAGCCACTCTATTCCATTTAAAGTTTACCACCTATCCTTATCTCATTTTCTTTCATTACTTTACGTCGTCCATGCATTAAAAGCTTGTGGAAAAACTGCAGCAAATGGAATAGCTATGGAAAGAATCTCTGCACATTTTTGCCTAACTTTCTCCTCTTTTCTCTTTTCCTTCTCCTCTACGCCACTTCCAGCAGCCACTATTGTTGACTTGCTTCCCTTGGCCATTAAATGTCTCACCCAATTTATTCAACAAGTAAGGTGGCGTGTAGTCCACTTATCTTGACTTTTCTTCCTCTCCACGCCAAGCATCTTCCTCTCACTATCATTGACTTTCATCTCATTCTTTTCTTTTGTCTTGTGGTATATTACTTCTGCAAGAATTTGGCCCTTTCACACTTTCATTTAATGCGTTCATATGTTGCATTAATTTCATGGAGACTATTGTAGTAAAAGAAATCAACTAGAACTCTTTTCTTCCCAAACGTTATTGACTTTGTTTGTCATCTCAATATTTGGAATTTACGAGATAATTTCCTTTCTTGGCTATCACATAAAGGTTTGGTGATCTCAGAAATTATCATATTGTTGGCGATCACCTTGTATTGTTCTACTCGCCACATTGCCATGATTTCCCACAAAATTTCACTTTTATTTAGCTTTGAATTTTTCTCAGTTCGTCTGGGCGATCAGAGCCCTCGCCCACTCGGGCGAACTCACCTACTCGCCCTCGCCCAATTTAGGCGTACTCAGATACTCGCCCTCGCCGCCACATTGGCGTTCTGCTCGCCCATTGTCGAGTTGTTCAACGCCCTCGCCCATACATTATCTCACCAACATTCTTCCATGCACATCTCAAATTAAAGAGCTCTTCATCCAAGTGAAAATCAATATTCAATATTTACTTTATTTACATTATCAAATTTTATGAAGTTTGAATTTACAGTAGTGTAGAATCAGATCTTACAAGTTAGGGATCAACTAGTATTTGCTCAGTAGGTAGATACTCTAAATTTACCTTACCTTTCTTTACAACACTTCTCACATGATTGTACCTCATAACAATATGCTTGCTATTATTAGACAACCTATCATTCTTTGTATTGTAAATTGTAGCTTTATTGTGACAATACAAAGTGATTGGTCCTTTGGTTCTCTCAATAAAAGGTATTTCCCTTAGAAACCTTTTAAACCAAAGTAAATTTTGGTAGCATGTGACATCGCGATTTTGAAATTCCCACTTCCCATTAATGTTACTTTACTGTTATGAAATTATGATTAATGGATGTTTCATGACAGTTCGAATGCCATGTGTTTTGTAGGCATAACGGGGAACTCGTTAGTTGGCCCCATTGGATTTCGAGTGTTCCAATGGTGGTGAACTTGATGAATATGATATTTAGAGCCAAATACTAAGATGGTAAGAATTTACATCTTAAACTCATCTGTTTAGTCATATTTTGAAAAAATGTGAAACAAATTTAAAAATGATGGTATCGTCCATAGGCCGACAGAACTTCTATAAATAATAGTCAAATGAAGTTGAATTTTCATGAATTGATAGATGTAAGATAATTCTCGAGTGAAGAAGTCCTATGCCATGTCAATAGGTTAACTGAATCACACAAAAAAGCAGAAAACTATTTGATTTTATGGTTAAGGGTATTCTGGTAACTTCATCGATTTGACAGTCAAATCTCAACAAAAGCTCATCCAACCATAACAACATGTTGAATAAATGTATTTTATGACTAAATGAAATATTTTGAATATTAGATGATTGTTTTCAACGAAGTCAAATCGCTAAGGGCAAAATGGTAATTTGCACATTAAGATATGAATATGTTAGAAATTTCCAACCCTTTCTTCCTCCAATTTCGACAACCATCATCTTCCTTTCAATTCCACCATTGTTAACACTTTGAAGAGAGAAAACTTCAAAAACCTTAGTTAAACAACCTCCAAACTAAAAGCAGTCTCTACCAACCCTGTCTACTTTTCAATACTCTATCTTTTGACACCAAAATCAAGTGCCAAAGTGGCCAAAATCAAGGTGTATGGGGTCCCTTCATATTCGTCCAAGGTGAGAGAAAGAGAAAGCTTGTGTTTTTTCATGGTTTTATGATTGTACACTATGTGTTTAAGATGTTTATGCTTGTATTTAAGCTTGAATTGAAGTAGAACCATGAAATTCTAGGGTTTCGACCAAGCTTGAATGTCCATGAATGTGATTTTTTTGATGTGAAGATGATGTAGAATAATCATAGAACATGAATTTAAGCTTGAATTGTTGAAATGAGACATGTAAAAGAGAAAATGAATTCAGCCAAGGTGAAGGGGACACTGAAAGAGTGTTTAATTCAATGTGTCTTGGGTCCTAGAATACTATACAAATTAATATGAGACTGTATTCAATGTGTCTTGGGTCTTAGAATACTATACAAATTAATATGAGACTGTAGGCGCAATCAGAATTGAAAACGAAAGTGGTTTGATTGTAGTTACAAAATTAGCATTGGTATGAAGTAGACCGATTTTGCAGCTGCAGCAGGCAATGTAGTAGGTTTAGTGATGTTGAGTAACCTTTGTAACTGAAGTGTGGGGATTAGATTGCATTTGTGTTGTGTTTTGCATCTTGGGAGGTAGAAACAAATATTGGTGCTAAGTAGCAATATTGCATAATCCGGGAGGTAAGGGACATATATAAAAGCGTAGGGATAATGTGTTGTATTTGAAATGATGAATTTGATGTTGAAATTTGAGGCTTTGGGTTGAAAACTGCGAAACTGGATTGTGGATACAAATTATGTTTTCGTGTAGGGAGGCTACCGTTATACTACCAAAATTTTCTAAAATTCTTATGATTATGTTTTGATATGATTTTGAAGGTCAAAAATGAAATTAGAATAAGATTTGGATATGTTTTGCTAAGAAAGCCTTAAGTGCACTCTAATTTTGTAACTCAGTTCTGAAGGCAATTTGATCAATGTTTGCTCTTTTCATGATATCTGTATGTTTTTGTATCTCTGTTGTGTGCAAATAAACTATTTTAAACTTTGAATTCTAAACTGTGAATATTTGGTGAATTTTTATAACTCGATTGTAAAAAATTCTGTTTTGATTCCTTTATAGATTAACTAAAGATATAAGCTATGATTTGACTTCTTAAAATGAATCTGAACTGATTTATGAACTGTTTTGAAACTGTTGCCCCATAGCTACCTACGGGTAAATGCACATCCGTTCCGCTTTGTTCTAATGTTGTTTGACACTGATTACGTCACTAGCACGCGTTGTCACTGATTAGTGCACTCTGTGAACTTTTGACATAGCCATAAGTCTTTATAATATTGCATGAGTCTATTAGGTGATGTTTAGTCTCCAAGATTTTTCATTATTAGGGTGGTAAATCCCTAAGTAATCCAGGTACTCCTAGATGACTATTGCTTTTCTGATTTATTAAGATATATAATAAGTTCTGCTTTGATTTTCGTACTGTTTTTTTAGCACATTTGTTAAGTTTTGATTTTGATTCTGAGCTATTCCAAAATGATTATTTCATTAGTTATCCGAATGATTCATGCATAATTTGTTAGCAACTATTTCATTAAGGAACTAAATTCTATGAACTCCCTATAGTTGGAATTAGATGCCAAGATAAGTGAGGTGCTTTAAAGCATTCTTCTATACTTAGCCTAACTCTTTAACCAGCTATAGTATCTTTTTCGATTCACGTACCTTTAGATACTCTAATTTCTGTTTTACGAATAAAAGCATGTTTTATGATACTTGCATATAGTTATGCATAGTATCAGCTCCTTATATATGTTTCTTACTGGGCATAAGCTCACCCCTTTTCTAGATTATCTATACTAAATACTTATTCTGCTCAGGAGGTATCTGTACGGTATCCCTCAAGTGACTATAACCATCTATTGAGGTATAGAATTTTGCTTTATATATTCAACTATGTATAGGTATAGTATTATGTGTATGTAAATAGGCCTTGGGATGTAAATTAAATATTGAACAGTTAAAGATTTCATATATGTATTCAGTATGTGTGAATCTGTACAGTACAGTTCTTGGGATACTCAACGAAATAAAATCTTAAATATTGTTAAGCGTGTTTGTGTGACACTGCAAACAGTCCAACCAATTATGTGAAAGTATAAGAAAATGATGTGATTATCTAATATTTCGAACGTGACAGTATAGTTGGTATCAAAGCAAAGTTGAACTGATATTTGTCAGTGTTTGAGGATTAGGAATGGTTTACATCCCAAGTAGTACTTTATTTGTTTGAATATATAAATGTGACATGTGACTAAAAACTATGTTCGTGTGTTTATTTTGACATAATGAGTGACGAAAGAAGGCGTACTGGACGTGGTCAAGGACGGGGACGATTCAGGGGTATACAACCCTCCCTAGAACCATCTCCGGAGCTAATGTCGGAGCCAACTCTTCCTCCACAGCTGGAGATGGAAAGCCCAAATACTCGCTCAAGGTTGGAGCGTATGTTCGTAGGATTTCTAACGAACCAAAACAGGGCATCGATACTAGAAGTAGCTTACCTCTTCTGTCTTCAATTCATGCTTCTCTAGCACCTCAACCTGTCACGACCGAAGGCCGCGACGATGTCTCTTACTTGTACGGATGCGTAGAAAATAGGGCTAAATTTTTTTTTTGATTTCCTATATTTACTTTGTCTAAGTGCAATGAGTGAATTTTTGTTTCGGGACCTTAACTCCCTCGCCTATTTTTATGACTTTACCCAGGTTATTTTCCTGCATAAAATTACAAGTAATAATCCAGCTCATGCTTCCCAGAATGACAGTTAATCATATTCTACAATTCCTATGACCAAGTTCATTTCCATATCATAGCATTTCATCTTATGGTTCATATTTTTCCTACTTGGTCACTTGTTCATGCTATTCAATCCACAATCCATACTCATGCAAAATCAATATTCCATACTTCATCATTACTAGTCTAGATGCTATTCTCTATATTAGATTACATCCCATCTAAGTACTAAATCAAAATAGCTTGAATTTGTAATAAATACAAAAGGAAAGTGTGTATACCCCAAATGTTCACAAAAATTTCTTTGGAGAGTTGGGACTATATTTCAGGCTCGGGACTATTCGAAAGGCTCCAAAATACTCCCCCAACTCCGTGCTCAATCTGAAAAATTTAAATAGCGTTTAATGAGCAAGGCTTAGTAAGTCATTTATATAAGTGCAGAGTTAGAATTATACTGTTCTATATGCCACGCATGATGTCATGTGAGGAAAATTTACTATCAGTCATTCTCTTATTCATCATGCGATCATATACCTGTCATATTCTCATATTCATTTCATCTATGCTTCAACATGTCATGAAATGTCTAAGTTATGAAACCATGATATAACCTTTGACATGTAATTATGAACGAAGTAGTTACAGTCATAAAACATGTAATACATATTCTTTTAAACAAGTTCAAGACATGTATAATATCAATACATTTCATGTATTCTTTTAAGATGTGCTTGAAATATGCAAGCTTTTTCATTTCATGTCAAGTATGCTTTTTGAAACATATTTCATATCACAAATATTTTTTGAAATACATTTCATATCACATATGCTTTTTGAAGCACATTTCATATCAAATATACTTTGAAAGTATATTTCATATCACATATAGCATCAAAATGCGTTTCATATACTGTAAATCAATATCGAGTTTAGAGTTCATTTTCATTTTAAAGGCATACTCTAAACTTCGTTTCATATCATTTGAGACTAGGCTAGATCCCTATCTCTCTATCAATAAAGACTTAGTTCATTGTAGCTAGCAGTGAAGAATCATATCATCGTCCCATGGAAACCACTAGGGCGCTATCTATGGCCATAGACCTCATATCTCTCAGTCCCACTGATCAGGCAAGACTGAGACCTGTCCACGACTATTGTCGAACAAGCTTTTATACCTAATGAGTAATCTCAAATTAGGCGGCTTCCACTATGCTTTATTGAATTTAATTCTCTTAGGGTGCCTATAGTCTCATAAAACAATTCAATCTTTCGTATAAAAATAATTTAATGTACGTAATGCTTTTCTGAAGATAATTTACATGTATATACGTACATATGTGAAAACCATCATTTCATTCTTTTCAAAACCATATAAGCATCAAGCATTCTGATAAGCATGATAAGAATAAACCTTTTTCGTATTTCATGCATAATAATAAAGCATGCTTAATGGTAAAAGAATTCAAGTAGACGAAATGAAAGCAGTATAATGTAGTGCTCATGATTCACATGAATGCCTATCATTCCATCTCATGATGTCTATAAGTTTCTACCATAACGATTCATTTACGGTTAATATCATACCATTTTGGCATTTTATCGAGTCTAACATCGTACCTGCATTTCATTTCGTTAAATCTAATCTCTAACTATTCAATTCATTTTATCGTATGATTCAATCCTATACAGGATAATCCTACTTCTACGTTATATAAACATCTTACCTAAGGCGAGGTTAGTTTGAGCATGTCCGGCGTCCAGCTAGACCGTGTACGTTGTCCTCTTGGCGCACTACACATTCACAAGGAATTTCGACTTAATAAAGTCTAGCTCAAGTTTGCAATACACTTATATAAATTTACACTCCAACATAATATATATATATATATATATATATATATTCCTTTCTTTAAAATTCCTTTCTTTTCTTTTATTTCCTTGCTCTTCTCGTTTCTTATCTTGTCATCGAGTAGTATATATATAACACACTAATAATATATATATATATATATATATATATATATACACTTTCAAAAATCTGATGCATAGATTTATATATGTACCATGCTTACATATATTTATCCAATTTCTTATTTCCAAGCAAGCAATATGTATATGTATATATATCTATATATATATATATATATATATATACATATATATTTTTAACACCAACATATTAAAACCTTAAATTTATTTATTTCATTTCCATATCTAAAAATATATATAAATATATATATTTCTTTTCTTGAATTCACCTTTCCTTCCTTTTTATTTCTTTTCTATTCCTTTACCTTAGGAGATCTTGGCAGTTTGGTGTGAAAATGCCCTCCTACGGCAGCCTTGCATGGAGACCACCCACGGCAGCAGCCCTTGTTCACACGTGAAACAGCCCCCTCTTTGTACTCTGGCTCAGCACCCAAACCAGCCAATATTAGCCCTTAAATGGCCTCACAATACAACCTAAAAAATGCCTCTCGAATCACTCCTGAAAAAACATCTCTCAGCCCTTAAGTCTTGTTTGCTTCCAGCTTGTTTCCACGCTTAAAATCCTTTACAGGAGGCTCGATTCTTGCTCCATTATCCAACTCTGTTTTCAGATCTGGAAAGTGCCCTACTGTACAGGCCCCAAAACGTCACTCACCACGCATGAACGACCCTCCATTCGTCCCTAATTTCAGACCTAGAATGAAGCCACGTTTTGCTCTATCACTTTTTCAGCTGTCCAGATCTGTTACAATGCCGAAAGCCCTTGTCCAGCTCGCCTCCAATCAGCCTTTCTCATGCCAGACGTGCTCAGCTTCACTCTTTCTCCTTTTGTCGTGAAACTTCCCTTCTCCTTCACTATTTCCGTTTTCATTCCCTTTTCACGTTTTTGCTTGGCAACTGTTTTCCCCTTTTCTTTTTATTTATTTACTGTATATGCAATATATTTTATTTTTATTATCATTTCATTTTTTTTGTGATGGGAGAGTGCAGAATTCTATCGGCTAAGGCAGAGATTTGGTCTGCTTATAGCAGACGGTTTGGTGAGTATAAGACTCACCAATTCTGCCACTAAGTCACCTATACCTATATATATATATATATTTTATATATATAATATAATATTTATGTATTTCAATACAATATACATATATAAGAGATATATATATATATATGTATGTATGTTATTCACTATATATATACATAAGTATGTATTCTTATTTATTTATTTATTCATTTACTTATTCATATAGTTGCACATATAAACATGAATATAAATATAAATTAAGAATATTCATATAAATATCAGTATAGATATTTCGCTTATATGTACCTATTTATATTCAATTTACTTATCTCTTCATCTTATTATTTATTTTTATGTCATTTAATCATTATTATTTACATATGCATTTGTATGCATTCGTACGTATTTTCGTTGCATGCATGCACCTCGTATGCATTTAACTTGTTTTCATGGCGTATACGATCGATCCTTATGTGTATAGGCACAACTCTTTTCGTATTTATTTAACGCACATTATATATACACATACGATATTCATGTATGTGTCAAGTTATTCCCGAAGATATCGATTCTCATAATTATAGTCGAAGTCTTACATTTGCAAATTCTCAAAATTACATTTTATTCACTTAAATTAACTACTAAGTACATTCTTAGTTTAGAGGAGTTTGCAATTCTCACATCCTCCCCACCTTGAAAGGATTTGGTCCTCTAAATTGATACAAGTCATCCTAGAATAAGTGAGGATACTTCTCTTTCATAAGACTCTCCAATTCCCATGTAGCTTCTTCCGAGGAATGATGTTGCCAAAGCACCTTTACCAAGGCAATTGTCTTGGACCGCAGCACTTTATCCTTTCGATCCAAAATCCGAAACGGTCTCTCAACATAACTTAAGTCCTCTCTAATCTCCAAAGGTTCATAATCAATCACATGGGAGGGATCCGGATGATATTTCCTGAGCATAGATACGTGGAAGACGTTGTGCACACTCGATAGCTCCGGTGGTAGTGCTAATCGATATGCCACATCACCCACTCTGTCTAGTATCTCAAATGGACCAATGTACCGAGGACTCAACTTCCCTCTTTTACCAAACCTCATTATGCCTTTAGATGGAGAGATCTTCAAAAACACCTTATCTCCCACTTGAAACTCCAAGTGTCTCCTACGATTATCGGCATAACTCTTTTGTCTGCTCTGAGCTGTCTTCAATCGATCACATATCAATCTGACACTTTCTGAAGCCTTTTCTACAAGCTCGGGAGCAAATATCTTCCTTTCACCCACTTCTTCCCAGCCTATCGGGGATCTACACTACGCCCATACAACGCCTCATAAGGTGCCATCCCAATGCTGGAGTGGAAACTATTGTTATATGCAAATTCAGCCAGTGCCAAGTGATCATCCCATGAACCCTGAAAATCCATAACACACGCTCTCAACATATCCTCAAGGGTTTGAATTGTTCTCTCGGATTGCCCATCAGTTTGAGGATGGAAAGCATGCTGAAACTCAATTAGTTCCCAAAGCATCTGGAAATGCTCCCAGAAACGAGAAGTAAACCGAGAGTCTCTATCTGACACTATGCTCACAGGGACTCCATGTAATCTCACGATCTCTAACATACAAATTGCAAGGGCACTGAGTGAATCTGTGACTTTCATAGCCAAGAAGTGTGCCGACTTAGTCAATCGATCGACAATCACCCAAATGGCATCATGGTTTCTTCGGGTCCTAGGAAGTCCCATGATGAAATCCATGGTCACGTGCTCCCACTTCCAAGTTGGCACAAACAAAGGAGTGAGTAACCTGCCGCTTCTGATGCTCCACTTTAACTTGTTGGCACACTAGCACTTAGACACAAAAGTTGCTATGTCTTTCTTCATACCTACCACCAGTACACTTTGCGCAAGTTCTGATACATCTTCGTATTACCTGGATGCATCGTGTACTTAGAACTATGTGCCTCTTCCATATCTGTCTCTTTAAGGCTTCATTGTTTGGAACACATATTCTCCCATTGAACCTCAATAAACCATCGCTGCTAATCTCATACTCTGATTCTGACCCTTTCGTATCAAATCAATAACCTCAATCAATTTCGGGTCCTCACTCTGAGCCTGCCTAATTTGTTCCATGATACTAGGCTCTATCCTCAAACTAGCCATAAACATTCACCTGTAGGCTCTAGATTCAAATTCATCTCTGAAAATTGCTCTATCAACTCCCATTCTCTAACCATCATGTAGCTGACCATGCCCATACTCTTTCTACTCAATGCATCAGCCACCTTATTAGCCTTGCCTGGATGGTAGAGAATCTCACAATCATAGTCCTTAAGTAACTCCATCCACCTTCTCTGTCTCATGTTCAATTCTTTTTGTGAAAAGATACTTCAGACTCTTGTGATCTGTGTAAATCTGAAACTTTTCTCCATACAAATAATGACGCCATATCTTTAGTGCAAACACCACTGCCGCTAGCTCTAGGTCATGGGTGGGGTAATTCCTCTCATGGTCCTTTAGCTGTCTAGAACCATAAGCCACCACTTTTCCATTTTGCATCAATACGTACCCTAGACCTTGGTGTGAAGCATCACTATATACAACAAATCCCCCAGAACCACTAGGGATGGTGAGGACGGATGCTGTAGTCAATCGGTGTTTCAACTCCAAGAAACTGTGCTCACACGCATCATTCCACTCGAACTTGACATCCTTGCGCGTGAGACGAGTCAAAGGTCCGGCTAGCTTAGAAAAACCCTTAACAAATCTCCGGTAATATCCCGCTAGCCCCAAAAAACTACGAATCTCAGTCATCGTCTTAGGCCTCTCCCAATTCATTACAGCCTTTATCTTTGTTGGATCTACTGCCACTCCATCCTTCGATACCACATGCCCCAGAAAACTAATCTGTTCTAGCCAAAATTCACATTTGCTGAGCTTCGCATAAAGTTCTTTCTCACGGAGGGTCTAAAGAACAATGCGAAGATGGTGTTCGTGCTCCTCCCGAGATCGGGAATACACCAAGATATCATCTATGAATACTATGACAAATTTGTCCAAGAAGGGCTTAAACACTTCATTCATCAAACCCATGAAGGCTGCAGGGGCATTGGTCAATTCGAATGGCATGACCAAAAACTCATAATGGCCATATCTCGTCCTAAAGGCTGTTTTCTGTACATCCTCACCTCTAATCCTCAACTGATGATACCTAGATCTCAAATCAATCTTGGAAAATATCTTAGCACCTTTCAACTGGTCCAATAAATCATCAATCCTTGGCAGTGGATACTTGTTCTTAATCGTCACTTGATTCAACTGCCTATAATCGATACACAGTCTTAAACTGCCATCCTTCTTCTTAACAAACAATACCGGAGCCCCCCAAGGTGACACACTTGGTCTTACAAACCCCTTATCCAACAGTTCTTGCAACTGCTTCTTCAATTCCTCCAACTCAACCAAGGCCATTCGTATACGGAGGCTTCGATATTGGTTGAGTGCCTGGGAGTAGCTCTATAGCGAACTCCGTCTCTCTTTCCGGAGGTAGCCCCGGTAGCTCATCCGGAAATACATCAGGAAAGTCCTTAACCACGTAGATGTCCAGAGTTCCGATGGCTCTTATTGGCATCCTCGACAAAAGCGAGATAGCCTTCACAAACAAAATTCATTTCATGTTAGTACAATTTTAAAAGAAAAAGGCTTTTCATTTCATCTTATCAAAGTTTAGTACAAACTTTTCAGGTAGGGAGAAGATCACTACTTTGCTATGACAGTCTAAACTAGCATGATGGTTAGCTAACCAATCCATGCCTAGTATTACATCAAAGTCATACATGTTTAATAATATCAAATCTGCTACTAGTGTCTATCTCCCACCTTCACTTTACATCCTTTACATATTAAGTCTGTCATTTGAGATTCATTCAAGGGTGTACTAACATTCAACAATTTGCCTAAGGGTTCAAGCTCTAACTCTAGCTTCCTAGCATATGCAGGTGATATGAATGAATGCGTGGAGCCAGAATCAATAAGTACAAAAGCTTCAAATTATTAATTAAGAGCTTACCCTTGATGACGGATCCGGAGGCATCAGCAGTCTCTTGGTCCAAAGCAAATACTCGGCCCTGTGCCACCGGTTTCTTGCCCTTATCTGGGCTTTTGCTTATCTGTGCTCCTTGTCTCAGGTCGCTCTCAGGAGCCTTGAGTGTGGGACAGTCTCTAAAGCGATGTCCAATCTTGCCACACTTAAAGCAAGCTCCTATGTCCATATAACATGGCCTGGTGCCATGATCTCTACACACCTCGGACAATCTGAGCTGTCTTAGGCTTAGAAGCCTGAGTGTGAGGCGCTCCATACTTCAGCCTCTTATGCTGGGCCCTATTCTGCTCGGGCCTCCTAGTATCGATCCTCTTACCCTTTCCTTTATTTGGCTATCATACTGGCTCTGTGTCTTTTCCAAGTCCTGCTCCACAAACTGAGCCCTCTGGATAGCATCGGCATAGGACACGATACGAAGAGCTGAGAGTCTCCTCGAATCACTGGCCTCAACCCATTAATGAACTTCTTGGCCTTTCTCGCCTCATCATTCACTATATGCGGCTCATAGCGAGACAAGGTGATCCACCCATATGGCTCATAGCGAAAGACAAAGTAGTGAACGCGCCACATACTGGTCCACTGTCATGGAACCCTGGACCAAGCTGAGAAACTCTTCTTGTTTCTTCTCACGGGCTCTCGGAAAGTAATGACCGTTAAAGGCCTCGAGAAATGCCTCCCATGTAATGGTAGGTTCCTGCTCTGTAACACAATCTTGGCCGCTCTCCACCAATGCTCGGCCTCACCCTCAAACATATAAGCAGTTAAGTTCACCCTATCCTCTGAGCTGCATCCCATAATCTCAAAGGCTTTCTCTATTTTCATCAACCATGTCTCGGCTACTTCAGTGTCCATTGCCCCTTAAACACTGGAGGGTTCATCTTCGAAATTGCTTAAACTCTCCACATTTTGCCTCACATTAGTAGCTGATGATGTGGGCGCTACTATCTGTGTAGGTGGAGGCGGTGGCGGTGCAGTCTGTGATTGAGGGGTCGGTGACTGCTGACTAAGTGGTGGGGGTGGTGGAGCACGCTGTGCCGGTTCTTGCACGCGTGGAGTCCTTTGTTGATCTTGACTCCTGGCATTTTGCCGCTCTACCAAGGCCACTAACCCGGACACGGTTTGTTCTAAGCATGCGAACCGAGTGTTCGGACTTGGAGGTGGAAACGGTGGAGGTGATTGAGCTTGCCTTGCACGTGGGGTTCGTTCACGTCCTCGTCCTCGTCCTCTCCTCATATCTTTTTCTGTATTCAATATTACAACAATGCATTTAGAACAGTTTTCTGCACTTATTGAGCACTATACAATCGGCAATATCAGTACTATGGGATGTAAACTATTCTAACTCTTCGACACTGACATGCACTAGACAATCTCGGCTCTGATACCAATAAATCTGTCACGACCGAAGGCCGCGACGGTGTCCCTTACTTGTACGATGCGTAGAAAAGGGCTAATTTTTTTTTTATTTCCTATATTTACTTTGTCTAAGTGCAATGTAGTGAATTTTTGTTTCGGGACCTTAACTCCCTCGCCTATTTTTATGACTTTACCCAGGTTATTTTCCTGCATAAAATTACAAGTAATAATCCAGCTCATGCTTCCCAGAATGACAGTTAATCATATTCTAGCATTCCTATGACCAAGTTCATTTCCATATCATAGCATTTCATCTTATGGTTCATATTTTTCCTACTTGGTCACTTGTTCATGCTATTCAATCCACAATCCATACTCATGCAAAATCAATATTCCATACTTCATCATTACTAGTCTAGATGCTATTCTCTATATTAGATTACATCCCATCTAAGTACTAAATCAAAATAGCCTGAATTTGTAATAAATACAAAAGGAAAGTGTGTATACCCCAAATGTTCACAAAAATTTCTTTGGAGAGTTAGGACTATATTTCAGGCTCGGGACTATTCGAAAGGCTCCGAAATACTCCCCCAACTCCGTGCTCAATCTGAAAAATTTAAATAGCGTTTAATGAGCAAGGCTCAGTAAGTCATTTATATAAGTGCAGAGTTAGAATTATACTATTCTATATGCCATGCATGATGTCATGTGAGGAAAATTTACTATCAGTCATTCTCTTATTCATCATGCGATCATATACCTGTCATATTCTCATATTCAATTCATCTATGCTTCAACATGTCATGAATGTCTAAGTTATGAAACCATGATATAACTTTGACATGTAATTATGAACGAGGTAGTTACAGTCATAAAACATGTAATACATATTTTTTAAACAAGTTCAAGACATGTATAATATCAATACATTTCATGTATTCTTTTAAGATGTGCTTGAAATATGCAAGCTTTTTCATTTCATGTCAAGTATGCTTTTTGAAACATATTTCATATCACAAATATTTTTTGAAATACATTTCATATCACATATGCTTTTTGAAGCACATTTCATATCATATATACTTTGAAAGTATATTTCATATCACATATAGCATCAAAATGCGTTTCATATACTGTAAATCAATATCGAGTTTAGAGTTCATTTTCATTTTAAAGGCATACTCTAAACTTCATTTCATATCATTTGAGACTAGGCTAGATCCCTATCTCTCTATCAATAAAGACTTAGTTCACTGTAGCTAGCAGTGAAGAATCATATCATCGTCCCATGGAAACCACTAGGGCGCTATCTATGGCCATAGACCTCATATCTCTCAGTCCCACTGATCAGGCAAGACTGAGACCTGTCCACGACTATTGTCGGACAAGCTTTTATACCTAATGAGTAATCTCAAATTAGGCGGCTTCCACTATGCTTTATTGAATTTAATTCTCTTAGGGTGCTTATAGTCTCATAAAACAATTCAATCTTTCGTATAAAAATAATTTAATGTACGTAATGCTTTTCTGAAGATCATTTACATGTATATACGTACATATGTGAAAACCATCATTTCATTCTTTTCAAAACCATATAAGCATCAAGCATTCTGATAAGCATGATAAGAATAAACCTTTTTCGTATTTCATGCATAATAATAAAGCATGCTTAATGGTAAAAGAATTCAAGTAGACGAAATGAAAGCAGTATAATGTAGTGCTCATGATTCACATGAATGCCTATCATTCCATCTCATGATGTCTATAAGTTTCTACCATAACGATTCATTTACGGTTAATATCATACCATTTTGGCATTTTATCGAGTCTAACATCGTACCTGCATTTCATTTCATTAAATCTAATCTCTAAGTATTCAATTCATTTTATCGTATGATTTAATCCTATACAGGATAATCCTACTTCTACGTTATATAAACGTCTTACCTAAGGCGAGGTTAGTTTGAGCGTGTCCGGCGTCCAGCTAGACCGTGTACGTTGTCCTCTTGGCGCACTACACATTCACAAGAATTTCGACTTAATAAAGTCTAGCTCAAGTTTGCAATACACTTATATAAATTTACACTCCAACATAATATCTATATATATATATATATATATTCCTTTCTTTAAAATTCCTTTCTTTTCTTTTATTTCCTTGCTCTTCTCGTTTCTTATCTTGTCATCGAGTAGTATATATATACACTAATATATATATATATATATATATATATATATATATATATATATACACACTTTCAAAAATCTGATGCATAGATTTATATATGTACCATGCTTACATATATTTATCCAATTTCTTATTTCCAAGCAAGCAATATGTATATGTGTGTGTGTATATATATATATATATATATATATATACATATATATTTTTAACACCAACATATTAAAACCTTAAATTTATTTATTTCATTTCCATATCTAAAAATATATATAAAATATATATTTCTTTTCTTGAATTCACCTTTCCTTCCTTTTTATTTCTTTTCTATTCCTTTACCTTAGGAGATCTTGGCAGTTTGGTGTGAAAATGCCCTCCTACGGCAGCCTTGCATGGAGACCACCCACGGCAGCAGCCCTTGTTCACACGTGAAACAGCCCCCTCTTTGTACTCTGGCTCAGCACCCAAACCAGCCAATATTAGCCCTTAAATGGCCTCACAATACAACCTAAAAAATGCCTCTCGAATCACTTCTGAAAAAACATCTCTCAACCCTTAAGTCTTGTTTGCTTCCAGCTTGTTTCCACGCTTAAAATCCTTTACATGAGGCTCGATTCTTCCATTATCCAACTCTGTTTTCAGATCTGGAAAGTGCCCTACTGTACAGGCCCCAAAACGTCACTCACCACGCATGAACGACCCTCCATTCGTCCCTAATTTCATACCTAGAATGAAGCCACGTTTTGCTCTATCGCTTTTTCAGCTGTCCAGATCTGTTACAATGCCGAAAGCCCTTGTCCAGCTCGCCTCCAATCAGCCTTTCTCATGCCAGACGTGCTCAGCTTCACTCTTTCTCCTTTTGTCGTGAAACTTCCCTTCTCCTTCACTATTTCCGTTTTCTTTCCCTTTTCACGTTTTTGCTTGGCAGCTGTTTTCCCCTTTTCTTTTTATTTATTTACTGTATATGAAATATATTTTATTTTTATTATCATTTCATTTTTTTTGTGATGGGAGAGTGCAGAATTCTGTCGGCTAAGGCAGAGATTTGGTCTGCTCATAGCAGACGGTTTGGTGAGTATAAGACTCACCAATTCTGCCACTAAGTCACCTATACCTATATATATATATATTTATATTTTATATATATATAATATAATATTTATGTATTTCAATACAATATACATATATAAGAGATATATATATATGTATGTATGTTATTCACTATATATATACATAAGTATGTATTCTTATTTATTTATTTATTCATTTACTTATTCATATAGTTGCACATATAAACATGAATATAAATATAAATTAAGAATATTCATATAAATATCAGTATAGATATTTCGCTTATATGTACCTATTTATATTCAATTTACTTATCTCTTCATCTTATTATTTATTTTTATCTCATTTAATCATTATTATTTACATATGCATTTGTATGCATTCGTACGTATTTTCGTTGCATGCATGCACCTCGTATGCATTTAACTAGTTTTCATGGCGTACACGATCGATCCTTATGTGTATAGGCACAACTCTTTTCGTATTTATTTAACGCACATTATATATACACATACGATATCCATGTATGTGTCAAGTTATTCCCGAAGATATCGATTCTCATAATTATAGTCGAAGTCATACATTTGCAAATTCTCAAAATTACATTTTATTCACTTAAATTAACTACTAAGTACATTCTTAGTTTAGAGGAGTTTACGGTTCTCACACAACCTCAGCCCGTACAACTCACATCGTAGCCTAGGTTCAATTTCCAGCTCAGCCTAGGTCAAATCTAATGGTAAGGTGTGATGTAAATCGTTACGACAATTTAATAAGTTAAATCCTTCTAAGTTTAAGTGTGACAAGGATCCTATGGCAACTGAGAATTGGGTGAAAGTAGTGGAGAAATTGTTCAGGTAGTTGAGGTGCTCTGAGATAAAGAAAGTTGGGCTGCTACCTTTTTATTTATAGATAAGGCGAAGTACTGGTGGAAGTTTACTAAGATAGTATTGGTGGCTAGACATCCAGTGGTGACTTGAGACATTTTCTTGGAAACTTTCCATAAGTAATATATTCCCCTCAAAGCACAAAAGAAGCTATAGTCATAATTTCTAAATTTATATTAGGGGAGTATGGCAGTTGATCAGTACGAGTCTAAGTTTATTGCCCTGAGCCACTTTGATCCACATACTATTAGAAGTGAAAAGCATAAGATCAAGTAGTTTTTGGTTGGTCTGAGGCCTTTTATCAGAAGTAGGCTAGCCCCATTTGTTATTTCGACTTACGATAAGGCCATCCGCAGAGCTCAGCTGTGTGAACAGGATTTTGAATTTCAACATGCGAAATTTGGGTCTTAAGGTAAAGGTAAAGGTAAAGAAAAATCTAAACAAGGCTTTGAAAAAAAATCAGATAAGAGACCAGTAAAGAAGACTAAATGGATTGTGATTAAAGAAGAAGCTACTAAAGAGGATATGTAAGTCTACAGACATCGATAGCTCCACAGCTACCAAGAAGGGTACTGCGACCCGATGTAAATAGTGAAGGTGCATGGCGACAAAACCTGTTATTGGGCTATGGGACCTTGTTTCAGATGTGGTCAAATGGGGAATTTGATTAAAGACTGCCCTAATGAGAAAGCGACAGTGCCAGCAGCACCAGTAGTTAAAGAACCAAAAATGGCTGCACCATTTGCACTAAGAGAACCATAACTGCAAATAAGGGAAAGAAGGCTATGACATAGGGCAAAGTGTATGCCATAGAGAAGGAGTCTACTAACACTTCATTTGATGTTATCAGGGGTAAGATTTCTATTTTTGATATAAATGTAGTTGTGTTAACTGATCCAGGTTCTATGCATTCATTTATATCTCCTGCATGTGCTACCAAGGTACCAATAGAACCTGAACCTCTAGGGTATTCACTGCAGATCAATATGCCCTTTAAGGAATCCCAAAGAACTGATATTTTGTATCTAACTGTCAGCTAAGAATAAGAGAAAAGGAAACAGTAACTGATCTAATTTTGTTGAATATGTATAATTTTGATGTCGTTTTAAGAATGAACTGGTTAGCTATGAATCATGTTAATTTAGACTGTTATACTAAGTATATCACTTTCTCTTATCCTGAAAAGTATATTATAAAACTTTCTGCTTAGAAATGAAATGAAAATATTTTGTTGAAATTTGTCTGAATGTGGAATCTCAAAAATATGTTTATTATTGAAGGGTTTATCGCATATGTGGAGGATGTTGAAAAGAAATGTCTGGAGTTATACAAGATCCTTGTCGTTGGGGATTTCCCAAATGTGTTTTCGGATAAATTACTGGGACTCCCTCCAAACAAAGAGATGGAATTCACCATTGATTTGGTTCTTAGTACAAAACCTATTTCTAAGCTTCCTTATTGAATGGCACTAGTAGAGCTTGATGAGCTAAAGAAGCAGCTCCAAGAGTTATTGGACAAAGGTTTTGTCTGTCCCAGTATTCTCTTTGCGGTGCACCAATACTGTTTGTCCAGAAGAAGTATGGTAGCCTATGACTGTGCATTGACTATCGGTTGCTTAATAAGGCTACTATCAAGAATAAGTATCCTCTACCCAAAATCGATAATCTATTTGATCAACTCAGAGGTGTTCAAGTGCTCTCTAAAATTGACTGAGGTCGAGATATCACCAGTTAAAAATTCGAGAAGGAGATGTCCCTAAAACAGCCTTCAGAACTTGGTATGGCCATTATGAATTTTTGGTTATGCATTTCGATTTGACTAACACCCCTGCAGCCTTTATGAATCTGATGAATGGAGTGTTTAAGCCTTATCTGGACAAATTCGTCATCATATTCATTGATGACATTCTAGTATATTTCAAGTCCCCATGGAACATGAGTAGTATCTTTATATTGTTCTACAAACCCTTAGGGATTGGAAGCTTTATGCCAATTTCAGTAAGTGTGATTTCTGGCTAAATCGTATTACATTTCTAGGACATGTGGTATCTAAAGACGGAGTGTCTATTAAGCCATCTAACATAGAAGCAATAGTACAATGGGACAGACCGAAGATGTAATAGAGATTCGGAGTTTTCTAGGTCTAGTCAGGTATTATAGTTGGTTTGGTGAGGGTTTTTTGCAGTTGGCTGCTCCACTGATGCGTCTTACATGCAAGGATGTCAAGTTCGAATAGATAGATGCCTGTAAATGTAGTTTCCAAGAATTGAAATGCAGATTGACCACTGCACCAGTTCTTACCATTCCGAGTAGCTCAAGGGGATTTTTAGTGTACAGTGATGCCTCCTCATTGGATTTGGGATGTGTACTTATGCAAAATGGTAAAGCGATCACTTATGGTTCCCGTCAGTTGAAGGACCATGAGAAGAATTATCCTACTCATGACTTGAAATTAGCTACGATGGTGTTTGCTTTAAAGATATGGTGGCATTACCTGTATGGTGAAAATTTTTAGGTCTACACTGACCATAAAACTCTTAAATATTTGTTCTCGCAATGTGAGCTAAATATAAGGCAGCATAGATGGATGGAGTTGCTAAAAGATTATGATTGAAAGATCTTGTACCACCCAGGGAAAGCAAATGTGGTGGTAAATGCCTTGAGCAAAAAAGGCTTGGGTATGGTTTCATATATGATGATTCGGGAATACAATATTTTAGAGTAGTTTGCGAGCTTCAGTTTGAATATTGCTCTTTCTGAGAGGTATGGTCTAACTGCTAGTCTTCGAATCAAGTCTAATCTGATGGGTCAGATCAGAGATGCTCAGAGGGAGGATATGGATTGAACTGAAGTTGCTAGTCAAATTTAGTTGGGTATTCAGTCAGAATATGAGATTGGCACAGATGGTATTCTGAGGTTCAGAGGCTGAATTTGTATTCCCGAGAACAGACAGCTAAGGGAACTGATTTTAATCGAAGCTCATATTTCGAAGTACACTTTACACCTAGGCAGTAACAAGATGTATCACAATTTACGTAAAGTATACTGATAACCTAATATTAAACGAAACATCGCCGAGTTTGTTGCAAATTGTCTCACTTGTCAGCAAGTAAATATAGAGCATCAGAAACCAACAAGATTGCTTCAACCTTTACCGATGCTGATGTGGAAATGGGAACATATCATCATGGATTTCATCATAGGTTTACTGAAGACTAGGAGGAACCATGATGCTATCTGGGTTATTATGGATAGATTAACAAAGTCGGTCCACTTCTTGGCTATCAAATCTATGATTTTTTTAGTGCCTTAGCCGACATGTATGTCAGAGAAATTGTCAAACTCACGGGGTTCCAGTGAGCATCACTTCTGATAGAGTTCCATATTTACCTCTCATTTCTGGGAGCATTTTCAGGATGCTATGGGATCTCGAATGAATTTCAGCATAGCTTTCCAACCAAAGATTGATGGTCAGTCCAAGCACACGATTAGATGCTCAAGGATATGTTGAGGGCTTGTGTAGTAGACTTTAAAGGCTCTTGGGATGACCATTTACCACTAGTAGAATTTGCTTATAATAACAGCTATCATTCCAATATCGGTATGGCACCATATGAAGCTCTTTATGGCAGAAGATGCCATTCTCGATTGGCTAGGAAGAAGTGAGTGATAGAAAGATATTAGCCTCCGATTTGGTTACGTAGGCTTCTAGGGATGTTCAGATTATTTGTGACAGATTGAAGACTATTCAAAGTCGGTAAAAGAGTTATGCAGATGTCAGACACCGACACTTGGAATTTTCAGTTGGAGACTCAGTATTCCTAAAAGTTTCACTATCTAAAGGTATAGTGAGATTTGGGAAGAAAGGGAAATTGAGTCCTTAATACATTGGACCTTTTGAGATCTTAGACCGAGTGGGAAATGTGGCGTATCTGTTAGCTTTACCACCAGAGTTATCTGGCATACATAATATTTTCCATGTGTCGATGTTACAAAAGTACCATCCAGATCTGTCTCATGTAATACAGTAGGAACCGCTGGAGATCAGAGAAGATATGAGTTACGTAGAGAAACTAGTTCGAATCTTGGATCGAAAGGAGAAAGTAGTACGATTTAAGACAACTCCTCTGGTAAAAATTTCTGACAATACCACACAGTAGAATAAGCTACCTAGGAATTAAGAGCTTGATGAAAGATAAGTATCCAGAGTTATTCGTCAAATAGGTGTGATCAAATTTAGAGGACCAAATTTTCTAAGATGGGAAGGATGTGAGATTCCCACTTCCCATTACTGTTACTTTACTGTTTATAAAGTTAAGATCAATGGATGTTTTATGATAGTTCGAATGTCATGTGTTTTGTAGGCATAACGGATTGGTGGACTCCACCAGATTTTGAGTGTTCTGATGGTGGTGAAACTCGACCAATATAATATTTAGAGTCAAATATTGAGATGGTAAGAATCTACATCTCAAACTTATTTGTTTAGTCATATTTTTGTTTAGTCATATTTTGAAAAACGTGAAACAAATTTAAAAATGATGATTTCATCCATAAGCCGACAAAACTTCCACAAATAACAATCAAACCAAGTTGAATTTTAACCAATTGATAGATGTAAAATAATTCTCATGTGAAGAAGTCCTATGCAATGTCAATAAGTTGACTAAATCACACAAAAAAACAAAAAACTACGCGATTTGACGTTGAGGAGTATTTTGGAAATTTCAACCATTTGACCAGTCAAACTTCAACAAAAGCTCATCCAACCATAAGAACATGTCGAATAGATGTATTTTATGACTAAATAAAATATTTTGAAGATTAGACTGATTGTTTTCAATGAAGTCAAATAGCTAAGGGCAAAATGGTCATATTTTAATGTTTTAAGGGTAATATGGTAATTTAAACATTAAGATATAAATATTTTAAAATGTTCAGCCCTTTCTTCCTCCAATTTTGACAGCCATCAGCTTCCTTCTCAATTCTTCTCAATTCCACCATTGTTAACACTTTGAAGAGAGAGAAAGCTTCAAAAACCTTAATCAAACAGCCTCCAAACTGAAAACAATCTTCACCATCCATGTTAGCTTTTAGTGATCTATCTTTTGGCACCAAAATGAAGTGCCAAAGTGGGCAAAATCAAGGTGTAAGGGGCCTTTCATATTCGGCTAAGGTGAGAGAAGAGGAAGCTTGTGTTTTTTTCATGGTTTATGATTGTACACTATGTTTTTAAGATGTTTAACTTGTCTTTAAGCTTGAATTGAAGTAGAACTATGAGATTCTCTCTCCTAAGGTTTTAGCCAAGCTTGAATGTCCATGAATGTGATGTTGTTTGATGTGATGATGATGTAGAATAATCATAGAACATGAATTTAAGCTTGAATTGTTGAAATGAGACATGTAAGAGAGAGAGAGAGAATGAATTCAGCCAAGGTGAAGGGGACATTGAAAGAGTGTTCAATTCAATGTGTTTTGGGTCTTAAAATATTACACAAATTAATAAAAGACTATAAGCGCAGTCAGAATTGAAAACGGAAGTGATTTAACTGTATTGCAGTATTAGCACTAGTATAAAGTAGACCGATTTTGCCACTGTAGTAGGCAATGTAGTAGGTCTAGTGGTGTTAAGTAACCTTTGTAACTGATGTGTGGTGATTTTACTGCATTTGTAATGTGTTTTGTAGCTTGGGAGGCAAAAACAAATACTGGTGTTAAGTAGCAATATTGCGTAATCCGAGAGGTAAGGGACATATATAAAACCATGGGATACTGTGCTGCATTTGAAATGATGAATCTGATTTGAGGCTTTGGTTGAAAATTGTGGAACTGGATTGTGGATACCAATTGTGTTTTCGTGTAGAAAGGCTAGAGTAGATAGTACGTTATGCTGAAATTTCTTAAAATTCTTAGAGTTATGTTTGATATGATTTTGAAGGTTAAAAATGAATTAGAATAAGATTTGGATATGTTTTGATAAGAATACCTCAACTGCACTCTGATTTTATAACTCAATTCTGAATGCAATTTGATTGATTTTTGCTCATTTCATGATATCTGCATGTTTTTGTATCTTTGTTGCGCATAAATAAAATATTTTGAACTTTGAATTTTGCACGGCAATTTTTGGTGAATTTTTATAATTCGATGGTAATAAATTCTGTTTTGATTCCTTTTTGGATTGATTGAAAATATAAGCTATGATTTAACTTCTTAAAATGAATCTGAACTGATTTATGAACTGTTTTGAGACTACTGTCCCTATAGCTACCTGTAGGTACATGCACATTCGTTTCGTTCTGTTCGATGATGTTTGATACTGATCACGTCACCAGCACTCACAATTGTCACCTAATCAGTGCACTTTGTGGACTTTTGACTATGGCCATAAATCTTTATTATATTGCACGAGTCTATTTGGTGATGTTTACTCTCCACTATTTTCCATTATGGGGTGGTAAATCCTTGGCTAATCAAGGCACTCCCATATGACTATTGCTTTTCTTATTTATTAAGATGTATAATATAAGTTCTGCTTTGAGTTCCGTACTATTTTCTGAGCACATTTGTTAAGTTTTGATTTTGAACTTCTAAACTATTCTGAATGATTATTTCATTAATTATCCAAATGATTCATGCATAATTTGCTAGCAAATATCCGATTAGGGTACTAAATTCCATGAACTCCCTATAGTTGGAATTAGATGCCGGGACAAGTGAGGTGCTTTAAAACATCCTTCTATACTCAGCCTGACTACCTAACCAACTATAGTATCTTTTTTGATTCACGTACCTTTAGATACTCTGATTTTTGTTTTTCGAATAAAAGCATGTTCTATGATACCTGCATATAGTTATACATAGTATCAGCTCTTTATATATGTTTCTTACTGGGTATAAGCTCACCTCCCCCCTTTTCCCTTCTAGATTATCTACAGTAAATACTTATTCTGCTCAGGAGGTATCCGTACGATATCCCTTAAGCGACTTTCACCGTCTATTAAGGTATAGAATTTTGTTTTATATATTCAGACTATGTATAGGTATGGTACAATGTGTATATAAATAGACCTTGGGATGTAAATTAAATGTTGAACAGTTAAAGATTTCACATATGTATTCAGTATGTGTGAATCTATACAATGTAGTTCCTGGGATATTCAGTGAAATAAAATCTTAAATATTGTTTAGTGTGTTTGTGTGACACTCAGACAGCCCAACCAAATATGTGAAAGTATAAGAAAATAATGTGATTTTTTTATATTCCAGACGTGACAGCAATGAAATTAGATTCCATTGTTGATAAAGCCACACAAGTATGTTTCTTAGATGACCAAGAAATAATTGCACCAACTATGGTGAATAACCAACCATTGGTTGATTTGAAACTTCTCTTTTCTGAAGCTCTATTAGCATCAATATAACATTATAGAACTGAAGTTTCACATTTATAGTGCAAACCATAATCTAAAGTATGCTTTAAATATCTTAACAATCTACTTAATTCATGCCAATATGTCTTAATCTATGATGCCTCTATCAATTAGAATCATTAACATCAACAACATAAGCATAATTCAAAGAATTTTTATTGATATTGGAAACATACATATGGTCTTTAGCATATCCCTTCCTAACAAATAATCCTTTCTTAGAAATAATCACTTTTTAAGAATCAAACACAACTTTAAACCGATGTCATCAAATTTCTTTACAGAAATTAAACTCTTCCTAAGGTTTAGGATGTGATACACATCTTGTAAGGTCAAACCTTTTCAGAAGTTAAAGCAAGTTTGATTGTCCCTTTGCAACAATTTTGCAAGTTGAAGAGTTCCTCATACAGATTGACTTGTCCTCATTTATCTCTTTAAATGTCTTGAAGACATATCTAAATAACAAGTTGCCCCAAAATCAATCCACCAATCCTCTTGGTTTTCAACCATAAGAACTTCGATGACTATTGCAACCATATCATCTTTAGTCACAATATTGGCTTCACTTTTCTTACCATTTTGGAGGTGACATTCTTTTGCAATGTAGCCATTCTTTACACATACATAGCGAGGACCTTTCTTCTTTTTGAAGTTTTTGTCAAACTTGTTAAACTTTCCCTTCTTCTTCGAAGAGTTCTGCTGCCTCTTGTTTTGGTGAGTTTTGTTCTCACTTTCAGTTTTGTTCTCATTAGGATGTTCAACGTTATGCACATTATAGTCCCTTTCATCTCTTAAACAAGTTATACTTTCAATCTAAATATGCTTAACCAATTCATCCAAGGAAAATGACTTTTTCTTGTGTTTCAAATAACTTTAATAATCTTTCCTAGAAGGAAGAAGTTTACTAATTATGGTAGACACTGGGAAGTTTCAAAAATTGGTTCTCCAACATCATTGCATTTAGTAGCAATATCATTCAAATCATTAACTTGATCAATGACAGGTTTAGAGTCTATTATTTTAAAGTTCACATACCTTTTCACAAGGAAAGATTTGTTTCCAGCATCATTCTCATACCTTTTCTTAGTTGCACGCCATAACTCCAATGTTATGTTGTGTTTGTGGAACACCTTGAAGAGTGAGTTGCTGAGTGCTTGAAAGATTCAAAGTCTGCAAATGTAATCATCTTCAGGCCACTTTTATTGTTTTATTGTAAGTTGTCCATTGTTGCTTTCTTCTTGGGGAAGTACTCATGAATAACATATGCAACCTTTAAAAAACTGACTTGACAGTATATCTTTATGCTCCACCTCTTGTAATTCAGGCCATTGAACCTTTCTAATTTCTTCACTTCATAAACATGAGGCTTAAATTCAAGAGTCGCCATCTTGAAACACTATTGTTCTTAAATTGTGGTATGAAAATGCTGCTTGGCATGGATGGTGTACCGGTCCAAACAAGTTGAAGAAGACGAAACTTTGTTAGGCAAGGCATTTCCAGGAAGCTATCTTAAGAACAATAGTTTCCTCACACTGGTACAAATGGTTTAAGAAATGTTGTTCCCAAGATACAATGCCTACTTTTAGAGAGGTTCAATTGCACTTTGAGACTCTCTTATAAATTCACTTGAACCAAAACTAGAAGAAGAGTGCAAGAAAGGAATTTCATAATTTTAGAGAAAGATATGAATTGATTATGTTAGATTCAATGAAAATAGAAGTATTTATAGGCTTAAAACAGTGTTAGAAACACCTTTCCATGATTAGACATCTTTAAGGTGACGAACCATAACTTTTGGAGTAAAGAGTCATATCCAACTTATACATTTTAAGAATTTCTAGAATAGGAAGTCGAATACCCAAAAAAGAGAGTCGACTTCCCTATTGTATTTTTAAAACGAAAGCTATTTAAACTTAGGGCAGTCGGTTATCCCTTAAGGGCAGTCGTCAGTTGCCCTATAAGGAAGTCGAATTCCTATACAAAAAATATTTCCAAAAGGCTTCGGTACATAGGGCAGTCGACCCAAACTCATTTTTACACTTCAAATTTCATTTTATTTAATACAAATGCAATCTAAATGATTTTAAAATATGTATATTTGGCAATATATGCAACAACCTGAGCTAGGAGTTGTTCCCTATGTGGGCATGCTTGTGCAACAAGCACTTTCACACACAGCCATGCTTGTGAGGGAGCACTAGAACACGAAGACCACAATGTTATATGCCAGGCTTTCTAGAACTCTTGAATAGCTTTGAAGAAAGGACTTTCCAACATCCGAAAAAATAAAAATAATAAGTTATAATTGAACAATAATTGGAGGGAGAATTAAAGTAGCCTTAGGCAAAACTATATATTTTTGGTGTAGGGATTAAACGTTGTTGCATAGGATTTTGCAGGTATCCATGGCTGTTTAAGTCAAACCAGGGAACCGTTGCTTCCAACAAAGTAAAAGATTTTCAGCTTTTTCTGTAGAAATTCTCTCGTCTTCATCAACCATTAGGTCTTTTACCATTTCCCAAGTTGATTTTGTAGTAGATGATTGGATTGATTGGAGCTTCAAGTGAGATCTTCGACGCCACACATGCATTGAGGCTACAACATGGTTTGCAATCTCAAGAGCAACATGTTGAGAGGATAGATCAAGAAAATCAAGCAGGCACTATTGAAAATTGAGCAAATGTAATTTACCTATAAATAAATGAATAACAAACATGGGATAGGATGCTAATCATCCTATCATTTAAATAATCCCATGTGCCAAACATGCACTAGGTCTCTAAGACAAGTTCTTCCATTCTACACAAAAATTTAAGAAAATATATGTCACATAAACCTTGAATAGTAAGGTAAATAATGAACCATGGCAGTACTTCTCTGATATAAATTTGATCTATAACAATTAACCAAGGTGGAACAGTAGCTAGAATGCAACAAATTAACAAAAGAGCCAGTTGGCAAAACTAACAAAGGCTTGCAGATTTTCCATCAACCTAAATGCGGCTAAACTTGATCATGGGCCGGGCTGGGCTCTGGTCGGGCCCATGACAGGTAATAATAAGTTTTATGTATGCCCCGACCCAGCCCGATCCGAATATAATTTTTTATTTATTTGTTTTTTTAATTATTTTATACCCTTTAAATTTTGATTTAATTTGTCAAAATTTGTATATCAATTTCCATATTAAATATTTATAATCATGTTTATTAATCAATAATGTTTTATATACATATAATTATATTATACTTAGTAAATATATATAAAAAATTTAATTAATATTAAAATATAAAAAATTATAAATTATAAATTCGGGTCGGGCTAGACCCGGACTTTGAAAGGTCAAGCCCAAGGCCCGGCTCGATTTTTAAACGAGCCTAAAAATTTTGCCCAAGCCCAGTTTATTTCATCATATATTTTTGTCCAAACCCGACCAAATTTCAAACAGGCCTTCGGGCTTAGGCGAATAGCCCAGCCCTTAAGCAGGTCTAAATGCAGCTCATAAAAAATAAAACATAAATTATAACTATTTTCCTAACCTTTGGAAGAGTGCCCAAGCACGAGTTTGGAGCTTCCATTTCGGACAAAGAAATGCTGTTGATGGCCATATTTTAATTAAGGTTAAAAGCAGTCTTTTTATCTGAGAATATTTTTGTCTCAAATTTTTTGAGTGTGAAGACTAATTTTTAAAGCGCATTTATAAGTTTTCAAAGACAAAAACTTTTCACATCATAGGTGCATTTAGATAGCACTTGGGTTGTGAAATTTTTAAACCCCTTTTCATTGGGACCAGGAGGGTGGAAGGGTTGGTGGAAAGGTGAAATACCCTTCCACTTTTGTTTAACTTTTTTTTAATTTATATTTATTTATAAAAACTTTGAAATATATATTTTATTTTATAAAATAGTAAATTTTTTTAAAAATTTTAACTTAATAATAAAATAGTAATTTATATCAAATAATTTTATGAGTTTTTAATTATTTTATTGATTTATAAATATAAAATATATTTTATAAATTTTATTAGATATAAATTTTAATCTAATGCCTATAATAGTCATTTTTGTTTTTTCACTACACTAATTTTATCACTACCGTTGCAACTGCATCCAAATACATATCATTGTTACACTATCTAATTTCATTGCTAAAGTAACTAATATCATCGCTAGCATTGTTTTCAATCTCATTAGAGTCAATTTCATTATCTATCCAAACTAACCCTTGATAGATAGTTAATGTGATTACAATATAACTATTAAAATTTGATCTGATGATTCTTATCTCTTGAGTTATTAAGTATAAGGTTCGGCTTAATTTTTCCTTCATCTTTATATCTTCCTACGAACAAAAGTGAATATGTAACTACTATGTGTTCTTTCTCCATTATTAAAAGAAAAAAGGCAAAGGACTTGCTTTCACCTTTTCAGTTAAATAGTGAATATTTCATGAAATATTGTATCAATGCAAATAGTAATTTCACCTCTGTAGTTTAAATTTCGTTGATTTTGATTTTTAATACCTTTTACAGGTATGAAAGGTAGAGCTGTCCAAGGGTTGGGTCGTCCATTGAATTGAAGTCCGAAAGTCGACCTAATTTTTAAAGAGCTTGGGTAAAAATATTGAAGGCTATGCAACTTCATTTTCCCGTTTATTTTTTTGGCAAGCCCCTAAACCTAATTATCATTTCTTCCGCAAGCTTATCCTGTTTGTTTGTTTTTTCTAAGCTTGATTCTTCTCTCATTATTATTATTATTGTATTTTCCTCTTCATTCTCCAAATATTGATTTCAGTGTCAAACATAAAACAAGGACGGCTCATGAATTTGTTTCTTTCTCCCACAGGTTGTACCAGCCAAAGAACCTGTACTAAATTTGCTTTAAATCATAAAATAGAAAAAGAAAATTTGAAGGAAAGTTTTAGAAGGTTAAAAATATTACCTGTTGTTTATTTTTTTTCCAATTTTTAATATGGTAGTATAGTTTCTTTTAATAATAATAATAATAATAATAAAATTTATATATGATACACTAATAATATATAGTTTTTATATACTATTAAAGCATCGAATATTAACACCTCATCAATAAGTTTTTATGAGCAAATTGAAAAAAATTTACTTTTATTTATTTTTAAGGGCTTGACATTTTTTTAGTTTGCTTATTAATGAGGTGTAAATCATTACTGCATTGATAATGTATAGAGATTATCAACTGTCAATACATCATATATATAAACCCATAATAACAACAGGATTTATAAATAATGCATTGACGGTATATAGCAATGTATTAAAGATTAACACCTCATCTTATGAGCAAATTAAAAAAAAATTATTTGTATTTATTTTTAAGGGATTTGACATTTTTTTAATTTGTTTATTTATAACGTATTAATATTTGATGCATTAACAGTATATAAAAATTATACACCGTCAGTGCATAATAATAATAATAATAATAATAATAATAATAATAATAATACTATAAGACAACATCAGAACAAACTAAAAAAATAATCTCTACATATTAACGGCGTTAATTTTTATACAAAGTAATGCACATATTTTTTATATTACAATACACAAATGTTAATGCCTCATCGATAAATAAATTAAAAAAATATTAAATTATTAAAAATAAATACAAAAAAATTTTTTCGTACTTATAAAAACTTATTAAAAATGTGACGTTCGTGCATTCACGGTATATATAAATCCGTACTCATCTTAACAAACCGGACAAAAAAGCTGCAACATTTTCTCCGTTCCGTTTTTTCCATTTAAGTTCTGTTTCAAAACTTGAAAAAACTTCACATAAACATTCTCTCTTCAACATTTCTAAACGTTTCAGCTCCCCGATCACTGGAGCTGAACCAGACCGAATCAAAATTTTGTTTTTCTTTTAAAAGACCAAATGCCTAATTCTGAAATCACAGCCGCGCAACTTTAACACTCTCTTTCCTTTCTACGTTTCCATGGACCACATTGTAACCGTTTCCACCAACTGCGAAGAATCCGTTACCGCTAATGGCGATGATGGTGATTCCAAACCCGTTGATCACGACGCAGGAGGCGGCAGCTGTTGTAGGATAGGCGGCAGCATTGCGGAGAGGAGGGCGGCAACGTGCGGGTTCAAGGCGGAGAAGATAAGAACGGCGAAGTTCCGGGCCTCCACAAGCCCCTTGGACTCCCCATCGGCTCGGTCGCCATATCTTACTATTCCTCCTGGGGTTAGTCCCACTGCTTTGCTGGATTCTCCTATTATGTTGCCCAACGCTCAGGTACCATTTCTTCACTAATCGTGTTTTATTTTTTCTCATTTAATAATTCTTTCCATGATGAAAGTTTTAAATGCTCTGGAAAAAATTTCAGAGGAAAAATTGAAGTATTTTATTTTGACTGACACAAATTCATCTTCAATGCTTCATTTTAGTGGCAAAGGTCATCTTTTAGGCTATGATTGCTCGATGGCTTTTTACCCTTTAAAAAAAATTCCGGAAGCAAATAGCCAAATGTCGATTAGGTTTTGAATTAAAATTGTAATTTTTTTCCAAGAATTATAAAATTAAATTTGCTGATTAATTTGGGAACAGAATACGTGATTTTACAATAATATAGAGTGTAATCATTTGTAAGTTAAAAAAAAAGTAACTAACAAGCAAAGCCTTAGTTGTCTAGTGACGGCTATGTTTTTTTTGTAAATTTTGTTTTTTTACGTGCATTTTTATTAGATTCAAGGATGGTGGCCTTAAATTTTGCACCAGACATTGTGTACTTATAATATGAAAATCATGGTGTATGGGTTTAGATAAATCAGGCATTTCTTATTGCATTCATAGTTTGAGGTTTGCATCAGCATATAATTATTTAGATTATTTTCTGTCTTTGGCAGCCTCAAAATCTAGCCTCCAAAGGAAATATTTAGTCATCAGGTGATAAGTCAGCTGTTGAAGGAAACTAGAAACTAGTATCAGGAAAAGCTCATGGATTATCGAAACAAACTCTTAAAACCCCTCACTGGATGCTAAAAGGGTTTCTTAATGTCTGGTGTTATTGTTTGTAATCTTGATTTGTTATATGAGATCTGAACGCTGAACAACTTATTCAAGTGCATTTCAACCAAGTTTTTTGGGGTGTTGAGGCAATGATGAAGCTCAGTTAGATTAAGTGAAGCATGTTAGGAAGCACTAATAAGTATTGTGTTCTTCATGAATTATATTATTCTTGCCTTATGTTTTATGAATTATATTTAAAAGAAAAATGAAAGTCCTCTGGTTAACAATTTTTTTTTTTAATTTGTCATCTGTTTAAAGAAAATCACCATATACATATTAAAAAAAGTTTTATCATTTTAACTGATAGAGGAATTAATATCTCAAAGTTTTTATTTCATGCATAGCACTGGATTTTCCAGTAGCATGTTCTCTTGATGATTTCTGTTTCTGGCATAGGCATCTCCCACCACTGGAACATATCGGGTACCCCTGCTCAATCAGGATGGTCAAGTGCTGAATCTTAACAATGGGGACAGAGACAGCAATATGGTTTCTTCCTTCACCTTCAAGCCACAGAATATGGATTCTCAGCCTAGCTTTTCTTGTTTGGAAAATCAGGTGATTTCCTTCTATTCTAGTAGTACTTTGTCAAAAAGTTTAAATCCCTGCTGATGGCTGCCAGATTTATAAACTTAACATATTCCTAATCCTTCTCAAGTGTCATATACAAACTGCTTAGGCAATGATTTTATCTAAACTTTGGCTTTTATAGTTATGACTTTTATGTCTTGTTTACAGCTTTCATTTCAACTTTATTTTACCTATTTGTGTATAGAGTATTCTTCATTGCGCATTGCTTCTCTTCTCCATTCCCTTTTGTAGTTACCTTTTGACATATTTTTATTTTTTGATGCAAGAACAGTTTTGTGAATCAAGATAGACCTGGCAATCTCAGACATGACACGAACACGATACGAATAAATGACACGAGATGACACGAGGTTAAAATTAAGTAAAATTAATATATGAATATGATAAAAGCTAAAAATAACATTTTGAGTTTTTCGTGTCGACACGAACATGGTTTTACATGACACGAAAATAAATTATGAACACGAATTACCAGGTCTAGATCAGGATTATGTTCATTTTACTACAAAACTGTTGATATTTGCTTTTGGGTAGATTTCTACAGCTCCCTATGAAATTAATCCCTTGTCTTATATATGATCGAATTTCCCTATTATTACATGTCTTTGTTCAGTTGGGTTTTGGGAGTTAGTCAGTTCTGAACTTCTTCAGATGCAGTATCCTAGGGTGTTAAAATAGGAATATTAGGCGCTAATTGTGCCGGTAAAACTGTCCTTCTTTGAGAATTTTGGTTCAATGGAACCCAAGTTATTCCTAAATTCTATTGACCTTGCTCTACTATAAGCAGATAGTTCAGAATGTCGTCTTTGTTCATTGTGGTTGTAAATTTATTGGCTTTGTTAATCACGTCAATCTCCTCAGAATTCAGTTTGCTTGTGGATATGCATTATCATCAAATGTTTATGTTGTGATTAATCTAACTTTCATTTTTTAGCTTTAGTAGGAAAACAATTTTTGTTAGATAGTTTGTGAACCTGCAGTTCATCTACAGATTAATTGATGTCTAACATTATGTATGTTCTTTGTTATGGTTGATATTCTTGATCAAAATATCAGGAGCAATCCTAAAGGGGAGTGATGTCATCCTGGCAGGCAGTTGAATTTAGAGAAATTTCTGGATTAGATTATCAAACATGCAGTCCCTATCACTTGTCACATGTGTATTTAGGTGTTTCATATAAAACACTATTTCAGTTAGTGATCTCTTTTATTTGTGTAGGTTTCTTCCTCTTTCAATCTCGTTCAGAGAGCTGAGGTTGATAATCAATCTCTTGTCCATTTGGATACCCCTTTGGATTTTGAATTTCCTGCAGAATTTTCCAAAGAAGCTACTTCAAGGAGTTTTACAGCAGATTCGGTTGCTGAAGTCAAAGTTTTAAATAACATTGTGAATGATAACACTAATTTGGGATTCCATCCTTCTGAGTTGGCTAGTTATCAAGTGTCTATGCAGAAAGAGCCTCTTTATGAGCAAGAAGTCAGCACACACCTTTCGGAAGGTGATCAGAAGGGAACAAGCACTGCAGTGGGAATGGCAAGAACATCAGAAGATGGATATAATTGGAGGAAGTATGGACAGAAACAGGTAAAGGGTAGTGAATATCCAAGAAGCTACTATAAATGTACCCATCCAAATTGTCATGTGAAGAAGAAGGTAGAGCGTTCACTTGATGGCCAAATTACTGAAATCATCTACAAGGGTGCCCATAATCACCCAATGCCTCAGCCTTGTCGTCAGCCATTGCTTGGGTCAACTTTAACATCTGATGAAGTGTCAGAGAGTGCAGAAGGCAGTGGAACTGGTGTCAAAGTTGAAGGTGGTTTAATTTGGGGAAATACCCAAGCAGGTTCAAAGGATATTAAGCTTGGATCTGATTGGAGAGCTGATGATCTGGAAAGAACATCCTCAACATCCGTTCTAACTGATCTTTCTGATAAACTATCAACTGCTCAAGGGAAATCTGTGGGTGCATTTGAATCGGCTGAAACTCCAGAGTTTTCATCAACACTTGCTAGTCATGATGATGATAATGATGATAGGGCTACCCAGGGAAGTATATCACTCTGTGAAGATGCAGCTAATGATGATGAATCTGAGTCAAAAAGAAGGTAAGTTTCTGTATTAACATTTAGGTAACTCCATGAATGTGTATCTAAGGGTCTATGCTATTAGCTTCAACTGACATATTTTTCTTTGTTATACACTTTTCATCACAGGAAGACTGAGAGATGCTTGACTGAGATGCATGTGGCTTCTGGGGCTCTCCGTGAACCAAGAGTCATTGTGCAAATAGAAAGTGATGTGGACATACTCGATGATGGCTATCGTTGGAGGAAGTACGGACAGAAGGTTGTCAAAGGAAACCCTAATCCTAGGTACCAAAACTTGTCAGCTGTCTCGCTTTCTTGCTCTATCACATTTCTTTTGCATGTGCAACTAAATGAATCATCTAAAGATGCTGGGGTAAATGTTATGTATATGCTTCAAGCATGCACATTTCTGCTGATTTTATGAGGGTCAAATTCATGTTATTTATTCTCAAAGCTTGCCCAAAAAAAGATCTAGTTTCATTCTTTCACATATAAAACCTGTTGAAAAACTTTTGTTCTCTGTCTCATAGGAGCTATTACAAATGCACAAGTCCTGGTTGTCCTGTGAGAAAGCATGTGGAAAGAGCATCACATAATCTAAAATGTGTACTCACGACATATGATGGAAAACATAATCATGAAGTTCCAGCAGCCAGAAGCAGCAGTCATGTTAACTCAAGTGGTGGTAATTTACCCCCAAACGTGCCCAACACTCAAGCCTCCCTGGCATTTTCCAGAAATACCCATGCTCTAAAGCCTGAAACACCAATCGAAGATACTGTACCTCCTTTTGATCAAAAGACTGATTTTAAATATGAATATGCGAGGCCTAGTTTTCTTGGGGATTTCAGCAATGAGATGAACCTTGGGGCAGCTTCTCTGGCTTCTGTTTACCAAATGAAGTTTCCTTACATACAAAAAGCTATTCCTTATGGCTCTTTTGGACTGAACCCAAACTGCATTGCAACTCATTCATCTTGCTCAACTGCCTCAACAGTTCCGACTTTTCCAATTTCAATGCCAATGAATCTTCCGACATCTGCAAATCTATCATTGGCTGGTTTTGATATTAATAATGGTGGAAAATCAACTGGTCCAACTCACTCTTTCCTTCCAGGGAAACAATTAAAAGAGGATGGTATAAGGTTCTATGGGATTAAAAAGGAGCTAAAGGATGACAACTTCTATGATCCTTGCCTTCCCATTGCTGACCATGCTAGTGGATCATCATCATCATCAGTCTATCAGCCGGCCAATTGAAATTTTCCATCCTAGATCGCATTTATTTGCTTCTTAGCAGAGTCTTTAAGATGTTGGGTTCTACCTGAGTTCCTCCAGAATTAAAGGTACTTTCTCTTGCTATGTTGCTGAATTATCATATATGTAGTTTTTCTCCTTCACATCTTTGCTGATTCTTATACAAATTTCTAAGGAATATATATGTATGTGATCCTTTATGATTTTCAATTTTATACATAGAAATTAAATATTACAGGTTAAAAATTGGTTGTATCTTGATGCTTCATGCTTATGTGTGAAAATTGTTTCGTAATGTTTTAATATCTAATTGTTATACACGTATGAAAGGAAAACATTGAGGCCCAAACCTAAGATCTCAGGTAATGTCCCTATCCCACCCTATAGGGTTGGGCTGTTCTCAATTTCAATCTCCAAGCACTGACACTCCTTTGACTTATTCGAAGCAACTGCTGCTCTAACTATCATTAATGTGAATGCTTTCATATGCTAGATTTGAAATTGAAAATAACTCTTTTGTGGCGTATATTCCATTCATTGGAATGTGGTAAGCCATCAGGAATGCTTTCATATGGAACTCGGAATGGATTTGATTCTATCTGCTGAGTCTGGATTCTTACGTCTGTTGCTAGTGAAGATTGTTGATAAGTAGGTGCATGTATGGTTAAATATAATCAATGTACCATGTTATGTCCTTGAATGTCATCTGTTTGCATTTGCAATTTTAATTATATTACTGAAGCTGTGTGCGATGTCTCCAAGTATGCTAGGGCTATTTACACTTTGATTAAAGGATTGCTTATGGGATTTTCGAATTTTCTGTCCATTTTTTAGCAGGTATGGGATTGGCTATCTATTTTGCATGCCTTCAATTGTCAGCCGAAGAAAATAATGGCAAGGAAGAACCTGGTAAATGATAGCAAATGCTCTGTAGCTGGTTTACAGGGACTATTTTGCAAGCAAAGAAATTGATGGCAGTGTAGCTTGACCAGTTTTTTCCCCTTCATTTTGGTAATTGGACTTAATTTAGATTACAATAAATGTTGGAATGGCTTAATTGAATAAAATAAAAGCATCCAGGATAGCAGCTGAAGTGCTCATTTCAGAAAAGTTTTATCCCCAAATCATATTATTTCAATTCCATATTTTGACTTCAACAACCATTAATTATGGATCTGACCAGCTTCATTGCAAAAAAAAAAGAAGATTAAACAATTTGAAGTTTTCCTAGAAAAAAAAAACATTTGAAATAGAAATATTATGTTTTTTTTCCCTCAAAATTAAAAATGGGGTGATATGCACTTACCCATGCAAATTAGGTTTTACTTTAGATATCTTTGGAAGTTTATGATTTTACATTAATCGATCGGTAGGATTTTTAAAAAAAAAAAATTGTAGCTGTTGGCTATAAAGTAAAGTAGGTGGAGAATTTGTTTTAGAGAAATTTTAAAAACACTATAAATAATTATCTTTACATTTTATTACTAAACACATCACAATTTTCCAAAAAAAAAAAACTCTTTTCTTTCTCAAAATTATAATAACTCATCAAACTAATCACAACTTCTAACCTTTTATATTTTTTTTTCTTCAAATCCTTAACAGAATCACATTTTCTTCTGTATTGTTATCTATATTTCCGAGAGAAGGAAAAAATATGGGTTCCTTAAGCCAAAATCAAAGGCAAAATTCCTGAGATAATTTTTTTTAAAAAATTTATGGGCCTTTGTGTTATTTGCATGTAAAATCTAATGTTACTGCAACTTGGAAATGGTCTTGCGCTGTGCAAGATTGATGAAATGCGTTTGAAAGGCCAAATTTTCTCGGGTTTCTGCTTTCTTTGGTATTATAATTGCAAATATTCATGGCAATGACAAGAGAGTGGGTTCCCTGCATTAGAAAATAAACTCAATTTTTTTCCCTCAAATCTTACCCCTTCTTTAATGCTTTCTTCTTATATACTATCATATAGCTTTCTTCAGTCAGATTTTTCCTTCTTTTTTTTTTTGATCTTTATAAAATTACAGGAGAAATTTTTGAAAAGGTTGAATTAGGTCGAAAGAAGATACAGTGGTGAATAAAAAACATTAAAATTATTAATTCAATGTTAAATTTGTAATTTTATTTGAAGATATTTTTGTCTTATAGTTATTGAAGCGTAGAAATATGTTTGGATGTGCATTTATAAGCCCTTTTTTTTGTTTAATTGATAATTTAATTAAAAATAAATTTTACTTTTTTGGAAAACTTGAAACCTCAAATTAAATTTTTTTTTTTCAAATACGAATTGAGCAGCGAATGATATGCTGCCCTAACCATCTCTAAATGAAATTCACATTCAAACGTAGGTACTAAGATCGATAGCAATTTATATCTTGATACTAACTCCTATCAAATTTATAATATATATAACCATTATATATTATTGATGATTATATGGCATAGATTCTTATCAATAAGACATAATTATTAAATTTAAGAGAAAATCAACAACCAAATTAAATAAATTATAAAATTAATATAAAACTAAGAGATATTTAAAAAAATAAGAATTCAACTTAAAATTTAAAAATTGTAATTTTTTATCATTAAAACAAAATTTATAATATTTTAAAATAATTAAAAAAAAAACCTTAAAATCTAAACCGAACTCAATCTCATTCAAATTATTCTTGGACTCATCCTATTTTATCAGTCCTACAAACAATGGAGTCCATGGAATGAAACCCAGCAGCCGGCAAGCCCACAGCCCACTTCATAGATAAGCCTACGCCGTTCTTTATATTCCCCAAACATTTCGCCTCGTATTCCCATGCCCCCCAATAATTCGAGCATATCCGCAATAGCCTAGCCACCGAAGGAAAAGCAACAAAACAAAAGCTCCTTAATCACCTAGGCTAGGGTTTTTGTCTTTGGTTTTTCTTTTTCCTTTTTCATCTTTATCATCTCTCGATCATGACGGGCAAAGCCAAGCCCAAGAAGCACACGGCCAAGGAGATCGCCTCCAAGGTCGACGCCGCCACCACCAACCGAGGAGGTGGCAAGGCTGGATTAGCTGACCGTTCGGGGACGGATAAGGGTGGACATGCCAAGTACGAGTGTCCTCATTGCAAAACAACGGCTCCAGATTTGAAGTCGATGCAGATTCATCATGATGCCAAGCATCCCAAGATTCCCTTCGAAGAGTCAAAGCTTGTGAATCTTCATACTAGTTGTGTGGCTGAGTCTTCCAAGCCTCGTCCTGGTGTTAGGGGTAGCTTTAAAAAGTAAAAAAAATCGTTGTTTTGGTTAAGATTTGGCGCTTTGGTGATGTTTTCGAATCTGGGTTTGCTACTTTTTATCTTTTCTGGTTCTTAATTGTTTGTGATGGTCATAGAGATGGGAGAGAAAATGGGGGTTTAGTTGAAAAAAGGTTGGATTTTGGTTTTTGTAAAGCCTCCGTTGATTATGATGATGATGTATATTAAACCATCTTGATTATGATGATGATGATGATGACGATGGTGAAGTTATTGCTTCTTTATTTTAATCCTACTGAAGTGTTTGTGGAATACATGGTTCTTATCTTGTATTATTATATGCTTTTTCTTTTATTTGTGTGTGTGTGTGTGTTTATGAGCTCAAGAACATGTTTCTTAGAAACATTTAAGTGTGATTGCTTTGTTAATTTTGGTGGACTCTAATTTCTTTTGGAGGCGTGTGGTAGCTAAGCTTAGAACAATAAATTCTTACGATTGCTAACTGATACTTGGTTGATCATGTGTTGCCTAATGGCATGTAGGTGTTCCATTAGCTTTGCTTAAGAATGAGAACTATGAATGTTGAAATGCTTGGGTCTTTTTGATTGAGATTAGCAAGATTGTTTAGTGTTTACAAAGTGGAAAAGCTTGAGTTTGATAGTTCCGGCCAAATGAGGGTGTTTTTGTGATGGCTTGTTTATGTTCTTGCCTGATAGTGAATCCATTAATTCCAAGATTTCTATGGTTTGGTTAACTTATTGTGGGATGCAGATACTGAAAAATTCTTCAAGTGTTCCTTTTAATACAATTGGAATTGGAGTGATGAATGTTATATTATTGCTTTAGATCAGTTAGAATTAGTAATCAAGTGTTAAAATGTTACAGTATTGGATCAAAAGTTTCCACCTATTGCACTGTACTCAAATTTCTGAGAGTGAACTTTAGTAGTAGCTAATGTCATTCCAAGAGTTAATTATGTTTGCTTCTGGTAGATGAAAGCTTCATTTAGATAAATTTACTGTGTTCTACATTGTTTATGTACGGGTTTGTTATAATTTTGTGTGATGTTAGAATCTGATCTGATGGTGTTCACGCCTTGACATAGTTATTTGAGGTATTTTCCAGATGCTGATCTCATTGTATAGCTATTTGATTGTTACATTTGCGTGGAAGGACAAAACTTAGAAAGTTGTCGGCAAATGGATGAGAACTGGGTGGCAGTGCCCAAATGTGTAAAGGATTCAACAGGGTTTTACTGTTTTGTGAATGCCAGTCCCTCTAATCCCATCTTAGTAATATATAGTTGGCTTAATGAAGATACATTTGTCTTGGTTTGTGCCTGAATACCTTATACAGAGTTTCTTAAAAGAAGTCTGTCAAGTTTCTAAGTAAAATCATGTTATACATTAATGATGGAAAAAATACATAAACCCTTCATACTTATATTAAAAGGACACTAACTTCTTCTAGTTTTAAAATACCAAATTTTTCCCTTTTAACAAAGTTTAAGTTTAAAATTTAGGAGTTTTTGGTTTGAGGTTTAGAATTTAAGGGTTATAACTTATGATTTATGGTTTTTCAGGTTTAGAATCTAGGGTTTAGTGTTTACGATTTTTGGATTGAAAATTAGCGAAATGGGAGAAATTTTGGTATTCTGAAATTAAAGGGGGATTTAGTGTTCTTTTGGTATAAACATAAGGGTTTATGTATTTCACCCAATTAATGATGTCAACTCAGCACTAATAGCAAATTTATCACATTTAATCTTTTAATAATTAGCTGGATGAATTTCATAGAAAAAATCTCACTTAAATCTGATCCAAACTAAATGGATTAAGGATTGCATAATATCTTTGGATGTGAAGATCTTTAACTTTTGCTTTTGTGAACACATTTTAGACAAAATTCAATTCACTGGTTATAGGGTTACTTCTGTCACCTCCTTTTGCTCCTGTAAAGAAAGAAGATATGTATGATAAAATATGTAATGGTTATGGGAACCATTTTTGCTCTACATATCTCTCAAAACGTAATAAAAAATTTACATCTTTCATAAAATCTAAAATGTGATTCGATTAACCTAAAATGGAATCCAGCCCAAACTCAAAAGGCTTTGAATCCAAAAAGATCTGAACCGAAAATGTTAGAACTGTAAAACTCCTACTCGAACATGTAACAAATTAAAGTTAATAAGTTAATTTCTAAACTGGCATTCTGAACTGTTCTATGTTAATTGTTATACAATCCTGGCTAGATGTCAGAAACCTAAATTTCAACCAAAGTGGGGTTCAAATTTCAAGCAAAACATGTTTTCAGCAGGGGAAGTAATAGTGTTACGCTCGGCTTCAAGCCTTGAAACATACTGTGTACATCTCTGTCTGACATGACAAGTGATTAATACAGCGTCGCACTATTTGCTTATGCAAACCAAATTGGAGGAGCATCTAGCTGTTTAAAACATCTTACTTTTTCTATGTATGTAAATTGCAGAAATTGGGATTCGATGGGGTATAATTATAAAGGATGATTAAATAAAATCAATCACAGGTTCAATCAATAGAAATAAGTATATATTGGGCTCTGTTTATTTGGCACAAAATTATTTTCAAAAAACACTTATTCAGTTTTATTTATTTATGCAATATTCAATTCTATCCGTAATATGTGATTGGCTAAAGGATCAAAAAGATCATTGAAAAAAAAGGTTTTAGCAATTGAACTTCTAATTTTTTTTTTCACAATCAATTAAACTCTTATATTTTAATTTTCACTCTATTGAACTTTTTCGTGGATAAAAACCGTTAGATTTGTTATGTTTTTCGCCACATGTATTGTATGGATTTAACAGTTTCCATACAAATTTAATAGTTTTCGTCCACAAAATAGCTCAATTGAATGAAAATTGAAATATAAGGATTTAATTGATTGTGAGAAAAATTAAGGGTTCAATTGCTAAACCCATTTTTTTGAGGTTTTTTTTTTTTTTTTACCTTTTAGCCTATATGATTTGTATACAAAAATAAATAAAAAAATTGCATGTGACACATAACATTAACAACAAATACAAATAGAGTAGCAGATCTTGATGTTTGATTTTGAGGAGGCTAATTAAAAATTTAAAATTATATATTTTGTTTTGAGTTATTTCATTATGTTTTGAGTTTAATATCAAGATAAATTCTCAGATTTTACTTAAAAATACAAATTAATTCCCAATCTTTTATTGCATGAAATTAAAGTTATGAACTTAATTATATATATATATATTAAATCTTAAAATTGAGTGAATAATTTTCAATGGAATATTTTATACCGTTAAGATTATAATTTCAATAAATAAAAGTACATAACTTTAATTTTATTGAATAAAAGATTAGAGACTTATATCTGTTTTTTGAGTAAAATTCCAAGACTTATTTGGTATTATCTTTTATGCTTTTATAACATAATATATATATATATATATGCAATTAATATGCTAATAAAAAACAAGAAACTTATAACTTTATAATTTTTATCAATTCATAAACAAAAGCTTAAGGAAACAAAATACATCAAATAAATAATCATTATGTAAAATTACGAGAGACATTTTTTTTTGAAAGAAACAAAATTTTTATAGTTGTAGCAAACCAAATGATTTTAAGAGTCTAGAAAGCTATTTTTTTTATGCATAATAGAAAGCTATTTTTTAGTTTATATAATTATGACTTTAATGTTTGTGAAAAATTGATTTTAAGTGTTAGTGAATAATGATTGATAGGTAAAATAAATAAATAAATAATTTTAAGAAAATTATCTTATACACTGTCAGTTAAGTTTTTTAACTCCACAAGCAGAGTTAGGATGATGACATGTGTCTCATTTTATTTGTTTTTTATTTTCTTAATATTTTTAAAGGACACATTTCATCATCTTAACCCCGCTTGTGGAGTTAAAAAACTCCACTGACAGTGGATAGGTTAATAATCTATAATTTTAACCTTCATTTTTTTTTTTTACATAAAGATATTTAAAAGTTTTGGGGGCTTGATTATGCTTACGCGCCACCCACGCATACATGCGTGAGAATATCTGAAACCCCCAACTTATGGTTACGCGCCGCCCCTCAATTCTAATATAATCAAATTTTCATAAAATAAAAAAAGTACTAACGGATAAATAAATTATAAAAAGTGCCTAAGAAGGCCCACATTAAAACATTTAATGACTGAACATTTGACAAGGCAGATACGGCCCTCCACCTTTTTCTTGAAACAAATTTATGGATAGACCTGGTCATGGGCGGGCTCGGGTCGGGTTCAGGTCGGGTCCATGACAGGGAATAAGAATTATGTTCAATGCCCAAGTTCGATCCGGCCAGTAATTTGGGTAGATTTTTTTGTCCAAGCTGGAGTCCGTTTTTGTGCCATAAGCCGGAGCCCGTCCAAATATAAATTTTTTTATTTTTTAAAATTTTTAATTATTTAATTATTTATTTTTTATTATTTATTTCTTTTAAATTTTAATTTAATTTGTAAAAATTTATATGTCAATTTTCATATTAAATATTTATAATCATGTTTTATTGATCAATTATGTTTTTTTATATATTAAAAAAATTATATTTACTAAATAAATATATAAAAATAGTATAATATATTTAATTCGGGCCAGGCCGGGCCGAGCCCGGGCTTTGAATGTCAAGCCCGAGGCCCAGCCCTTTTTTAAACGGGCCTAAAAATTTTACCCAAACCCATTTTTTCATCAAATATTTTTGTCCAAGCCCGACCAAATTTCAAACAGGCTTTCGGGCTTGGGCGAGTAGCACGGCCCTTAAGCAGATCTATCTATGAACAAATATTTTCCAAATTATTTTTGCTGTTTTAATTATATTTCATTTATATTTCTACCTAATTTAAAATCATTAATATTTTTGAGGTAGATTAGATTCAAAGCTCCAAAAGATTTCTCTTGTAAATTAAATGAAGTAGATAAATTCAAAGCTCGAAAAAATTTCACATGTAGATTAAATGCAGTAGATAAATTCGAAGCTCAAAAAGATTTCCTTCGTTTCCTCGCCTTTTTTGGAGGAAACTTGGTGAGAAATTATTATTTTTTTAATTCAATTTTTCCTTGAAAGAAATTCCCAATACTTTCCAAATTACAATCCACATTTATCCAACACCACATTACTTATAAGTTAATTTTTATTTATATATACAATCCATTATTATCAAGGAGAGACCATTCTTCCCCAACAGTTAACAAAAGACAGATTTTATCCATGGAAGGTGTTAGTTGCCCATGAATCAATAAACAAAGAATGCTATGCAAAAAGTTTAAATAGACAATAAAAAATGGATTCATATATATAAAGGGTGATCAAATTCTTCACTGATCTTTCCCTGTAAAAATTTTAATAAATGCTAAAAGAACCACACAACCTGGAAAATTCAATTAGGATTTGCAAAACTGCTCCCATGTCTAAGAACTAAATTCGAAAGAGAAGTAAACAAACAAACCAAAAGGTACTTTACGTTTTAAAAGCTGTATAAGCCAATTGAAAGACCCATTTTTAAGTAATGAATTGACTGTGAAAAAACCTATCTTTAACTGTGAAGAGTTAAACCAATGCGTGGATATTCTAAAGCGAAGTTACTTGGGACTTCTGTACAGTCACTTCCTTGTATAGCAACCGCCTCTTTTTCGAACCATATCCTTGGTACTGATAAATGAGGCTGTGGAGACATTGCCTCAGGCGTACGATATCGAATGTCTCTATAAATCTCAAATCAGTAGTCCTGGATTTGATGCCAGCAATGATACTCCTCGAAGACAGATGACAAGCACCAATTCTGTAGTTTTCTCAAGCAACCAACAAGGCTACCCGTGCGATGCTGCATAGAGTGAAAAATGTAAAGGTCATCTCAATGTTAATAAGTGAAATCAATCACAAATAACTGAACACTGCACACAAAAAGCCAGAGTTGTGAACTTCCATTGAATTCAAACTTATCAGAAACACAAATGTACCTTTCCACGTTTGCAATGGATCAAAACAGGATGATTTCTGACATCTGTGAACAAACAATAAAATGTATGTCAAAATCCATAAAGGTAAAACATGCCGGTAAAAGAAAAAAATGAAACTAAAGGGGCCAATTCTATGGTTTATGAATTGAGTACCAATTAAGATCTCGAGAGCCCTCCTGATGGCATCCTTGAGAGTATCAACAGAAGGCTCCTGTTAGAGAAAAAGTAAACAATATAATAAGCAACAAAAAAAAAAACCCAAGTCAGCTATTTGGAATCAGAAGTAGCATCAGCGATAGAAATATGATAAAGATTAAGATAAGTTATTGTTGACTTTCTTGAATCAATTATGATTTACCCATATTGCACATTCAACATTCTTAGCCGAAATTGCTATCACCTAACAAGTCAAAGAAGTAAACAAATTGACCCAGTTTCAATATGGCTAGTCTGACTCTGAACTTGAATACTTCACTGATCAGTGACCCAAAACTCTCACGAAATTTTATTAGATAGGCAAAAGATTCAACTTCATATATTCAAAGACGCAAATTACACAAATTCAATAAGTACATGTTAACGTTGATCAGTATATGAAAAACTCTGTAAATAGCCGTAAAAGCAGAGAAGAAAACGTAGGGAAAAATACCGTTTTCCCTTCAATCCCGAATTGGAAAAGCCGGATGTTATGAGATTGAAGAAACTCCAAATTTTCCTCAGGATAGGGCTCTGGACACAAATATCTGTTCCAATTAAAAAAGGAAAAAAAAGTTATTTTCCCCAACTTCAAGAAGGTATATTCACTGGTCACTCGTCAAATTAATCTATTTCTATTTTTCAGAAAACATAAAATATAACATAACTTTTAGTTATTTAGTCCTTTCAACCTTTCTTTTTCTTTTTCTATTAATTTTCTCAACAATCAAGCAGGAAAAAAGAGCCAAGAATTTACTTTTGAAAAAAAGATTCCTCTCAATTGCTCACATAACCGATGGCTTTAATACGAAAATTAAAGCTCCAAAAGTGAAAAGCAATAGGAAAAAAAACCATTATCAATGCGACATAAAAAAAGTCGCTTCATTGATGCAACCAAAACCGAAACAGAAATTTTTTTTACAAAAACAAAAAGTAAAAAAAAAGAAACTTACATGATGGATCGAAGATTTAGGGTTTCTAAGAAGGCGAAATTGGAGCGTTGAGGTAAACTAGATCTGTAAATGCCTTCTTCCACCATAGAAAAATTACACGGCGGCACCATTACGACGTCGTTTCCTTCTTCTCCTTCTACAATTAACCCCATGTCTGCTCCAGTCCTCCTCTCCCTCTCTCTCTCTCTTTGCGTTTCGTGCTTCGAGTCTTTAAAAAGAATACAAGAACACAAAGAAAAACCAACAACAATGCAACGATCAGAAACTACAATGAAAACGAGAAACAGCTTATGGTTGGTTTTAAATAGACGGTCTCGGTTAGGTCCACTAAAAGGCTGAAAACGACACCGTGTCGTTGTCAGTTAGGATTCTGATACTTCCCTAACGAAATTTCTTTTCCGAGAGGGAGATGATCATTATTGATCAGGCTTTGATTAATTTCGTATTTTGTTTTTTTAAGTAATAAATTGATCAAAGGGTTAAACGGAAAACAATTCTTTTCTTTTTTTTTTATAAAATAGAGGGGTAAAAGTGGAAAAACGATGGCGGCTTAAGGATGAAGTGAAAAGGTGATTAGATTTGGAATAGGAAATAGTCTCCAGTTTGGACTCGGCTAGTCAATTTTGGAATTTGCGAATGTTCTTTGATTCCTTCATTCTCACACGTGGTATTGGAATAAAATAAAATAAAATAATATATATAAGGTATACTTTTTTCAATAAAAAAAATTAGGTGTAATTGAAGAAAATACCAAGGCCAACTTATTTTGTATTGTTACTTCCATTTGAAAATGTATGGGCGTTACTTAATAACATTAGATTAATTAGACTGATGTTATTTTTTGAATTTACCAATCTTTTTTTACAAAAAAAAAACTTTAAATAAATGTAAAAAAAAAACATGATTAATCTCATACGATAAAATAAATGAAGATACTTTTAATTACCTGAAAATTAAAATGAAGTTTACATGAAATTTTCCTTTCAAAATAAATAGAGTTTTTTTTTAAAAAAAATTGGCTTAATACCTATATATGCCCTTAACATTTATCATAAAATGAAATTAAGACCTCAACGTATAATTACATGAAAATCAGTTTATTAAGTTTTATTTTAAGCAATTAAACTCAAACGCTTCAAAATAACAGAATTAAATACATTTTCGTTAAATAGTTAGAGAGATATAATAAAAATGTACTTGATTTTGTTATTTTGAAGCATCTGAGTTTTAATTGTTTAGGCTTAATATCTAAATATGCCCTTCACATTTGTAACAAAATGAACTCAAGCCCTTAACATTTAATTACATGAAAATTAGTCCTAAACGTTTTAAAATAACATAATTAAGTACATTTCTATTAATTTTTTTATTTCCATTATCCTTGCACAATAATAAAACTTAACGATATTGCAGGAAGTAAACGGTAATGTCCTTAATTCTGTTATTTTGAAACGTTTATGACTGATTTTCATGCAATTAAACGTTGATGATATAATTCCATTTTAGGGTAAACATGGATGGTATAATTGAGTATTAAGCCTATTTGCTTAAAATAAAATTTAACTGATTGATTTCACTTTAATCAAACGATGATGACTTAATTTTATCTTGCGGTAAATATTAATGATATAATTGGATATTAAGTCAAATAATTGTAACAAATTCCATCAAAAAAATTATAACAAACAATTTATTTTTAATATATTAAAATTTATTAAATTAATTATAACATTTAATACATTATTTTAATTAATCTTGAAAAGTGTTCTAGAATAGTAGCTATAGGTACGTAGAATCCAAAAGTTAAAACTACTAATCTACTATTGTACAAATTAAAGACAAATTAAAAGTCAATGGTATCATCATCACTATCACGAGAGAACGATTGGTCGAGAAGAGGTTTGGGCTGTCTCAATTAGGCTTCTCCACTCAACACTATAGGTGGTGTTCTTCCGGAAAATTAAGATGTAAGGCTAAATTGTTTTTCATGCGAAAGGGGAAGAAAATCAAGAACGTCATTTTCATAAAGGTGACAAGTATATGTTCTAGATCTTTTTTTTTTATTTTTAATTATTAATTAAATATTATCATATGAAAGTTTGATTTACTGGTCAAAATGAACAATTTCAAATCTTATCTGTGCAAATTTGATTCAATCTTATTTTATATAAATGTATAAAATCCAAAATTTTTCATCCAAAATATAATATGCTACATGATAATTCAAACTTCTGATAAGTGTATTATCTTAAAATATATTAAAAAATTAAATTATCTTTTTTCAAATTTTTAAAAGATAGACATCTATATATATTAAAATTAAAAAAATATCAATTATCTCTTTAAATAAATTATCTATTTCATTTTTTAAAATCTAAATATTTCACCCTTCAATAATTTTTAGGTTTGAATTAAGATTTTCAATCTAGAAACTTAAAATTTTCTACATATTATTGATATATGAGACAATAATTCTTTATTCATAATTAATCAAAATTAATGATTTTAGCTTTAAAATTTGATATGATATGAACTTTTTATATAAAATTATTTTTATTTAATTTTTACAAAAATTAAATAACTGTATCTAATATAAGATTATTATCTAATACATACTTCATTTTATTTTACTATATTGAAATATACAAATTAAAATGGCTTAATACTTATATATGCCCTCAACATATATTTTGTGGACTAATTTTATACAATTAAATGTTGAAGGTTTAATTCTATTTTGTGGTAAATGTTGAGAGTATAGTTGGGTATTAAGCCATTAAAATTAAAAAAAATAAAGATTTTAATGTTGGCTTTTTCATAAACTTAATAACTTATATTATAAAGTTTCAAAAAAAATATGTTATATATAAATTTATTGATTTATTAATGTATTTTCATGCATCATGTGTAAACCAGTCTTATATTAAACTAGATTTAAGCTACAATGCACAGTAACAATTTTAATTTATAATAATTTTAAAAATAGAATAAAATTATAAAAATATTTTTGAAATACATATTGAACAATGTATTAAAAATTTTGATGCATACGTAGAATACACAATTAAAAATAATTTAAAACAAATACTAATTAAAAAATTATAAAAAAATTAAATTCAATGAGAATTATTATCCGATACACTGTTACGCTGTTAATAGAGTTTTTAGACTCTATAAGCAGGGTTAAGATACCGATACATATCTTTTAGAAAATATTTAAAAAATAAATTATAAATAAAGTGGGATATGAGTCACATTTTACATTTGCTTATGAAGTCTTAAAACTTAACTGACAGTATATTGAATAATAATCCATATAAAAATATTAAATATTAAATTAATTAATTAATTAATTAATTAACTACAATCATAAAAAAGTTTATTATGTTTGATAAAAAAAAATATAAATAAACAAAATAATTGAGTAAAGAAATGAATTTTGTCATTTGGGATGTTTGAACAAATTAACAAAATGGAGTCAATATAAACAAAATGAAAGAAACGTTGTTAAATTGAATAAAAAAAATCCGAAAATGGAATGAAAACAGAAAAAAGGAGCTTATCCCTCATCGTTTGCTCCACATATAAAACTTCTTGTCTTTCCTAGAGGGTCTTATGATGTTACCATCAGCTTGGTTTTCTCTATGTAGCTGCCCTAATTCTCTCTGCTCTTCGAGGCTCTCGATGAACTGGAGGAGGAGTTAGAGTACGAGTACGCTTAGGAACAAGTATCTCAAAGCATCATTGCTTCCTAAAGAAGCGTCACCAAATGTTCTAGAAATGACCTCAACATTCTTCCTGTTAGATGTGTGGAGTTCAGCCTACATTAATTATTAGAGCCATATTTAAAATCAGTTAGAGATTTGTTTTTTCTCAATATAAAATGTTACATAAAAATTTGTAAAAGTAGTGAGAGAAGTTTTTTTTTTTGGTGAGAGGCTACACAAGAGAGAAAAAATAAGCTTTAGGCTTTATGATATTTTTTTTGTTCCATAGAAAGAGTAAAGGGGGAGATAAGCTTATATAACAATTGAATATTCTTTGGGTAGATTATCTTGGTAAATCTAAAAAGGTAAACTTTATTGTTTTAAGGCCAATTGTTGGAACCTTGAGCTTTAGGAGAAAAGCCTAATGTATTGAAACTTTGTAATTTGCTTATTTGTCATAGTGGATTTTTTATTTGGTTTGTCCCGTGGTTTTTCTCTCTACACTGGAGAGTTTTTCACGTTAAATTTTGGTGTCATTTTATTTACGTTTTATTGCTTGCATATTATTTGTGGCTTGGTAACTTGATTTATTATTACTATTGGCTTGGGATATTGCTGTTGATTGTTGTGGGTATTGTTATTGTGACATTGCTTCCGCATATTTGTCGTTTGAGGCCTAACACTTCCTCTTACGTAACGCGTACTTGACAAAGCATATATATGTAAATAGAAAAGCAAGGAATATTAGAATAATTAATCGAAAATGAATAATTCTACGCACACGAAAATCAAAGTTATCTTAGAGGATTCTAAAAACTCATCAAGGAATTAGATATTGGTTAGTGATTCCTCCGAAGGAAAAGAAAAGAAAGTAGTTCCAAACGCTTCATTGTGGTCCCGATCATTGTTTTCCTTCAAGGAATCTTCGCCTCCTCTTTCCATATTTGGATTTTCCTCATCATAAGACCTTAGACCACTAGAAGAAGGAATTATTGGTAATGGGTTCTCGTGTTCTAAGACAAGAGGATCTATGATAACAGGAGGTGGATTCATGGGAGAAGAAGAAGGATTTGGAAGGGTACTTATGACACCCCAACCAATAGCCTAGAGGTTCTATTGAGTACAAAGAGAGGATAGCTTGAGTTCCTTTCCAGTGCACAACAGCTCAATTTGTTCCCTATATGACTTTCTCAAGGTTGAAATAGTTAGATCCTTGGTACCCATATGGCTGAACATGCTCCATTAGGTTGAGAATCCTACACCCTTTGGAAGCTCAACAATGAGCCACTTAGACTCAAACCTGTGAAGTTTATTGGGAAGTTCTTTAAAAAATTTATTTCTAAATCTTAGATCATGGACCTTATGGATAGAATAGGGTACTACTCTGGCAAACTTTCGAACTTGGTAGAAGGCACTAAACAAGGGAAGCAAGGGCACTACACCCCTATTATGGCAAAGAATCATGAAGCCCACCATTTAGGCCCACACATGTGGATGAAGTTGTGAGATGATGATCCCTTGGTCCTTAAGAAATTCAACCCCGAAATTGAAAAGGAGAAAGCAGAGCCCGAACTCAATTGAGACCTTATAAACAGATATTCTGCTAACAATTCGAGAGGGAAACCTCTCATCATCATTGGGTAGCTTATACGTGTAATCCTTAGGAAGTGGTACTCATTCCTAGTATCTTCCAAATCTAACATTGTTAAACTAGAAGCGGGGCCTAAATTCATTTGCTTACCACTACCATGAGAAGCCATTTGGAAGACTATTAGAACAAAAGACACACTTATGGAGGAAAAAATTGCAAGACTCGAGAAGCTTTATAGAGTAGATATGCTACAAAGTACTAATTAAGCGGAAGTGTCTATGAAAGACTATGTGGATGGGTACGCGGCTAGGTATGCGGCTGGGTACGCGGTTGAGTGTGTGACTGGGTTTGCGGTTGAGTTTGTGGGAGATCTTACGGCTGGGTCTACAGTAGGGTTAGCAAATGACTGTGCAGCTAACTTTCGAGTGAGTTGTTGAGAGAATTTCATGAAGAATGGGAAGTCATCTTACCATATATAGCTACAGTTGAGAAAGTTGAAGAGTCACCTCTACAAAAAGAAGAAGAGCTTCTCGTGAAAAAAACTTAGAGAAAAGCCCAAAATGACTTGAAAAATACCAAAAAGCCCCTATATATATACTCTTCCACAAGGCATACCTTACAAAAAAGTGTAGCAACTAATATAAAACACACTAATGCTAATAGGTTTAAAAGAAGCTTAACACACCACGAAAATAAAGCCTAAATTGGGCACACATAATCATATGTAACAAGCCACATCGAAGAACTAGGGGGTGCCACATGGCACAATGGGCCTTAAGGTGGATCTCACATGAAAGAACCACTAAAGAAGCCATGTGGCACACAGTTAACTCTTTCATAGATTCTCTTATCGAGGGTGAGAGACTCTCACTTAGAGCAAGAGGTTGCGGAAGACTCTCTCACAAAGTCTTTCACAAACTTTAAGGTGGTGTTTGGTTCGCGGAATGAAATAGCGAGGGAATAGAAAAGCTATTCTGTGGGAATAAAAAAGAGGAGAATAAAGTAGAATACGTATTATGATGTTTGGTTCATTGGAATGGAATATAGTAGGAATTAATATTAATATGTTTTGTTGAGGGTAAAGAATATGGTTGAATAAATTTAAAAGATCGTTTTACCCTTTTATTAAATAATTATAAATTATTTTAATATTAATTATAATTAAATAAAAATTAATTTTAAAAATAACTATTAATTTTTTATTATAAATTATTTTTATTAATTGTTTAGTATTAATTAATTAATAATTATTGTTACTTAATTATCCTTTAAAAATATTTAATTATTAATTGTTAATTTTTCTAATTGTCAATATTAATTAATAATTAATTATTAAAAACATGATTTTTCTATATTTAATTAATAAAAAATAAAATTAATCTATAAATTAAAAAAAAATTAATAAACAAATTTGTTCATTTTGTTGTGGAGAATCTGGGCGTTTGAATGCCCAAAATTGTTGAAAAGCCATGGGCATTCGAATGCCCTTGTAAGGCATTTGAATGCTTGTTTTGCTATTAATTATCTAAACCCAAAAAGAAAGCAACCATCTCTTCCCCTTTTTTCTTCGTTTCATCCACGATTGTTTTCCAGAATGTACCGCTACTGTCTTTGCAGCCACCCACTTTCATGAACAGCAAAACCCACACTCCCATTTTCCTCTTCTCCTACCTATCCTTTTATTTTTCTTCTTTAATTTGATTTTTTGCATTGGGTTGATCTGGGTTTGGGTCGATCAAGTTTGGGTTTTCGGTGGAGGGATGTGAAGGATTTGTTGAGGTTTGGGTTCAAGATTTGCTCTTGTTGAAGAAGAGTAAGGAAGTGAAGAAAGAAAAGAGCTGTGATGTCTTCATGAGTTTCTGTAATTTGCCAAATAAAGGAAGGATACGCGTGGAAACTAAAATGTTTTACTCTTTCCTTCCAGCTCAAAAAAACCATTCCGGTCTCGTCCCAAAGAATTGGGATTCAGTCTAGCGCTGAAAAGAGCTTCCACGTAACTGTGCCGCGAAACCAACCAAATGACAGAAAATGTGGGCCCTACCGGAAAACAAGAGGAATTGAATGCGTTTTCAACCCAAGCAAACAGCACGTAAGGCAGGAGAGGCCTCTCCCATTAGGCAACCTCTTGAGCATGAGTGACCTCTGTCTGGATCCACTTCTTTAATGATGCTTCTGATACAAATTTGACCACTTGGGACCCACACATGTGATTTATGTAGCATCATTAACCCACTATGAAGAAGGTAATTATGGGTTAATTTACCTCAATAAATACAAAATAGGTATATTTATAGCTCAATTAATTTTTACTTTGCTTACTAAGATTCTGTCAAATTTTTTGTTTAATTTAAGTATCGAAATGTATATGCAAGAAACAACCATTATGTCTCTCTTATCTCTTTTTCTTTTCGTAAAATTCTTAGTATCACATGACATGAAGATCGAGATTATTACAGAAGTATTGCATCATTGTTGTTTTGATCAACAATAACATGAAATAATTTAATTATTCAAGCAAGTGTATATTTTAGTTTTAATCATTCTTCAAACACTTAGCATGAGTTTAATGATTATTTCATATTAAAACTCAAGTGATAATCATTCTAATAATTAAAATTATATTCTTTTCAAGTTTATGAAAATTATATCAATATCCAGGCATTTTAAATCTAACAATTTACTCTTTTGTTTTTTTTTTGAAAAAATATTTTAATTATCAAAATACTCCAAAATTAATATAAAATGTTTAAAAATCCTGTAAATAAACATAGAAATTCGAAATTGTTTGAAAAGCACCCTCTATTTCCTAAATAAGATTAAGAAATCTTAAAAAAAAAAAAAGGCAAAATTAAGAAATCTTAAAGAAAAAAGCTTTTTTTTTAATGCACATTAATTGACAACAGGTGTTACTATTTGACATTTTACGTAAAATTAAGGAAAAAAAAAAACATATAGATTAACAGATCCGTTATCATTCTTGTTAATGCGAGATCAACAAATTATCTTTGAATGTTCAAAATTAAAACGATATGCTATCAAAATTTGATGACTACGAGTGCAATTTATACTTTTTTTCTTTTTGTCATTTATAGAATTGGTAACAGATAGAAGTACAAAGTAAAAGTAGTATCAAAATTAACAATCAAGGCTTGGCCTAATGATTGTTACCTCTCCTTAGAAGGGATTAAGTCCAAAATTTGATTTCTCACTCTGCCCTTGTATCTCCTATGAACAAAAAAAAAAGTAGTATCAAAATTGATTTAAGCCAAATGAATTTAAAGTTAATTATAACATAATTAGTCTATTTAAAACTAGACTCGTATAGTAAGGTCAAAATTTTTAATTTTATTTAAGATCGGCATAAACACATATGATTAAACATAAATTTAATATTATTAGACGTAAAATATGTTAATAATCTCATAAACAATAAACATAAAATTAGAATCAATAAAGGTAAATAGATGATAATTTTACAATAAGATATGTTTATGTTTATTATTATGTTTACGATCTTCTAATATATTTTACGTCTAATAAAACTAAATTTAAGCTTAATCATATGCGCTTTATGTTAACCTTATAGTAATGTCAAAAATTTTGACCTTAATGCACATACGGTAAAAACAACAAAAAAAATTGACCTTAATATAGAATTTCCCATGCTATATTTTTATTATCTAAATCAGTTGCATGTTTTCTATATAATCCTTGAAAAGAATTATTTACTTTCATACCTATTAAAATCAAAATTTTCCTTTTTTTTTTTCATCTAGAGACAAAAAAACCAAAATAATTTCCGAGATAGATGTGGTTGGTATAATGAAATGCACAACCTTTCATCTCTTAGTAGATTTATAATTGGATTCAAAGAAAAAAAATTAATTCATTTTTGCAATTATACAAGTAAAATAGAGAACACTCAAACCAAACAAAAGTTCGGATAAGAGATAAGATGTTAGTACATTTCAGTCCGAAGAAAAAGATTGTGCATCAAGAGCCACATGCCACAGCCTTTAAACACAGACTCATGCATGGTGGACTGCACTTGGCCTCTCAAAAACCTGCATTTGCTGCTGGTATTGTTTCCCTTATTGAATAGCATATATAGCCATGGCAGCTGCTTCCCCCATGGCCTGCCACCTCAAGTCAAGCTTCACTTCACCAATTTCAAGGGCGTTGGTCTCACCCACGGGTCTCTCATCAGCCTCTCCACTTAGAATTTTGCCTTCGGGGAGGCGATCTTCCTTTACCCTCGTCAGAGCCGTCCAATCTGAAAAGGTACCTTTTCAATATTGGTTAAGTCCCTATAAAATTATGTACCAAAAAAAAAAAGTCCCTATAAAATTGCAAATGCTCGACTCATCATTCCCTGATTTCAGACTAATCACTTTTCAAAACAAATGTATTGTTCTTTTCTTTTTTGGATTTTATTACTTCATTTTCTTTTTTGTTGTTTCCTCCGTGCAAACGCAATTATTCTTTCTCTTTTGCTTTTCTTTAAAATGTAGAATTTCAGTAGGTCGCTTTTTTTTCCTGGGGAAATTACATTTTACAAGAAAAAAAATATAATTATAATGAAATGAAATAACGTTTAATATGCATATTAAACATGACCTAATTGGTGTTATCAGAAGCCATAGAACCCTTCCAACTGCCAAGAAGTCAATATTGTCACATGCATGCATGCCGAAATGTAACTTTTTTTTTGGTTGCAGAAGTGTAACTTTTTTGAAACACAGGAATTTAGCCTTATTTAAAAGGGGAAGTGGAAAATGGGTTGATTATGCAATCTTTACGGCGAGTATTTGATTTGGTGAATAAAGGGTAATAACTAATAATTGATAGAGATAACTTAAAAAAGCAAGAGGGCAGAACGTGGGCAGCATCCGGATTTCATTTGTTTGGCCAAAAATGTGCTGGAAAGTGAAAGTCAAGCTAAGTGTACACGCATTCAGCTTGTGTGTGGCCACTGGCCATTGAAGTTGCCAAGCCAGCTTTATCTTTTTATATTTCACTAATCACTTCACTACATACCCACCATACACCGCACACCACTCACTCTCTCTCTCTCTCTCTCATTACTATATATATATATATATATATATATATATATATATGTATATGTATGTATGTATGACTTATTAACTGAAGAGGTGAATTTTGACCACTTTTTTTTTATTTCTTGAAAATGATGTTTGTCCTTTTGGAAAAGTAAAGGTTCATGCTCAAGTTTAATAGTTAATATTTCTCTACTTGGAAGGCCATGTTTATTAAATATATTTTAGTTTTTTTTTTGAAATTTTAGGTTCGAATTTCATTAAATATGAGATTGAGTTTGATTTATTAATTATTTATTTAATTTGTTGTTATTATTTGTATTTATCAGTTTATTAAATTTTTAATTCATAAAATATAATATACTGATTATAGTTATAACTTCATATATGTACTATTCAAAAAAAGAAGAAATCTTATTGGACTAACCTCCACATAGGATGATTAAGAATGAATTACAACACACAAACAACAAATCCCATATCTCCGGTTACAAAATTTATTGTTGGACTAACGTGGGTTGGTATAAATTTTGCAGCCAACTTACCAAGTAATTCAGCCCATCAATGGTGACCCGTTTATCGGAAGCCTAGAAACCCCAGTCACTTCTAGCCCATTGATTGCTTGGTATCTGTCCAACCTTCCGGCTTACAGGACAGCAGTGAGCCCACTTCTGAGGGGCATTGAAGTAGGCCTGGCTCATGGGTTCCTCCTCGTAGGACCATTTGTAAAAGCGGGGCCTTTGAGGAACACCCCGGTGGCCGGAGGAGCAGGAAGTCTGGCAGCCGCCGGCCTCGTGGTTATATTAAGCATTTGCTTGACGATTTATGGCGTTGCATCCTTTAAGGAAGGAGAGCCATCCACGGCGCCTTCTTTAACCTTGACAGGGCGGAAGAAGGAGCCGGATCAGCTGCAGACGGCTGACGGATGGGCTAGTTTCACCGGCGGATTTTTCTTTGGAGGAATTTCTGGTGTCATTTGGGCCTACTTCCTCCTTTATGTCCTAAACCTTCCTTACTACTTCAAGTAGATTTTCATTTTTTAGTTCTCTTCCTTAATTATGTTATTTTTTTTGCTCGTCATCCTTAATTATGTTATTGTATGTAAAGATAACTGAAAAATGATATCTGCATTTGATATTATGTGTTTCAACTAAAATTTTCCTTTTATATATATATATATATATATATATATATATATATATATTTATCATAAACGGTATTTAACATATAACTCACATATATTTAGTAAAATCTGAACCTTATTCATTAATGGTCTCAAGACCTCATTCTTACCGCTAAGTCAAAACCTTATTGACTTATAATAGGCCATTTATGACAATTCAGGCATTATTAGAACTCTTTACCAATATGACTATATCTGTAATTTAATAAATTATATACTTATATAAAAAAGCACAATTTAAACTTTTGAATAATAATATTTTGGGTTTGTATATGATGTATTATCAGTGTATAGTTTTTATACACTGTCAATGCATCAAAAGTTGATATCTTATCAATTGGTAAATTAAAAAATATGCCAAGCCCTTAAAAGTAAATATAAATAAATTTTTTTAATTTGCTCATAAGGACTTATTTATGAGGTGTCAATCTCTGGTGCATTGACAGTGTATAAAACTATATACTGTTAGTGCATCATATATAAATCCAATTTTTGTTTATTAAATTTTTAAATTTTTATTTTAAAATATTTTTTATTCATTATAATTTTAAAATTTTTAATGATTAATTTTATAAACAAAAAAAGAGTTTTAATTGTATTAAAATATTGTCATAGAATGTAATTTTTTGGATAACGAGTCTTTAGTTAACTCTAAGTGAATTAATTTATCAAATAAAGGTAAAATTAATTAGAGTTCATGAGTAATTAGATCTCATCATACCATATTATATATATGGGTAAACTTTGCTTTCAACATCATTTTAATCAAATTGCAATCTTTTTTTTTTGAATCAATTTGGATCAACTTAGAAATTAATAATATATATATATATATATATATATATGCTCACGTATATTTATTAATAATTTTTTGAATAATGATTATTTAGAAAACTCTTAATAGGTTAATTTATCAAATACGTATAACAATAATTAAGAGTTTATGAGCAACTAAATCTCATGCCATTAACTATGCATATTACCAATTAAACGTTGGGTTAATATTGTTGAATTATGCCTTTAGAACCATTCATTAGATGATTGACTTTGGCATTTTTTTTTGTATCATGACATTTTATTTATTATAGCTCATTATTATATTTGTCTTATAACTGCGTAATGTAATCTTATATGATAATGTCTTTAGAATAGTAATAACACACTATTCTTAAAATATCCCTAGTCAAGTATTATTGTGAACAAGAATAACAATGTACGATAAGACTAGTATGTGGTTGACTGATGACCATTGTCATGGATATAGGATATCAAGTCATCACATAGGTACATGTTAGAGAACTATGTACTGGATCGACCCTCCATGAGAACGCTACATGGATTGTTATATGAGTGTCATAAGCGATTCTCATAGTGATGATGGTGTATGTGATCCTTTGACTTGAGATCATCAGAGATCCCAACATAGAGAATTGCATACTTTAATGCTGTACCAAAATGTATTTGTTGAAAAAGTAAATAATATTTTTGAAAAAAGGAAACAAAAGCATCATTTTTACTTCTAATTTTAAAATTCAGCTTAAAATAAAAAAATAATAATACTTTACATTTCTTCATAATAATTAAATGTGAGACCCAGTTATTTTGTACTGTACATATACAATTATTTATTAATTAATTAATAAATGATTTATTTCTAAATATTTTATAAATTGGAAATATAAAAGGATATGGGCCCTACTTGAAATTTTCATGCCCAGATGAAAGTACGAATATGGAAACAATGTACAAATGATGGAATGACTATAATGAGGAAATTTTAGAGACTCGAAATTATGTTACTTTCAGTGTTTGAAGTTGTTGGCAAACAAATTCGGAAATGACGGATACATCCCAAGGGTATTTTTGTAAATTTCTCTCAAACTAAAAAGAATTAGGACAAAGTAAAAATATCATGTTATTCTACATGAAAAGTACTTCAACATAGTGTCAAAGGATTCTTCGAAACAGTCATAAAAACAGAAAAATTCTTTGGCGGGCTATAGGGGTAAAACCATAATTTGTCACTATCCGTGCACTGCGGGTTAACAAAATCACTTGCAATAATCAAGATATGATTAATATGACTAATTGGAACTGAAATCCGAAAATTTGGAGTACGTTTACATGGTTTTTACGTCAACGGGATCGTAAGGGCAAAATCGTCCAATTTTGTATAATTAGGGGTATTTTGGTAATTTGTAAAATTACAGAATTTTCTTTAAAGCCCAGTCAGCAGCTGAAGGCCACTGTTTACCTTCTTCCTCCAACAGCCCACACCATTTTCCAAGCAAAAAAGAAAGAAAGAAAATTTCCAAGTTTAGATCTCTTAAACTACTTGGAATTTTGATACAATTTATATACCAAATTGATCCTCTCTCTCTCCTCTACATTTCTGCACCAAAATCTCATCTTATAAGCCTTCATACAAGGAGATATACATCCTCAAAGTTTTAGCCAAAGGAGGTAAGCTTACCATTCCTTGTGATTTCTTTAAAACCAACGGTAGATTTATATAGTTTTAAGTGTGCTAAGCATGATTATGCCATTAGAATCAATTAAATTGAGCTAAATAAGATGATGCCATGTGAAGGGGGTTTAGGCCATTAATGGAACATAGGGAATTCTTGAGCTTTCATGCATGAAATGCATGTCAAAATGATGAATGAGCTAGTAGAACATGATTTAGCATTAGATTGTTGAAAATCCCACTCAATCACCACCTACCATATTCGGTCATGATAGAGGGGGTGGAATTTGTGGCTGTTTCTAATAGTTTGAGGGTAAATTTAGACTGTGGAAAATGCAAGGAGTCTGCTGGTATCCTCAAATTTAAATTCCGACGTAAAACGAGGAAGTTATGTTATATTATCGGTAAAAATTATACTGCAAAAATATTTGCAGTGTTTAAAGATGCTGCATTTAGATTTAAACAATAGCTTAAAAAATAAGAATTTAAGTAGTTAATAATTTTGATGGAATTGTTTGCAGCCCGGGAATAACGGATTTCGTGTGGTGCATCCAAAGAGCTTGATTTTACTATATAGGTAAGAGATGCGTATGTAAGTTGTAGTGATATTTCGAATGCATAATTATTATGCATATAATTTTATAAGAATATTTTTGGAATAAAATGCGTTGGAATCTGTGGAATTGAGGCTGTTTGCTGTATATGGAACTATGTTTAATTTGCAGGAGGGTTAGGATAATAGCAATCGTTATGCTGCTGAAAATTTCTAAAATATTTTCTAAAAATATTTAACTACATGGTTTGATGATTTCCTAGCCTTGGAACTAAGAAATTTATTATTTTTCATAAAACATGAATATACCAAAAAATATTAATTAAATATTCATGTTACCAATTTTACTGAAAGTAAGAATATAGAATATTCTTCCTACATGTTTTACACCATATGATATGGTTCATGAGATGAAAAGATGGAAAGTGAATATTTTATAAATTATTTTCAATAAATATTCACTATATGAATTTACAAAAATCCTTTATGTCTGATTGAAGATTTACTGATTTTAACTATTTCCATAAAGGTGATATGACTATAAAAATATTGTTTTGAGACTACTAGGCCTCATATCATGTCGATATGTGATATGTGATATGTGACATGTGATATGTATTTAGTCTCGGTTGACACCTGATCAGTGTTTGATTGCGGACTACCCTAGACTATGGCCATAGATCTGACATGATTATTATTGCCCTACGGGGTACTTTCTCTCTAGTATGATATATTTTGGGTGATGCCTTAGTCTCCACTTTTATGAGATATGAAATGAATATGTGACATGGAAAATGTGTTTAAATGAAAAAGTATATTAATATGTGTTTATATGAAAAGGAAAATGATTTCTAATAGTTTATTGTGCTGCATGGAGTAGTTTGCTGTTATGATTGATACAGTGACATTTGAAATGGCTTAAATGAGAATTATGATTTATTTAAACTAATATTCTTTTTTTTAAAGAATATATGAATATTAGTTTATTTGTTTAAATGCTTTATTTTATAAAAGCATTATTTTGAAAGGAATAAGAAATGATATGGAAAAGGGATTGATCTCAACAAAAATAATTACTCCCTATAGTTGCTTTTAGGTTTCGGGACAAGACAAGTATTTCAAAATACCTTCCTTACTCCATCCGAATCTTTAGCCGACTATAGTATCTTTCCTATAGTGGTCCTTAGAGCACCTGTAGGAAAATAAAGATTTTATGCATGTAGATTTTGGAATATCTAATTTTGCATACAATTCTCTTACTGAGCGTGATTTGCTCACCTTTTTATTTTAACATCTACAGAGTACTTCTAGTGACTGCGTGAATTGCATTCGGGGATTATTGGCTGCGTATTTAGTGCCCCGAGGCAGCGAGCTTTTATCCTGGAGGTATAATTATTAATTTTATATGTTCAAACATATTTTTACAGTACTATTTTGTTGTAAATTTAACAAGGGATGTAAACGATAAATAAATTCTCAATATATAAATATTTGTTTAATTATAAATTTAAATTTTAAATAGTTATCGAATAAAGGAAAAGAGGAAAGTAAGGCATCACAGACAGCCTAATCAAATAAAATGTGTGGAAAAGTATGTAATACGCTGTATACAGGATGTGACATTAAAATTTTAATTTCTTTCTAGTAAATATATTTACCTATTATATGATAAAGTAATAATAAACCAAAAAAAGAAAAGATAAAGTAATAATTCTTGGTCCATTCTCTAATCTTATTTCTTTCTTCATTTTTATTTCATTAAATTTATTTATCTAATATTTACAAATTTTGAAGAAGATATAAAATTAAATCTATTTAAAATAAACATAAAAACATTTTTAAAAAAATAGAAATAAAATATACTTAAATAATTTCGAATCTCAAGTGGTTGATATTTATTTAAAGACTACTATTTTCTTTTTCTTTGTCTCGCTTCACTTTTTGTTTACTTCTTTTTTATTTCCAACAAAAAATCATAGAAAACTATATACATTTCTAGATTAACGCTCGTGATAGATGAAAGTTCACAAAACTCTTTAACTTTGCATCTTAACTCCTTTTTCAGTATAATAGCAAGGAGTTGTGTAGTAATTTTGTTTGGTAGATATAACTTGATTCTTTGCCTATTGCTTTAATAAATTGGGGCTGGTTTGGATTAGGTTTCAAAAAACAAAATTTAGGTTCGGTTTGAATTTTGATTGGGTCATATTTTCTGTCTAAGTCTGATAATTTATTTAATATTTTTGTCCAAAGCCTTCTAAAATTTGGACCAACCTTTAGGTTTAATTGGATCGCTTGATTCATGGACAAATTTACCTATTAGATCTTACTTTTTAAGAGTGATTACATGAGCCATTTTAGTCAAGCCCCAAGATTCCAAATACCAATTAAAGATTTTTTTTTTTGAGAGCAACTTAAAGATTTTTTTTATTACAAACATTTTAAGCTTTAGCAAGTATATCGTATACATAATATAATTATATAAGAAAAAATGTATATGCTACTATGAGTTTGTTCATAGTAGCATATATCAATCGGTCAATTTCAAATTTAAAAAAAAATTCAATTTGCATTTTTAATTGAAATAGATTGCTTTTAATTTATTTTCTTTAAATCTGGATTTTGACAATCAAATTAAAAATAAAATCGAGTTAGATTCAAATTTGATTCCTTTCCAAAAATAAAAAAGTAGACCACTGAGGAAAAAATTCATATTAGGAAGGGGATTAATTAAAAATATAAGAGGGTGGGAAATAAAATTTAAATGGGAAGTATTCAAAAATTTTGAAACTAAGTGAGGTATTAATGGGATACTCTCCAAAGTCCTATTTAAACGAAGTTGATAGAGATAGTTTCACTTTTTTTCTCTCCTATTATATCTTTTCTTTTCTCCATTTTCTCGTGTTCTCGGTGGTTTTTTTTTGTCTAGATTTTTAATTTGTTGTCAAGCATGTCAAACGACATCTGCGATAATTACTGTAATGTATGGGAAGAAGACGAGGAAAAAATTGAAGATGAGTTGCTGGAGAGTCGCATTTTCTCCATTGATGTTCACGCTTCCTTCACATATTCGGATCGCGACGAGGATGAAGAGCTAGACCTCGTGTCCTACGAGAGTGTAACTCGAAGAAGGACTCACGAAGTGCAACTTGAATACATGAATAGAGATCCTAAATCCGCCATTTATGACATGCTTGTTTCCATGCACGTTCCGGTGGAGGATTTCATGATAGATGAAATATCAGCCTGCGCCGGTGGCATGTCAAAGGACGATTACTACAAGAATCGAAAGGTTTTGAGAATGCGTGTAAACATTGATGTTATGGTTGCTCAATTGCCATTTCCTATTGTCGATGGGAACCCAACAATGATCCCTGCAAGTAAGGCGGCCATCGAAGGGTTAGAGAAAGTGATTGTTGAAAATCCCATTGGCTGCGCAATCTGCTTGGATGATCTATCCACTGGTTCTGAAGCCAAACGGATACCTTGCGCACATTTATTCCATGCCCATTGCATTGTTAATTGGCTTCGGAAGAGTAGGTTTTGTCCAATTTGTCGATTTGAGTTGCCTTAGGACTGTGAATATATGGTTAAGAATAACATCAATTATGTTTTCTTTGAATATAAGTGACTGCTGTTATTTCATGACTATATTTATACCGTAATTTTTAGTTTTATTAACCTATATTTCATTGAATTTTGTAATTAAAGGTAGAGTTTGAGTAAAACACAATCTTAGTGATAGCGTCAAAGCTTGAAGCTGTATATCTATTGTTTGTTTTTGGTTAGGATTCTGATGTGATAATCTGATGACAATTGACAAAAATCTTAGTTTTTTCCAATTAATTATTCTTTTTTATGCTCATTTAACTTGCAATTTTGACAAATTTTCCTCACCTGTAACGTTATTTGTACCTCAACGCAATTTGTTATTATTGTATTAATTTTTATAATTATACATACAAGAGGTTAGTAATTAATAGTTACAGTACGAGCAGTTACCATAATTTATAATTTGAAATTCTCTTTAAAAAAATGAAAAAAGAAAGTCACAAGATTTATAAAAAAAAAAAGTCAGATTTTGTGTCAAATTAGGATTCTAAGATAATATATGATGTGCTATCTTGCTTACACCATTTTTGCTTGATTAATAAATCATTTTATATCTCTTGAAGCAAATCAGAGGGTACGAGGGAGCTAGCCATTCTATAAATTATCCCTTTTAATTTCTTAAAAATTCGATGATGATGATGATTATGATGCAATTAAAATCAACAATTTCTTTTAACACAAAATTTGACAATTCCATCAAAGGGTGGTTGGAAGAAGTGGAAGTGAATTTCTTTTCTAAATATTAGGACATGATTGGAATCTTATAGTCACTACTCTTGGAAAGATTTTACCGTTTATTACTCCCAGCTTAAACAGAATTAATCTTAAATCGTAAAAAGATATATGTAATTATAAAAAACTTTGACAATTCCTAGAGATTGAATGTTGAATTCAAAAAATTTCATAATTTCCAAATATTAACGCCGAATTTTTTTTTCTTATTAATACCATATAATTTTTTGGTAATATTAATTCCATATAATTACAAAAGCATGAAATTTCTTTGACCACTTATAAACTTTATACAGCCACTACAGAACTTTATAACAACTACAAAACAAAGAAGGGGAGAAGAAATTTCATTACAATATTAAACCATTTCTTTGATACTTAACCATACCTAATTATCATCAACAACACCCACTATTATCCTTTCTGGCAAAGAACATCCTGCTTCACCAGTATAACAATCAGCATCTCTTGATTTTTTTTCTAAGTAGAAGCTTGAATAAGGGGTGAGGCATCGGCTGCCTGTGTTTCCACCGGGAGTTCAAACTGTCCAGGATAAACAGAGTGGAAATTGAACAGCCGATGAGGAGAGAAAAGATTGTCCCAGCTGCCCTTGCTGGGGCTGCTTGATGCAGAGTCATCCAGTCCTATGTGTGCCACATGCTTTACATCTGTTGGGAATCCTATTTCCATGTCTTTCTCCGAGCCTTCCATCTCTTCCTTGTAGGCTGAAAAGCCAAACAGCAATAAAATGAATTCAATCAAGATTCAAGAGCAGGAATTTACTGTTGTACAAGAAGTTAAACCATGCACATTGAAAATAGGGTGAAAGCCAATCCGGGAGCCTGAGCATTGAGCATGAACAAAGTTGAACCTCTTGTAATAATTGTATAGAATTTTTTACGTACACATATGCATGTTTACTCTAGGTGAAATATATAGATCTCCCATACTTATATTAAAAGGACACTAATCCTCTTTAGTTTTAAAATACAAAATTTACCCATTTAACAACATTTAAGATTTAAAACTTAGGGATTCTTGGTTTGGGGTTTAGATTTAAGAGATATAGTTTATGGTTTATAGTTTTTTCGGATTTAGAATTTCAGATTTAGTGTTTATGATTTTTAAATTCAAGAATAATGAAATGGAGAAAAATTGCTATTTTGAAATTAGGAGTTAGTTTCCTTTTAGTATAAACATAGGGTTTTTGTATTTCACCTTGTTTAGTCTTTAGGATCATAAGAAAGGCAATTACAAGTAATTCAGACATTATTAGCTATGAACCTACCAAAGAGTTGTGACAAAGTCTTGAAACTCTTGAACAGCCTATGAATACCAGTTGACATATCGGGCTTTGGAAGAGGCAGGGATTTCAATGAGTATTTGATGCTATTAGTCGATAAACTTTCTTCTTCCTCCACTCGTACTCCTAGAAAGAATGAAGTACAACAAACAAAACCAAGTTAGTATCCTCTAAGAGAAACCAAACAAAAAAGAAAAAGAAAAAGAAAAAAATAGTTCAAAGAAAGACACTTGTTGCAGCTGAATTGGTGTCTGCTGGCTTTGATCTCCTAGGCTGCTGCACAGTTACAGCCACACTTGAATCAGAGACACAACCGACTGAGAAGGGAAGAATAACCAATCTTTCCATTCTGTCTCTCATTTCTTCATTAAACAACCAATGGAAGAAATAGAATAAGGAAAAATTTGAAAAAGGTGAGTTTGATCCGTAAGTGAAAAAGTGAGACACCCAAAAACCAGTTGTTGGAAGAAATGCAACCATTGGAAGTGTAATTGCTTTGTTATATTGGGTGGCTATGGCTTTGTTATCAAGTTACAATAATTTTTATGTATAAAAAAGGTCAACATACATTCGAGTTCAGTTTGGTAGAGAAAGAGAGAGGTTTTAAGAAACCAACCGATCTGATAGGTATATTTCGACGTGTATTAATTGATACTAACAGGATTGAACTATGAAGTTTAAGCCTAAAAACAGGCCGAAGCCAAGCCATTTTTTCCTTCTTGACATGCATTGAGCTAAAAGTAGGTGAAATTTCTACTTTTAGGGATGCCACAAAGCCCAAAATCACAACCTATTTCTAACTTTCTGTCACTTTCCCTAGAAAACTTTTAACTGTGTTAAGTCTCCACAGTGGGCTCCTACTACCTTCACTTGCCTCTCTTATACAATAAGCTACCTTTTTTTTCTTCTTATCTGTATTTCTTTTCATTTGTTCATTTTTCAGCCTAAAATTTTAGTAGCATAATTTTTTTCTTTTACTTAATTTGGACTCTTCCTTTGAAGGAGTACATCACAAGCGATCTTTTGTGATGAAAACACCAAGCTCTTGGTGATGGATACCAAATGGGTGTTCCCTTGATTTTAAAGAAGAATTAAATGATTGAGGATTGGAAATTGAAAAAAAATATTAATTAATTTGTTGAGAGTTTTATTGGAAATTTACGCTTAAACACTCAGAAAAACTTACTGCCTATGACCATGTGCATATCAAATTCTGAGGTCTCCATAAAAGGATAAAAATAAAATAAAATAAAGGTTTATGTTCGTACATGCAACATATTAGAGTTAATTATGAGTAGTTTATAAGTACATGATATTATTATGGCTAAAAAAATTAAATAACCTCCTGAACTATCACACTTTTAATAAAAAAGTCTTGATTTTTTTTACTACTATACCCAAATAAAATAAATATTTATGCCGGATAGAAGATGTCTCATGATCATGCATCTAACAATTTTTATAATACATGATACACGTGATATTTATATGTTTAAACAAAAGCTTATTTGAGTATAAATTATAAGATGAAGGTGTCTTTGATATAATAGAATAATATGAAATTATTTAAAAATGAGAAAAGTTTTAGATTTAATTAATACTTTTTTGTTACAATTTAATTAATATTTTAACCTATTATTAATTAGACCTTAAACGGATTAGATACAGTTGTGATGTTTTTTCTTGATGGCTTCAATATATCTGATCAAACAGTAGGTAGACATTATAAACAACATGCCAATTAAACCCAAATAATCTCTATTACAGTGTGTTTGGGCGAGAAGTCTTGAAAATTTAAAGAATTTTAAAATGAAAACATTTCAAAATTCATAACAATAGCATTTGTAATTGTATTGTTTGGATAAATAAACTTTTGAAAGAAAATTTGACAATTAAAAAATAAAGAAATAAAAAAATAAAATAAAAATAATGATATCAAATATAACAAAAAATATAAAATAAAATATGTGATATGGGTATTATTAGATTTGTAAAAGTGCATAGATATTATTAATAATATGAAAAAAAATAAAATATATATTATATTTAAATAAAATGATATTTGTATTTAATGGTGGGTTATGTGCAATAAAGCAAGGTTAGTTTTAAAGTAACCATATCTTTAGGTAGATTTTCGAGAAAGAATTTGAGTATCTCTAATTCCTTCTTAAATTCCTTTTAAATTTTGAAAAATTTCAAACCTTTTTTCCCAAAAAAATAAATTGGATTTAAGAATTTTAAATAACTTGAGTGAAATGAATTCTCTTCTAGAAATCCCTTATCCAAACAGCCTTAAAAGCTAGACCAACATCCTATTCTACCCTCAAATCAAACCCAAGTCCTTCATTACATTGTCTTGTTCTTTTAATTTAATTAACCCACTAGAATTACAAGATCTTACTCAAATTCTCTTAATAATTAAAACTATGTAGCGCTTGAGCTATACAGTACTTTCAAAATAAGTAAAATTAGAAAACGCGGTATGAATGAGTTCTTTGTTGAGTAAGAAGAAATGTTGCAAACCAATAAAACAAAATGTGCCAAGAGACGATGGAGAAGAAGTTTGGAGTAGATCCAAAAGTATAGAGTGAAATGTAGGTGATGGCAGAAGGTTGAGTAAGGTTGGAAACAAGATGAAAAAAAGCTAAAGAAGAAAAATTAGAGAATAGGGTAATTTAGAGAGAATTTTTTAGTGTTAGCTTTTCAGAAGTAGTCCCATTTTCTAGAATAATAGAGCTCTTATATATAGGTATCAAGAGTAGGAGTTACATAATATAAGCATTAATAGGCTTAATGATGAGAATTGATAGTTAAAAAAGAGTTGATGTTTTGTTTAATGGGAATTTTCACATATAATGAATAGAGAACATAGGAGTCCACTATCTATTCTGAAAAGAAATGGGGAAAAGCACTCATATTTTGGAGAAACACTAAGAAAAAAAATCTTAACTATCTTCATATTTGTTACGACTCGAATACCATGATGTACACTTGCGAACTTACACAAATTCTATCTTACAAATTTACGAACTAAATTTTTTCTTTTCAATTTATGGTTTGTATTCAGCATCAGTGTAGTCGCTGAACAATTTTCACTCATTCTTTAATTCATAAGTGAGTTAAATACTTTCAAAATTAGGCAATGAACATTTTTAGCCCACAACTTATTTATGCTTAGAAACATATTGAAAATATACCTTTTTAATCACTTGCGAATCAGATACATTTAACACAGTGCAACACAACAGTCTTTCCCACAGTCCACATTATATTCATCAAATAGATATCATTTCAACAGTCCTAATATGCACCTATTTGCATGCCATGTTTACCATGTTTACAGATTGAAAATCAGATTTTACCCAATTAACCACCTGCAAATCAGATACATTTAACACAATGCAACACAACAATCTTTCCCGTAGTCCATATTAGACTAATCAAATAGGTATCATTTCAACAGTCCTAGTATGCACAACTATTCATCACATACATATCATGTAGCAAAAAAATATTATATCAACCATTCATTATCTTAATTTACATCCCATCCAATAGTATTGTACAAAAATTACCTGAAAATAAAAGCATATATAGACATAAAAATTACAATACCAAAATATTAAAAAGTGTTGACTTTAGGAGTTGAGACACTTTTCGATCACCAAAATTATCCCAACGTGTCCTCCTAACTTGAAATCAATATGAAAAAAGAAATTAATTTCGTTTAATAAGCGAGAGCTCAGTAAGTTACTAATATAAGAATAGAGTTAGGATTATATCGTCGCTAATGTAAATGTATAATTCCTGTAACCGTATATCCAGTATCAAATCAAAATCGATATCCCTTGAGTGTTAATTCAATTATGCCCTTACAACACTCCCTTTTCAAGGCTCAAGGAGAAACCTCTAGTCACTGCCTAATCCTCATATTTTAGCACTCAAGGCTATGTCAATTCTGCACACTAACTTGTATAATAGAATTCAGTTTTCCTAGTCTAAAGATTCCAAGTTGGCTCAACACTAATACTTCAGCAAGGCACAAAAAGATACTTCTTTTACTTGGCAACATGGCTAATTGAGGTTAACTGGTAGGCTGGTGGCAGATGTTGGTATTAAACTCAAAAGAGTTATTGAAAGTTTTTACAACTGACCAACCCTTGAGGGTTACTCTAAAATACAAGTTACACTGGCGAGGGTTTATGGAGTAGTTTATTGGAAGGGTCTACAGAGGTAAGTCAAGCAATTTGTTAGAGAATGTGCTATTTGTCAGTAATGTAAATTAACAATGCCACTTATCCTAGGTTGCTAGAGCCTTTCCCTACTCTTCAAAAAATTTGGACTCATAGATTTTATTAAAGGGTTGCCAAGATTTTTCGGAAAAGATATCATCATGCTTATGGTTGATTGTTTGAATAAATATGCCCATTTCATTCCCTTTAGCTCACCCCTTCACTATTAGTCAAGCATTTTTGAATAAAATATATAGGTTGCATAAGGTTCCAAATACTATTGTGTCAAATAGGGACAAGATTCTTCATAGTCTATTTTGGAAAGAATTGTTTAAATGTTTGGGAACCAAATAAAACATGTCTTATCAACCTCAAAAAGATGGTCAAATTGAGGTTGTCAATTAATGTTTGGAAACTTACTTAAGATGCATGGTGAGTGAGAAAGCCAAGGAATGGGCTAAATGAGTGTCACTAGCTTAGTGATGGTATAATACCACTTTTCATAGCTTTACTTATATCAAACCATATGACATAGTAGTATGTGGAGCCTGCACCTATTTGCGTGCCATGTTTACCAAGTGATTCTAAGGTTGCAATAGTGGGCACAAGCTTACAAGCTAAGGAAGCAACAATCAAGTTGATCAAATTTTATCTCCATATAGATAAGAATAAAATGAAACAATAGGCAGAAAAAAAAAAGAAGATAGTTTGCAATAGGAGTTTGGTATACGTGAAGTTACAACCATATAGACAAAAATCTATAGTGAATAGATTATGATTAAAGCTCTTTGTAAGGTTTTTTTTTTGACACCTTATGAGGTTGTAGAAAGGATAAGAAAATTGGCCTATAAATTGGCATTCCTTGAGAATGTTATGTCTTATCCTATTTTCCATATCTCTCGACTTAAGAAACATACTGGGAAGGCACCAGCTCAAGCACAACTCCCATTAACGGATACAAATGGCATAACATCTAAGGAGTCAATTCACCTTTTGGAGAGGAGGATGGGTAAAAAGGGTAACAAAGCTATCACAAAGGTTTTAATCAAATGGAGCAATATTTTCTTTGAAGATTCAACCTGCGAAGCCTTACGAGCTTCAACATAAGTTCCCACATTTTCATCCTTGAGGATAATGATGCTGTTATAAGGTAGTATAGATGCATTTTGGATATATTTGGCAATTGGAAGTTGATTGATTTAGTCATTTATCTGTTTTAAGATATAATTATTTCCATTTTTATTATTATTGTGTAAGTTAGTTAATATGCCAATCTAATCAAGTTGAGCTATCAAAAATGTCAAGATTATAGTGAGTTCAAGCTCGATCCAACCTTCAAGGTTAATTTTTTGCTCAAGCCTGTTTTTGTATACAATGAATAAATCCAAAACCATCTAAGTCCGTCCAAATATTGTTATTTTTTAAAAAATTATAATAAAATAAAAAATATAGAAACACATAATAGTTAACAAGTATAACACTATAAGTAAATTAAAGTCTTACAAAAAATTATAAGAAATATGAAAATTTTAAATTAAAGTCTAAAAAACTAATACAAGCTCAAATTAAAATACACAAAAAAATTAAGAAAGAATTAATATAAAAAATAGTAAAAAAATTATATTTATCGAGCCAGATTGAATTTGCACTTGCAATAGTGAACCCAATTTCAATTCAATGTTTAGCAACCTTGATTTTCAAGATCAAATCCGTTTAATAGGTTTAATATTTTTGTTCCAACTCGTTCAAAATTTAGACGAACCTTTGGATTTGGACAAATACTCGGCCATTGAACAAGTTTAGAGGTGAATTGTAAAAAATTATGACATAATGGAATTATTCATTCGCTTCTTGATTCTCTCTCTTTCTAACACTTTTTTCCTCTACATTAATTCTCATTTCACAGTCTACTTCTTTCCTAATATAGAATTTCCAAAATTCATTCCCAATTTATACAAAAAAAAGTGGGAAATTTATCCAGGAGAATTTTTAAATACAATACACTTATTTATCTTTATACCCTATTTTCAAATATACTACAAAAATACTATTCCTACCCTTTAAATTATTAATTTATCCCTATTCTATTAGCTCACCATTTCTCTAATACCACCATCTTATTTATCATAAACCCTAAACCTATTTCCTAACCCTAAAGTAAAATCAAAGGAAATCCCCAAACTATTCATGAATCAGGTATGATTTTGATTTTTGGTTTATTATTTATTGAAATTTGGAAGTGAAATTGTGTTGTCGTTGTGGTTGTGAAATTTGTTCAAGAATTATTTGGTTTATTCTAATTTTATCATACGGAACATTCTCCACACATGATAGCTTGCGTGGAAAAAGTTTCCACACAAGGTAACATGTGCAACTAGTGGGATAAATGCTATTAGATTCTTCCAATATTTTCTCTTAAATCTTACCTTATCTTCTTTTATTTCCATGTTATTTTCATTGAAATTATTAAAATTTGTCATTTTTTTTCCTTAATTTAAAGTTAATGGAGAATAAGAATAATGAAAAATTTAGGATTTAGGGAAATGAAATATGAAAGTTGAAGAAGAAAAAGAAGAAGAAGAAGAAGAAGAAGAACGTTAGTTTCTTTAGAAATTTTATTGGGTCAAAATTGTCTTTTGATTTTAGGATAATTTTCTCTTCAAAATAGAGAGCTTCTAAATACAATATAATTTTTAATCTTCACACTTCAACATATATTAAAACAAAATTATCCTTATCAACACCTATTTTTCTTCTCCGTCTTTTCCTATAATACAATTGATTGGTTAAACAATTTCAAGTCTAATTTCATGCTTTTTTACAAAAGGGTTAGATTGATCGCTCACCAACTTTATGAACAACTATACTTTGAAATCACACGCTAAAGATTAGTCTTTTTCATTTATTGCTTTGTGTCCATTATAGGCTTTCTTTTAAGTTTTTCTTAGGAGATTGCGACCTTGCCCTCTCTTAACGGTTAAAAAATTCATCCATATAATGTTGCTAATCAATGCTTTATTATTGTTAATTATGAACACACAAACAAGAACAAAAAATTGAACCTTAAACTAAAGATTCAACTGGAAATTAAATTTCAATTTCAAGATGAAGATAAAGGTACAATACTTTTGTCAAGAGCTGCAGGTTTCTCATTTTCGCTCATTCTGCAATATCAGTTAATTGCTGTCTTCCTGCATTGTGCAAACGGATTTTGGAATCTTTGGCACGGACACGGTGTAATGGAGGCAACAGAAAAATACAAAAAAGAGCAAGGATTGTAATGGCAGTAAAGAGTTAAAGAAAAACTCAGAGGCAAGTTTTGAGCTGATAGCTAAAGGAGAGCTAAGAGAGGAGCGATAGCACACTGGGGGACCAAAAGGCAACATAACCACCATGGCAGTGTGAGGGCCAAGCAAGAATGTTTTGGGAATCACACGCCAAGCTATTGTTATTTTATTTTTTGCTTTTATGATGTCAGCAATAGTACACAGCACCTGCGTCTGCCTATACAAAAGGAAGAATTGTAACTTTTGGCATTATGAAGGAATGAACACAGTTCTCTCCATTCTTTTCTCTTTATATTTCTTTTTTATTCTGTTCTGCTTCTCCTTTTTCTCTGTATTTCTTCTCCTAATTTGATCATTATACTAGTTGTCTGTGACAATTTTGGCATCAGAGCTTCTAAGATCCAAGCTGAACAAGCTGGAAAGACACCGAGACACAGGGTAATGGTTGAAGGAACCCGTTTCAATACCTTATAGGAGCAGGTCCAATCGTTGCAAGTAAGTTAGAGGCTATGAGAACAGTAAAGAGTAATATTCCTCCATGGTGGGAGGAACAAAAGGCCAATATCGAGACCAAGTTTGCGAAGAATCAAGCTTATATGAGCAAAATCTTGGAAACCTTGACCCAGAAGGACACTCAGCCACTGGAAGCAGGAAGCTCTTTATCACATCAAGGGCTGCAAACAAGGAGAAAAGGGTAAGAATCCTGTAGAAGTTACTGTTATTGATGAACATGGTAGGCATTATTATAAGAAGGATGATCCTGGCATATTGCATAAGCATGCTAATGGTAATAATCTATTTACCACTCAATCTAGTTTAAACTCTCAAAGAATACATGAATCTGCTTCTGGAATGAATTTGAATGCATTTTCACCTAAACCTAAGATTGAGTTGCTTGTATTTGAAGGTAGTAATCCTAGAGGTTGGATTAGGAAATGCCAAAAATATTTTGCAATTTTTAATGTTGCTGAGCATCAGAAGTTGGAAGTTGTAGCCATGTATCTAGCTGGTAAGGTAGAGATATGGTTTGATGGTTATCTTTTGTTGAAACCAAGTGCTTCTTGGCAAGATTTTGCTATCGATCTATGCCAAAGGTCTTGTGATAAAACTTGTTCTGATATTATAGAAGAGTTCAACTAGTTGGTTCAAGAGGCTACTATTGAGGAATATCAGGAGAAATTTGAAGAACTAAGGCCTTATATGCTCCAATCTAACCCTTATTTAAGTGAATCTTATTTTGTAGCAAGCTTTGTTAGTGGTTTTAAAGAAGAATTAAAACCCAAGGTGAAGGCTAGTGAACCTAATAATCTGGCAGCAACATACAAACTAGCAAAGTTACATGAGCTATCCTTGGAGATAGAAGACAGGAAACACAGATCTCTTACAAAACCAAACTTCCCAAACACTCAAACCTATTCAAAAATACCCTACCAACCATGGAACTCTAATCAAAGAAACTCTTTTAACCTATCTACACCAAACCAGAAAAACAACATACCAGATCAGAAAAGATTCCAGAACCCTTGCTACAAATGTGGTGAGAAATTCTACCCTGGACACATTTGTAAAAACAAGCAACTCAACCTTCTTACTAGAGATGAATTGGAGGAAGAAAAGGGTGAAAAGGAAGGGATTGACAGAGAATCTGAACCATTTGTTGATAAGGATCAAAGATCACCAGAAGACAACTTAGAGATCTCCATTAATGCACTAATAGGCAGTGCTGGACACAATACTCTTAGGATATTGGGCAACATCAAGGGTAGACCTATCAATATCCTCATAGACAGTGGCAGTACACATAGTTTTGTGACTCCACCATAGGCTAAAGGAGGCGTAGAGGTGAAGCAGACAACACCTTTGGCAATCACAGTGGCTAATGGAGATAAGCTATTTAGTATTGCCGAGTGTAAGCAACTTGAATGGTCAATGCAAGGACATGTATTCACTCATGACTTAAGGGTTCTACCTATGGGAGGTAGTGACATAGTCCTAGGAGTGGATTGGATGAAGAAATACAGTCCCTTGGTGTTTGATTACAATGACCTATCTATGTCATTTCATAAGGATGGACAACAGATCACTTTGAGAGGTGGTTCTAATATTCCTAGTCTGAAGATTATATTTGGTGAGAGGCTGCAAAAGATAGTTGATAAAGACCCAGAAGTGTTGGGAGAATTTTACATGATTAATGTGGAAAACAAATGCTCTACCATACCCTACCAGCTTGAAGCACTACTAGATGCCTACAATGATATCTTTAGGGAGCCTATTGGAATGCCACCTATGAGAGCACATGACCACAGCATCAACCTCAAACTTGATTTAGTACCAGTAAATCTCAGACTCTATAGGTTTCCATATCATCAAAAGGCTGAAGTAGAGAGACAAATCTCAGACATGTTATCTGCATCCATAATACAAAACAGCAAGAATCCTTTTGCCTCACCTTGCTTGCTAGTGAGAAAAAAGGATAGGAGTTGGAGGCTTTGCATTGATTATAGGCAACTCAACGCCATGACCATCAAAGACAGATTTCCAATACCAGTGGTGGAAGATTTGTTAGATGAACTAAAAGGTGGCATTTGCTTTTCAAAGATTGATCTTCGATCAGGCTATTGGCAAATTAGAATGAAGGAGGAGGACATTCCTAAAACTGCATTTAGGACTCACATTGGACATTATGAATTCAAGGTGATGCCATTTGGGCTCACTAATGCCTTGGCCACTTTCCAAGCCCTGATGAATGATTTGTTTGCTCCTTTCTTAAGAAGGTTTGTGCTGGTATTCTTTGATTATATACTTGTTTATAGCAATGATGTTTATACTCATGTAGAGCATTTTAAAGTTGTTTTTGAAATGATGAGACAGAATCAACTTTATGCCAAGAGGGGCAAATGCTTATTTAGACAAAAGCAGGTTGAGTATCTTGGTTATATTATTTCTGTAGATAGTGTAGCTATTGACCCCTCCAAGATACAGGCAATGCAGCAATGGCAACTTCCCAAGAACTTGAAGTCCTTGAGAGGTTTTTTAGGACTTACTGGGTATTATAGGAAGTTTATAAAAAAATTATGGCATGATTAGCAGACCACTAACTAATATGCTAAAGAAGGAAGGGTTCCATTGGTCTCTTGAAGCTGTAAGTGCATTTGAAGCTCTTAAACAAGCCATGTGTAACGGTCCAAATAACACAGTAATACACATATTATTACATAATTTTGACGGTTGGGCTGTTTGCGATACTTTACTTTTCCTTTACAGTTAAACAATTTCATATGAAATTATAATATCATTTACATCCCCTATCTTAATTCACAAAAAAGTAATACTGTAGATAAGTCTAAATACAGAAAATAAATGATCGTACCTTATATTTCAGTCGAGCTGTCATATTTTCCTCTAAATGAGCAGTCGAGATGCTTGCATCTCACAGTCATCAAAATCTGAAATGTTAAAAAGAGGGAGTGAGAAAACCATGGCTCAGTAAAGGAGTTATATGCAACTCTTGATATTCAGCTATCTATATGTTGAAAATTTTTTTTTTCATTTTTTCCTAAAAGTATGCTAGGCTCATATGAAGGAAGGATACTACAGTCGGCTAGGGATCCGGATGGAGTAAGGCAGGTATTTTGAAATCTCTGTCTTGTCCCAGAACCTAGAAGCAACTGTAGAGAGTACAAATTTCGTTTGAAATTTAAAAATCCTTTCCTTTTCGTTTCATCTCTTTTCCCTTTTTTTAATGCTTTTATGTATTTAAAGCATTCAAATAAATTAACTAATATTTATCTATTCCTTTAGAAAAATATTAGTTTAAACCATCATCCTTCTCATTTAAATTCCTTTCACATTTTACTGTACGATTCATAATTAGTACAGTACTTTAAATAGCAAAATCAGCTATTTAATCATTTTCTTATAACACATATATCGTTTAAATCTAATATTCAATTAAAATGTAAATAAGAATATTAGATTTAAAATCTCCTCTTTCTCCTTTTTGAGAACGTATTACATATTCATTTCACATATAGTCTAATATTCAATTTAAAATCATAATAAGAATATTAGACTTGTAAACTTTTCTTCTCTTTTTGATTCAGTAAACAGTATTCTGTACAGTTCAGTAAAGAGAAGCCAGTAGGTTTTATTTCATTAAACCGTAGCTGTCAATTCAATAAACGGTAATTAGTAAATTACCAGTTCAGTAAACAGTAAACAGTAAACTGTAGCTTTCAGTTCAGTCAATGGAAAACAGTAGCTACCATTTCAATAAACAGTAGTTTTTAGTACAGTACGGTTCAGTAAAACAGTATTTTGGTACGGTTTAACTCAATAAACAGTATTCAGTATAGTTCAGTTCAGTAAACAGTAATTCACTGTACAGTTCAGTAAACAATATTCACTGTACAGTACATTAAAACCGGATTTTAGTGAATCCATTTAGTAAACAAATTAGTAATTGGAGACTAGGCATCACCCTACAATTAAATCATGCTATCTTCGTCCACTAAGGGACACAGTAATAGTATGCAATGAGATCTATGGCCATGATCTATAGATTATCCTCGGGGTACACTTGCCAGTGACATTCGGGACACTGATGACTGGCGGGTCAAACAGCCACGTGACAGTAATAGTAATAATATGATGCATGAAACTCAGGGCCTAAGTCTCAAAACAATATAAAAACCGTACTATAGCCTTCATGGATCTTATTCAAAGTAATTTGAAATATTTCACATTTATCCATGAGGCTTGCAATTTTAAATATCATCACATTTATGGAATTTATAAAATACATAAAAATTTTCAAAAGCTCTATAAAGGTGTAATTCACACTTTCTTATACGGTGAAAACAGTTTATAAAATAGTCACACTGTAAAAATAAAGTTTTATAGCTGTTTCTTTTTCACCGTAAAACGTGTACGCACGTATCTCTGTGCTTTCTTTCCAAAACATGTATTTCAAAGTTATTGGAAATCAATTCCAATATTTTATAATTTATAAAAATAAAATATTTTATTTTCTAATTTCAATAATCCTGTCACTATATTTTTCTTCTGTAAACACGTATCGAGACATTCTAGTCTCAAAGTACTATTTCCATCCTCGATTTACCTTTTATGGAAGTTATAAAATAATTACTTCTGTAATTGAACCACAAAGGTTATATGAGACATCAAGTGAATATTTAAGAAAATATTAATAAAATATTCACTCGGTGTCTTTTCGTATTCCATATCATATCTCATTCAGTTCACACATCGGGAGAATTTTCGGTGATTTCATTATCACCAATCTCGAAAACATGAATATTTTAAAATTAAAATTCAATATATTCATGCTTTAGGAAATTTATTATTTTCTTGGTTTTCGTGGTTAGAAATCGTTTCTCGTGAATTAAAATCATTTTTAATGATTTTATATAAATTTTCTAAAATTTTTCGGCAGCATAACGATTGCCGATTGACTAGGCTCCCTGCACAAAAAATACAGTTTAATATCTCATAGCCAACCAATCATCACAAATTTCCAACCGATGAATCACCACAATATTTTCATAAAATATTTTGTAATTAAAAGTATGCAGACTGAATATCTTTACAGGCTGCACATGCCTCCCTTATCTATTCCGGGTCGGCGACTTCTTTGCTACCGTCACGCCCGTATTCCACCTCTCTAGATTCCACCATCTCGATTCTCGTAAAATTCTACAAGTCACATTTTCCATATATAGACTTGTATCAATTATTCTACGGAATAAAAAATAATAATTTAAAAATTCTTTAAAATTTCTTACCAATTTCTTTTCTTCTTCTTTTCTTTTTCCATTTCTTTTTCTTCTCCTTCTCTTCTTCTTTTTTTTTTCTTCTTTTTCTTTTTCTTTTCTTTTTCTTTTCCTGGCCTGAATCGGTCCAGACTGGTTCAGCTTTGGCTGACCGATTCAACCATCCCTGACCGGTTCGACCACCGTCGGTCCTCCTTTCCGTCGGTTCATGCCTCACACAGTTGGCCGAAGTTGCAAGGACGCCGGATCTGGCCTTCATTTCTCCTTGTCGGCGGCGACGGCGCTGGATCTGGAGCGATGGGTTTCGGCCTCTTTCTCTTCTCTTTTCTCCCTCCTTTCTCCTCCTCCTTCACCGCCGGCGGTCTCCTTTCCTTCCTCTTACCTTCGTCGGGGTCGGGGTTGAGGTGGCGGTGACCAGATCAGCCGGCACCGCCATTTCTCTCTTTTCTTTCCTTTCTCTTTTTCCTCTCGATTTCCCCCGATTTTTTTCCTCTTTTTTCGTTTCGGGCGGTCGCCAGTCACCTTCCTCTTCTTTCTCCTTCGCCGGCAATGTCCTCCCTTCCCTTCTCTCTCTCTCGCTTGGCCGGCCGACGGGGGTCGGCTGCCTCCTCTCGATTTCTCGACAGAAACAGGGTCCCGACTCCTTGTTTCTGTTTTAAACATTTTTTTTATAAAATATATAATTATTTTTATATAATTGTATATATAATTTCTATATTAATATATATATATATATAATATATATAGATATATATTTTTTATAACCCCTTTCTTTATATATATATATCTATACACATAAATCTAAAGTAATATATATTTCTTGTATATATATATATTTATATACTTTTATTTGAAATAATAAATATATATTTCATATATATATTTACATATATATATATATATATACATAAATATATATTTTTATAATATATACATGTATGTATTTAATGATATGAAATAGTATATATCAATGTATAATATATATGCTATTTTTCATATATATATATATATACATATGTACTTACATAAAACATATATAAAAATATATTTATATAATCTAATTATATAAATATATAAATATACGCATTTTTATTTCTTGAAATTTGGATTTCTAAACATCCAAAATGAATATGCCATTTTCATTCTTATTTCATTTGGATTTCTATTGTCCAAATTTAATTTCTTAATTCTGAATTCTCAAATTCATCTTTTCATAAATTTCAGGAATTTCATCAATATCCCTCTTTTCATAATTACTTTATTTATTTACTTCAACTTATCTATTTACATTTAAAAATTGAATCTCCAGTATTAATAATTTCCAATAAATGGAAAAATTTACGGTTATCACACCATGAGTACTGCTCCAATCCTAGCCTTACCAGATTTTAATCAACCCTTTTGTCTAGAGACAGATGTATTCAATTCTGGGGTAAGGAGGAAACCCATTGCTTACCTTGGTAAAGCCTTGGGACCTAAGCACATAGGGTTGTCCATATATGAAAAGGAGTATATAGCTATTTTAATGGCTGTAAGCAAGTGGAGGCATTACTTAGAGGGAGGCTCATTCATCATAAAAATAGACCATAAAGCTCTAAAATATTTGCTGGAACAAAAACTCACTACCACAATTCAGAAGAGTGGCCTAACTAAACTCTTGGAGTTAAACTATACAATCCAAAATAGGAGAGGAAAAACGAACCTAGTAGCAGATGCACTGTTTAGACAGCATGAGGAGGATGGTCATTGCAATAGTTTGCATGCTACTGTTATCATACCAGAGTGGGTGCAAGAAGTGGAGAAAAGTTATGAAGGGGACACTATGGTCCAAGAAAAAATAACAGCCTTAATTGTTGGACATTCTGCAGATGAGAACTTCTCATTCAGTAATGGTATTCTTAGATACCAGGGAAGGGTATATATTGGCAGTAATGGAACACTTAGAGATAAGGTGATCCAAGCTCTACATGATTCTCCTCAAGGTGGACACTCTGGTATACAAGGTACTTTCTATAGGGTGAGACTTTACTTCTTTTGGCCAGGTTTGAAGAAGCAAGTGCAAGAATTTGTACAGTAATGCGATAATTGTCAAAGAAATAAAGCTGACAACCTATCCAGGGTTGTTGCAACCCATACCTATCTCCAATGCTTGGGAAGTAGTCACCATGGACTTTATTGATGGACTACCATCCTCACAAGGATTTAACAGCATATTAGTGGTTATAGATAAGATCACAAAGTATGCTCACTTCATGGCATTGTCTCATCCTTATACAGCATTAGAGGTAGCTAAAATCTACTTGAATCGAGTTCATAAGTTGCATGGAACTCCTAAGATTACTATATCTGACAGGGACAGGATCTTCACAAGCTTAGTTTGGCAAGAATTCATGAAGTTACTAGGCACTACTGTCCACTTAAGCATAGCTTATCATCCTGAAACAGATGGACAATTCGAAAGACTTAATCAATGTGTTGAGCAATATTTGCGAGGCATGTGTTTTTTGAAACCAAAGGCATGGTCCAAATGGATCTCCTTAGCTGAGTGGTGTTATAATACCAACCACCACACTGCCTTGGGAAAGTCACCTTTCCAAACTTTATATGGTTATAAGCCCCCCAACTTTCATTTAGGATGTCAGTGCAGCAGCTAAAGTGTCCATTGTTGAAGAGCTCTTGAAGGAAAGCGAACAATTAAGCAAATTGATGCTAGACCAGCTTGAAAAAGCTCAAAATAGGATGAAGTTTTATGCTGATCAAAGAAGAAGTGATACGGTGTTTCAAGTGGGTGATGAGGTTTACCTAAAGCTCCAACCATATAAGTAAACCTCATTAGCACTCAGAAGGAATCTCAAACTCTCTTCCAGGTACTATGGTCCATATACTGTTGAAAAGAGAATTGGATCAGTGGCTTACAGACTTAAATTGCCTCCAGAATCAAAGATTCATCCAATTTTTCATGTCAGTTTGTTAAAAAGAAAAATTGGAAACAAGATGGTTCCTAGCATTGCTCTTCCTGAAGAAGGTGATAATGGTGAGCCATTAGTATACCCTGCAGCAGTGCTTGATAAACGCATGGTTGAAAGGAACAACAAGGTTGTGACTCAATTGTTGGTAGTATGGTTGAATTTGGGCCCTGAGAATGCCACATGGGAGGATTTTTCTGTTTTGCAATCACAATTTCCAACATTTGATCCTTGGGGACAAGGATCAACTGAAGGGGAGGGCAATGTAGTGGAGGCAATAGAAAAATACAAAAAGAGCAAGGATTGTAATGGCAGGAAAGAGTTAAAAAAAACACAGAGGCAAGTTTTGAGCTGATAGCTAAGGGAGAGCCAAGAGAGGACCGACAACACACTGGGGGACCAAAAGGCAACATAACCACCATGGCAGTGTGAGGGTCAGGCAATAACGTTTTGGGAATCACGTGCCAAGCTATTGTTATTTTATTTTTTGCTTTTATGAAGTTAGCAATAGTACACAACTCTTGCGTGTGCCTATACAAAAGGAAGAATTAGAACTTTTGGCATTATGAAGGAATGAACACAATTCTCTCTATTCTTTTCTCTTTCTATTTCTTTTCTATTATGTTCTGCTTCTCCTTTTTCTCTGTATTTCTTCTCCTAATTTGATCATTATACTGGTTGTCTGTGACACATGGTGGAGTTGGCATTACGGTGGGCTGATGCTCACAAACGCAGCCTCCTCCTTTTCCTCCTTTTTTTTTTGGATTGCTTAGAACCATTAGATACCACAAGAAGAGAAAGCTCATAAATGCATGGCAATTATATTTATTCATCCGGATATACTGTGAAGAAACCACAGCACAGAGTCGATCAATGAAAATTAAAAACCACTACAAAATAGTCTTTTCTTTTATTCCAAGATTCTAGGCTTCCTATAGCTCTCAATGGAATCCACAAGAGTTTCTTTCAAAGGTCGATAACTCCAGCCCAGCCTCCCTAATTTTTTTGAACTAAGCATTTCATCCTTTCCTACCTCAATGAAGCTGCCAATAGACAAGTGATTTAGATCACTAAGAAGAAGAAGACAATCATACACGGAAAATTCCCAAGTCATAACATACAGATTCCTAAAGGGTTAAGCTAGATCCTACATCATGAACCCATATTCTGAAGTAAGAGACAAATCTTTTAGGGTAATTATAATGAGGAAATATGCTTCTCAATTCATCAACAAGGTCACGTGCCCTTAAAGTGAGTTGTGCATATGTACCTTCCTTTAGCCTCTACCTTCTCATATGCCAGAAGCAGTGCCTAAGCTACATCACGCACATCTACAATAGGCCGAAGTTTGTTTCCCAGCAAGTCGAACCCTTTTGCATCAGCACATTACAATGGAAAACCAAACAGAATTAGAATAGAATGCCACAAAAAAACACCATGCTTAACTTCAAAATGAAAAATAGATACCATATCCCTTGCTAACTTGCAGAAAATAAAGGCAAAATTCTATAAAGACCACGGTAACAAGAATAAGAAAATCTAAATTTCCAGGCTACAACAAGAATAAAAATGAAATTGAAAAATAGAAAGAAACGAGTTATCCTAAGATGATTTACCTTCAGGATGAACAAAAAATTTGCTTTAATACTTTGCAAAGAAAGAGATTATAAAAAAAAGAGATAAAGAAAAAGAGAAAATGAAAGAAAGAATTATATTTCTAATGTCTAGATTACAAGAAGGTTAAAGGCCTTTATATAGGCAATATAATATGATAATAAAAGAAATACAATCAGGAAATAAAATTGCAATCAACCCTATAATTAAGTTCTAAAATCAATTGTAATCAATTATTCAACTCTAATCAATTAGTCAACTGTAATCAATTAATCTAAATCAACTATAATATTACAATTAATTGTAATGTTACGTTAACAGCCTTTAGCCCTTACTTAAACACACTAAACAACCTTTTTATCAATCTATTTGATGGCAAGAAAAAGATGCTCCCTGTAACAACCCTGTTCTACTTCAGTGGGAATCATCTTCCTTATTTCTCCTTCTTCGTTCCCCTTCACCGATTTTGTCTTCTCTCTTTCAGCTAATAAAATCATCTAGATCGGTGCTTTATCAGCATCTAAGAACAGCCTTTTTTTCTTGTTTTATGCGTCCCAATCAGCCTATTTACTACCCAAAAAAAACCCGATGCCCCAAGCCCTACTCGATACCTCTTTCATTGAGAGAAAAACCCATGTTTCAGCCTGTAAACCTGAGACTGAATCCCCTTTCTTGCATCTCCTCTGTTCTCGCCAAGCTTTACTCTTCTTGGCTTCTCCTCCTATCTTTCTTTTCTCTTCATTTTTTTTCGTTAGCTTATCATCTCTCTTTCGCCTATCAGTTCTCCAATCTCACCATTTCTTTTTTCTTTTCTCAATTCAGCAGCCTTTAGCCAAACCCCCCTTAATTCCTCTTCCTCTCTCTCTTTGCTATTCTAGCCGCTATCAATAATTTTCGATGTCGGAAGCAGTGGTGGGTTCTGGTGCCTTCTTCTTCCTCTCTATACTCATCTCCTTCCACTTCCTTTCTTTGATTTTTTTTTTCGTTTTTTTGGTTTTGGCAGAGGACTAGGCAGAGCAGAGTCCTTTGCTTTTCTTTTCTTATCAAATGCTGCTCCCATGGGGAAGCCAATGGCTTCATAAGGAAGCCATTTGATTTCCCTCTTTTTTTTTTTTTACATTTTACATTTAATGTAGACACTAATTTTGTTCGGATTTTTTTAAAATATTTTTAATTAATTAGTTTATATTTTTTTATTATTGATTTTTATTTTATTTTTTATTTTTAATATAGAATTAGAAATAAATTTTGGATTTTCATTTTGATTTTTTATTTTTATAAAATATAATAAAAAGGGAAGGAAATCGAAATTAATTTTGATAGGAAAGTAAAATTAAATGAGATTATTAAAAGATGAAAAATTAATTTGAATTTGGTGAAAAGAAAAATCAAAATTAATACCGTATTTAAAATATCTTGAGATATAATATTTCTTGAAAAGATTGATTCATGATCTCGAATGATTACAAAAAATAAAAAAAAATATAGGTTTAAACTATGAGCTTCAGTATTAAAAAGGGGACGGCTCACCAGGACCTGGAGGGATCGTCTTGCTGATTATTTTGCATCTACTGCTCACTCACCCAAAACCGACCCCTGCGATTGCCATCATTCCGTGCTCGAGCTCACTTGCATCGGTTTCCTCACTTCTGCACCAGCTCAAGCTTGCCTTCATCGAGTCACCTTTGCCGAGAATCTCATTGCATCGTCACACCAGTACGCTATAGCCAGCTTATTGTTGTTTCCTGCTATACATCCTCCTTGCCGCCACTCCCTGATAATGTGGTGTCTTGAGAGCTGTAATGAAGCAAGTTACCTGTTGATAGAACCGGAAACTTCGGTGGAAGCAAGGTAGAATCCGTGAGCTTGGAGAAGTGCAGTAGCGTGAAAGAGCCATCGTCGAAAGCTACTACAACTGAAACTTGAGCCGTGGTCATAGGTTTGGTGAAGCAAAGTGGCAAAACAGAATGTTGCAGCACTAAATGTGAAAGGAGTGACCACTAATGTTGAGTGCAAGCTGCTGCGAAGTGAGTTACATGGAGAAGATGGAAGCAAGGGTCTGACAGCCGAGAAAGAAAAAAATATAGAAAATAAAAGAGGAAAGTGAAGGAATCAGGTGGCCAACCTCTGTAAGTTTCATTACGGTTTGATACTAATTTCGTTTATTATTTTATTTGTGAACTTTCATCATATAGTTAATATGCTTTGTTTATTTACTCCATAAGTCAACTTGATTAACTTGTGTCTTCTTTTCTTTTATATATTCGCTGTATGTTATATATGTTTATGATTTTTTTTCTTTTTCTTTCTTTTTGAGATTAAATCTTAGGTTAATTTAGAGATGGACTAATTTAATTAGTTGGATGTGAAATAATTTTTTTAATATATATTTGCCATTTAGTTTATTAATCATTTATATCTCCGTTACTTAAATTAGATTTATTAGGAATATATTCTCAATGTATTTTTAACAAAGATAAAATTAATAGATATTAAAATTATTTTTTAAATAAATTAATTAAATAAAATTTTGGATAAATTAAAATTCTACCGATGATGATATTTTGAGAAAGTCAATTGAGATTTCTTAAAAATGTCTAGGTGAGAAAATCTTTCTTAAGTTGAGCTAAATTGATGGAATACTTTTGAAAGAATTTTCAATAAATTATAATCCACGTTTATTCTTAGTAAATTAAATATGAGTAAAATATAAATGAATATAGATAAATAAATATAAATACGAGAACATAAATTAGATGAAAAATTAAATAAATAGAATGAAATAACTTAGATTGAAAATAATTAGTAATTAAGATTAGATAATAAAGAAATAAATATGAATTATATCAAAAATGAAATTTTAAGAAAGTCAATTGAGACTTCTTGAAAATTTTTAGGTGAGATGATTCTTTCTTAAGTTGAGCCAAATTGATGGAATACTTTTGAAAGAATTTTCAATAAAATATAATTCATGTTTATTAAATAAATATAAATAAATGAAATAAAAATAAATTAGATTAAGATTAAAATTAAAGAAATTTAAATAAAATTGGATAAGTAAATAAATAAATGAACTAAATAGCTCAGAATAAAAATTATAAGAAATTAAATTAGTTAGATAAAGGAGTAAATGTGGATTATGCCGATGATGAAATTTCAAGAAAGTTAATTGGGACTCCTTGAAATTTTCTAAGTGGAAAAATTTCTATTAAGCTGAGCCAAATTGATGGGATGCCTTTAAGAAAATCTTCAATAAACCATGATTCATATTTATTCTCTAAATAAATAAAATAAATAAATAAAACATATAGATAAGAATAATGTAAAATAAGACTTAGAAAATATAGGAATTAATATAGAGCCAAATTTAAAATATATATAATAAGAGTTTCATAAAATATTTCATTGATCCAACGATGGAATTCAAGAAAGTCAATCGAGACTCCTTGAAAATCTTGAGGTGAGGGAAATTTTTAAGATTTAAGCCAAATTGATGGAAAAATCTTAGAAATATTCCCAATATATAAGCATATTGAAATTAATATAAATACAAGGCAAATTATAAAGATAATCTAAAACTAGTTGGTACCATTTTAGGATGGGCATTGTGAGGGTGCTAATTCTTCCCTACACATAACCGTACTCCCGAACCCTAGTGTCTTTGAACGTAAACAAAACCTTATCCTTAGTTTAAATAGGTGACCAATAACACCTAGGTAGAATGGTTGGTGGTGACTTCTGTAATTTTAATGTCTAGCTATTAGGTTTTCCAAAACTTAATGCATTATGACATCTAATATACATATATAATAAAAGTGTGTGTATATATTATTCTCCTATATTTTAATATACTTAATATATATAGATATTTATATAATTATATATTTTATTTGTATTATTCACATGTATACTACATTCAATTTAATATACACGTATCTTTTGTTAAATTAAATAAGTATATATACTTATATATTTTTACTTTTTAATTATTTAATCACTCACATACTTGTATTTGGTTTTGTAAGTGCATTTACTTAATTATTTACGCATTTTATTCCTATATAGAAGTATCAATTATTTTCTTTATCGAATTAATATTTATATCTCTAACTTATTTATATAAATCCAATTATATAGATATTAATTATTTATTGTTAAATGCACTACACCACCTCTTTAGTTTCATTATTCAGTAATAATATTTTCAAAATATATCTCACACTAAGTTTATTTAATTTCTTCATTTATTTACAAACTTAATACGGAAAATTTAATTCACTTTTGAAGTAAGGAATGAATGAAAATTGTTTAGTGATTATACTAACATCGAATACAAACTGTGAAATAAAAAGGAAAAATTTAGTTCGTAAATTTATTAAATGGAATAAGTTTGAGTGATAAGTGCACATCACGACTTTCAAGTAGCGACAAAATCACACGATAAACATTTGAAGTTAAAAACAATACATCATTCTAAATGACATTTATAACAATAAAAAATTATAAAATTACTTAAATCATATGTATACATTACCTATGATAACTAAAAATTATCTATTTATTTTAAATTATATTATAACTATAAGAAATTATTTTAAACAGAAATAATATATGTATATTAATATATTTATAAGAGTAGTTACACTTTTTAATAATTAAAAAATTAATAAAATAATAGTAAAACAATATTACCTTGCCCAAGCCCGATATCAATATCCGATCAAGATTTTACCAACCATAATCCAATTTCCTAAACCTGAAATCCTTAACCCTAGTCATCTTTTTTTATTTCACTCCATTTCTCTGGTCGCTCGCGACTTCTCCATTCACTCACCTCAGCCAATTCATTTTTCTGCCCAATTTTGACTGATTCTCCTTAATTCCGAAGTTACTGAAATGGATGGAGGAAGAGGAGGCAAGAGAGGGATCAGCTGCGGCACCTTTCACCTTAATGCTCTCCCACAAGATTGCGTCACCGCCGTCCTTTCCCTTACCTCCCCTCGAGATGCCAGTAGGTTGTCGCTTGTTTCAACTATCTTCAAATCGGCTACCGAATCTGACAGGGTTTGGGAACGCTTCTTACCGCCCGCATACCAGGCTTTAAATCCCTTATCGCTCGGTTTCTCTTCCAAGAAACAGCTTTATCTTAGCCGTTGTCCTGTTCTCTTTGATGGTGGCCGGAAGGTAATTTCACCCTCTTATTTCTTAATCTTTATGCTGCCATGATATTTTTTATTTGAGAAAGTTATTGTCATGAAAATTTCCATATCCTTCTTATAAAAATCATTGTTTTAAATTTTAAGTTTTCAAAAATATTGTTTGCATTGAGTCCGAATATGTTTCTTTTTCCTCATGTAAAAGCAACGGCTAGTAATTTTGTCGGTTGTAGCTTTTTCTTTGTATTGCTCTAAGCATTCAACCGAACGTTATCAATTAGAAAACAAGATAAACGTTTTGGTCTAGAATGGGAATTTTGCAAAAGCATTAAGTTCAGTTTTTGTAATGATCAAACTTTAATTGTTTCTTTCATGTTTTTGTATGTAGCTTAGTTTTTAACAATGTCAATCTTGGTGAAACAGAGTTTTTCATTGGGACAAGGGAGTGGCAAGAAATGTTACATGCTGTCTGCCAGGGACCTCTTCATCGTATGGGGTGATACTCCAACTTATTGGAGGTGGGTTTCCATACCTGAGTCCAGGTTTGAAGAGGGAGCCGAGCTTATTGCTGTTTGTTAGTTTGAAATCCGAGGGAAGATTAGCATCTCCTTGCTTTCACCCATGACAAACTACAAGGCCTACCTTGTGTTCAAGAGAACAGCTTGGTTTGAATTTCAGCCTGTGGATGTTAGTGTTGGACTTGTTGGCACTGAAGGTAGCACAAGAACTGCCTTTTTGATCCCGCCGCCTGTGGATGTTAACGATGATCAGCACCCGAATGTGAGAGAAGATGGGTGGCTGGAGATTGAGCTGGGTGAGTTCTTCAATGAGGGATGCGTTGATGGCCAATTGGAAATGAGTGTTTTGGCGATAACTGGTCACTGGAAGAGTGGTATCGTTGTCCAGGGGATTGAGATCAGGCGTAATCCATCTGCCTCAGACTCGTGAGTGATGGTTATATGTGGATGTTATTATTAGGAAAATTATCCTATACACTGTCAGTGCAGTTTTTTAATTCCAAAGAGTTAGGATGATAACATGTGTCTTATTTTATTTATTTTTTATTTTTTTAATTTTTTAATATATTCAGAAGACCTCATCTTCTATCGTCTTCGTCCTCAGTGCTGCTGTTAGGCATTGTAGTTTAACAAAGTAATTTACCTTTCGGGAAAACTTATGGTCTAACTTTTGTTTTTGTTTTGTTTATGATGATATTATTATTTTGTATGGAGTTTCTCATATGAAATTGTGTTTTATATTTCCAGCCTTATAACATCCCATTTCCGTAGTTTGATAATGATGAGTGTATGAATGAAAGGCTCCTTGTAACGCTTGCTTTAGTTACTTCTTTTTGTAGTATTTCTTATTTATTTATGATAAAAAAAGCTTTACGAAATCTTTTGGCTGAATATATAGAAAGAATTACAAGGGAACTTCTCTATAATGGGCATCAAAAAATCTACTTTTTGTCAAACTGTAATTGGTGTTATCTTAAAGTTATTAATATATTTTGTGCTTGAAATTGTCGGAATTTAAGTTTTGATTAATGAAATTAAAAATTTAATATTCTCTCAACATATTATGTGATTATTAGTATTTTACATTTAACATACATTAAAGAATATTAACTTATTTTTAACCAAATATAATTTTTTATCAATTGTAATTTTCTTATTGAGGTCTCAATATCGGGTAAATACACATTTTCATATTCGAAGATCATCCACATAATTTAAACTTCAATTCACTTTTCAATTTTTCAACATTTGCCTTACAGTCCATAAATCACTATGAATATCCATATATGTTCACGTGTATATAAATATATATGTTCACATGTATATAAATATAATCTCGATAATATCTCAGAACACTAATATCGCATACTCTTACCAAGATCATATAGTCACTTCAACACACGGTATCTATATTTCAATATCATTCACAATACCATATATTACCATAAAATGATTTATGACAATCTTAATCACCATGTCACACATAATTACTAATTTATTTAATTGATTTATCAATAGATATTAAAACCGCTCCATCATGAGCTAACAATATCTTCGCATCCAATAGCCATATTTCAGCCACAACACATATTATTTCCCATGATAATAACATTGTACGATCATAAAAAAATACATTTCATATCCCATAACACTAATTATACAACCTTTGTTGTCCATTTCACTCCCATATGGTAAATCATATTTCATAACCGTCTTATCAAATCAAAAATCAAAATTATGACTCCAAGAATAATATCAATTATCATTATAAGGTAATTATCCCAATTCATATACACATGATCCTAATGTTATGCCAATACCATTGTCCCGTAATAGTCTCATTCAATTTTAGAGCATAAATTCAATGTCAACCCTGTTCTTTAAAATCTTTCTCCATAAATCATTTCTAATCGTTCTAAATCTCTGTTTGTGCAAGAATACAGTAACTTTACACAAGACATTTTATCTAAAATTCGAAAGCATAACATTTAAGAAATCAAAACCTCTTGCAGGAAAAATTGAAAAATTTCAACCAATCCAAACCATTTCAAATCCCACAATTTCCAAGGCAATTCATTTCAGTATATAAAATAACTCAAGTGCTTTTAATTGAACATTATTCAATACTTTCTCCCACAAACTATCTTGAATCGTATCCCATAGTGTCATGGTTACGCCAACACAATTATTGTGTAACGATCTTCTTCGACTTAAAAGCTTGACATGATATATCAAAGCAACATGCACCAATGAACTATACTTTCTCCCACAAACTATCTTGAATTGTATCCACATAGTGTCATGGTTACACCAACACAATTATCGTGTAACGATCTTCTTCAACTTAAAAGCTTGACATGATATATCAAAGAAACATGCACCAATGAACTATACTTTCTCCCACAAACTATCTTGAATTGTATCCACATACTGTCGTGGTTACGCCAACACAATTATCGTGTAACTATCTTCTTCGACTTAAAAGCTTGACATGATATATCAAAGTAACATGCACCAATGAACTATTATGCCCCCATTAGATAATAAAGTCACACAATCATCATATATACTCACACAAAGTTATATTTATCTCTATGTACTTATCCTAACACCATCACAATCATTAATCCTCAACATGACTTTCAATGTCCAAACAATATTTCCTAAAACACTAACGGTCTCCACACTTCTTAAGACATTGTTTCCTATTTATTTCAATACGCAATTAAATATTAAAACTATTAAATTTCAAGTTCCAATACCATTCAATAATTATCAACTGTCCTAACGTCAGTCCACAATTTTTCATAAACTTTGTCCATATATAAAAAAAATCAATTTCTTCAACGTTATGTTAAAGATCCTTAAAATACTTAACACAAATCCTAAAAATCTCGAGTCAATATCCCAAGCTCAATAATCAACTTTATATTATTAACTTAACGATACCCTAATATCACGCAATCACAATCACATAAATACAATTTTCCATCTACACAATATAATACTAACATAACCTTATAAAAGTATCTTACCAACTTTAAGTTTAGCGTTTGCACTCAAATTGGGCCAACTCCTCAATGAGCCACTTTAGAACATCACTACACATTCAAATATCACGAAATCACTTAGTATCATTTAACTAAAATTCCATGTAACTCTTCTAAAAATTTAAGTTTAGTTATATTATTTTCTTACCAATATTTAAACTAAAACTTTAGTCTAAATACCACAAATCTTTCTTTTGCTCCTTTTCTCTTCTTTTCTTTTCTTTCCCATTTTCTTTTCTTTCCCTTTCTTCTCCTCTCTTCTTTTTCTTCCTTGGTTCGGCTAAAGTTGGCCAACCCTACTACTGTTCACTACAACGGCCCTTTTCTTCTTTTTCCTTTCTTTTTTTTCTTCCTCTCTTTCCCTTGTTCGGACCTTCCCTATGCAACCTCTATTTAGAGCTTTGTCCGGTCCTCCTTTTTAAGTCCCAAAACAGCCACAGACCAACCTTGATCGGCCTTGACCAGAGCCCCAAAAAAAATCCCTTATTACAACATTGGATCGAAAGCTTCAGCCCTTTTACTCATCGCTTTTCAGCACCAAATTACTCGACAAAGCCTTTGTTTCCAGCCTAGTTTTTAACCCTTGTTCAGCACCTAAAAACTCAGCCCTCAACTGTGAGAACCGATTTTATGGTACTGTACATGTGAATTAATCAATTTTTAATTTAATTTTGGAATATTTTGTGAAATTTAAGTAAATAGTCCACTTGGAATTTCGAGCTCAAATGTGTGTATGACTGATGAAACAAGGTAAAATGCTCATTTAACATGGGGGAATGGTCAAATGATCAATATTTGACCATTATTGACTTAGATAACTTAATTTAATTAAAATAAAATTTAAATTCTAAAATTGGAAATTTATTAGATGTTATTGTGGTATAAGTGTGAATATAGACATGTTAAGGGGGAATTTGATTAAATTTAACATGTGGACCATGTGGCACCATTATATAGGATGGAACAATAATAAAAGAAGATAAAATAAATCAAAACTCATTCTTTTGCTCAGCCGTTTACACCGACTTTTTGGGAATTTCTATAGTAAGGTCACAAATTTTGACCTTATTATAAGGTCAACGTAAAAAATATATGATTAAGTATAAATTTAAAGTCATTAGGAATAAAAAAATGTTAGACGTATCGTAAAAATGTGATTGTCAATATAAATATTAGTGTCAATAGATTTAAACACATGATAATTTTACTATAATGTATGTTTATGTTAATTATCATGTGTTTACATACTTCTAACATATTTTACACCTAAAAACTTTATATTTATGTTAAATCATGTGTTGTTTACATTAATTTTAAGTTAATTATCAAGTATTTACTATACGTCTAAGATTTTTTACACCTAATGACTTTAAATATACGTTTAATCATATGTTTTTTACGTTGACCTTATAATAAGGTTAAAATTTATGACCTTACTATAGAATTTCCCCTTTCTGTCTTCTCTGAATGTGCTGTACAATCTATGTTCTTAAAATTTGCAAAGTATCCTCACGTTTACATGCTAAACTCCAACCTTTCTTCATCAAATTATGCAACCTTCTTCATGAAACCTCTTACCCACCTCAAGGACGTCTCAAACCTGAAATTTATTGGCTGAATTCTAGTTTTTAGGAGTTGAAAATTCAGCTGGCAGAATCATTTTGGAGGTGAGAAATTCGTCTGGAGCAGAAAAGGTAATATGGTGATGGCTCTCCCAATTTCAGTTATAGTTCTTGAATTATTCATGCATGAAAATATAATTGGTACATTAGATTGAAGGAAAATGAAAAGTAATAAAGCTTATGGAATTCGGTGGTGATAGAAAAATAATGAAGTTTTAATGATTTTGATATGTGATTGGTAGGATTAGTAGGAAAATGATGAGGGAAAGTTGTTCGAAACTTTGATGAAATGGAAGTTTGTCAAAACAGAAAAGTGGCGTGAAACAGGGGGTTATACGGCTGTTATTGGGCTGAAAGAATGGTGATGATATTTGATGATTTAAAGGTGTTTGATCAGTTTTGTTGAATAAGTAGAAGAAATTTATAAAGTTTGAGCTAATTGAAGAATGAAAAATCATGAAGATATGGCAAAATGAAGGCTGCTGGCCATGAAAGAAAGTAAAAAAACCTATCGGCAGTGGAAGAATAAAAAAAAAAAGAAAAGAAAAATGATCAAGGAAATTTCATAAATGATAATTGGGCAAGTGTAAAATTTGGTTAAAGCCCAATTCATGAGATTCTCATGTAGAAATTTTATAAGTTAATAGTCAATAAATAAATCAATAAATAAATAAGTATTAAGTAAGCTAATATTTTTGGGTGAATTTATCTGCAGCCCAGGAGAATCAGATGACAAGTGATGTTATTGAGAAGTCCGATATCATGAGACAGGTAAGGGATGAGTGTGTAAGCTGTAGGGATATAGCGAATGCATGATTTTGATGAGTATAATTTTATGAAATTATTAGATGCTGAATTGCCTTTAAAATCATGCAAATCTGTGGTTTACGGCTGGCAAAAATATTGTGTTTAAGTGTAGAGGGTTAGAGTAATCGTAGCTGTTATGCTGCTAAAAATTTCTCCAAAAATTTTAAAATATCATGAAATATTTTTTTTTTAGTATGAAATGAGTGAGATTGTGTATTTTGGAGCTTATTTCCAATATTTTCCATAAATTGGAATTTCACCAAAAAATATTATTTAAATATTTATGTAATTAAATTTTATTAAAGTGAGATGTCAAATACATTCTTTAAATTATTTCACAATTATTTAGAATGTTTATAAATTTTCTCACGGAAGCATGAATATTTTATTGACTGTTGTTACTGTATTGTTAAATGAGAATTTAAATACCTTTTGGAATTTTATTAAATTTTAATGAAAATTGTTTAAATTCCTTAAAGGTATTTTCAATGTAAATGAAATGTTTTGAGACTGTTAGGCCCCATAACATGCTCACGTGTATTACTGTACTATACTGTTACTGTGGCTGATAGACCCGTCAAGTCATCAGCAGTTCTAGGGACACCTGGCAAATGTACTCTGAGGACACCTATAGATTATGGCCATAGATCTTACTGCTTACTGTTACTGTTCCCTACGGGGATTATAGCATGATATATCGAGGGTGATGCCTAGTCTCCACCTACTGTTTACTGTTACTAAACTACTGTTTACGGCTTTACTTAACCATGGATTACTGTTTACTGAACGGCACTGAATCATCACTGTTTTACTGAATCGTGAAGTACTATTTACTGTTTGCTGAACTGTGATTTACTGAATACTGTTTACTGAACTGTACTGAAATCTACAGATTTTTGAATTGAAAAGTAATTATAATATTATTTCTAATTTTGAAATAATTACTGAACTGTTACAGAAAGGTGAAACTTAAGTGTTTACTTCACTGAACTGTTTATTCACTAGTTACTGATGCGTTTATCGTACTGTTACTGAACCGACTGGTATATTGTTTCCACTGTTCAAATTCAACTGATTTACTGTCATGTGTTTTGAAAGTGTTACTGAAGTGATTAAACTAAATGGTTTATTTACCATTTATTATTTATGAAAAAATCATTAACAAATGGTTTACATTAACAATTTATGAAGTATTCCCTATAGTTTCTCTGGGTTTCCGAGACAAGATAGGTATTTCAAAATACCTTCCATGCTCCATCTGGATTTCCCAGCCAACTATAGTATCCTTCCATTTACTGTACCTAGTGAACTGTTAGGAAAAAGAATATTTTCCAGCATATAGATTTCGTTATATCAGTCTTGCATACGATTCTTTTACTGAGCACGTTTCGCTCACCCCTTTATTTTCACTCCACAGGTTATTATAAATGGTTAGAGAGGGGTATACATTAGAGGATATTGATTGCATTGTTACTTAGCCGAGACTATTTGTGTCAATCGAGAGGTATTTATACTTTCTTTTATACATTCAGATGAATTGTATAGTACTATTAAATTTGTAAAATAGGGACAGGAGATGTAAGTTGTAAGAAAATGATGTTAAATTTCATATTCCAAATTTATAAAATTATTTGGAGTTACTGTTTATTACTGTTACTGTACAAGTGTAAAGGCATCGCAGGCAGCCCAACTGAAATACATGTGTGAAAATATGTTATTTACTGTATATTTGGACTGTCACGACCAGAAGGCCGTGACGTTCACTTAACACTTACATTTATTTCACTTAGAAAAAATTACGAACTAAATTTTTCTTTTCACTTTAAGGTTTGTATTCAGTGTCAGTGTAATCACTAAACTAATTTCACTGATCCTTTCTTTATACTCTAGCCTTGACAACTTAAACATTAATTTATGAGCATATTTATTCAACCATCTATATGAACTATAGTCCTTTCACTTAAATATTAAACTAGCAAAGAAATTGGTCGAAAACCTCCCCTTTATATTTTATCATTTTCCCCAGTTAATTACCTACAAGAAATCCACAATCCACAATTCATATACTTCATGTACTTTACACAATTTTAGAATCATCTCAATTACTTTTACATATTCCACAAAACATATGGTCAATCCAACATAATCACATCCCAGATAGCATTTGATGATTATATGAACCTATATAATAATTTAATATGGTCTTAAGTTACATCCCGACTCATTAAACAAAATACGTATTGTGTATCAATTAAAGTCTGTACATGTAAACAAGCAATTTACAAAGAACGTATACCTCAAAAGCAACAAAGTAGGTTCGGAGGACAAGGGCCAGTACCAAGCCTAGATACTGTCTCCGAAGGCCTACTTAAAAGTTCTCATGGCAGATTTTAACTCAAATAGTCTGAAAAGAGATGAAATTAAGAGGGGTGAGCAAATCCAACGCTCAGTAAGATACTAATATAATAATTGAATTAGGATTATATCGTTCCTAATGCAATGCATGAAGTCCTGCAAGTGTGTCTCCCAGTATCATTTAGAGGTCAATATTCTTTAAGTATTTATTCAATCATGCCCTAATGATACTCAGTATCCTTGTATCATTGCAAATCATGCATCAATGTAACATATACTGTCATGACAAAATTCAATATGTAACGTATGAAAATTTTTGCTGTATAAAACATCCATTTCAAATCATATTTCAAGTAGTACATAATTATGTACGAAATTCATGTAGTTCAGAATTATTCAACATATGCTTTAAAACACATTTCAAAACATATGCAATCTCATATCATACCACGTGTGGTATGAAACCATATGTAAATCATATTCGATCTCAATCAAATCAAATATACTGTAAAAACATATCAGGTTTAGAGTTCGCATATAGTAAATCATACTCTAGACAACATTTAACATTTAGTGAGAGAATAGGCATGAATTGCTATTCTAACCCATTGTAGCTATCAATGGGACAGTTTCCTTCGAGGGGCATCTATCTATGATCATAGATTGTCATAATCCCACTGATCAGTTGGAAACTGAGGAATGTATCCACGACTATTGTCGGATAGCCTGGAATGGTCACATCAGGCAACATTTACATGTACATATCATTTATGTATAACTGGGGTTCCATACCACACAGGCAAAAGCACACAATATATACATACTCTGTGCCACAAAGGTATATGCCACACAGGCATTCCATAGGGTACCTGTCGTCTCTAAATCGAAATCTTTGCTTCAAATTTCTTTTCAAATCTTTTAAGACAGTCCACATAATAAAACACTTAAAACTAAATCATTTCTCAAATCAATGCATAATTAAATCTTATGCTCAATCTATTCATGTCATGAGTGATGTCAAACGAGTGTTAAACATCAAGGTCTGTGGCTATCTAGTCATTTCAAACATTTACTTTCACTTAAAAGATTTCAATGCATCTCTTTTAAAACAACACGAGATCACATGCTATACATGAATGAATTCCTAAGTACACTAAGATATAAATCAATAATTATTCAATCCGATATGGTGGATATTAGGCAATTAGACTATGGTGTATCTGCAATAGCCTTAATTTCTCATTCACACATGATCATATCACATATGTAATCTATCATTCATTATGCAATTGCACACGTCTACCAAGCCCCCAATGGCATCAATAACATCAATGATATATTTGTATAAATGTACATTTAGATATATTCTAATAACATCTATAAGTTACTAAGATCACACTTCTCTTATTGAGATCACACTATTGCGTAAGTACAAATTTTCACATCCAAATATCATCCACACAATTCAAATCTCAATTCACTTTCCAATTTTCCAACATCTGCCTCACAATCCATAATTAATAACGAATATCTGTATAAGTTCACAAGTATATAAATATAATTTTGATAATGTTCCAAAATACTAATATCGCATATCTCTTACCAATATCACATTACCACATTAATACATAGTATCCATATTTCAATATCATGCAGAATCACATATTACCATAAAACGATTTTTTTTAGTCTCAATCACCATGTCATATATAATTAGTAATTTACTTAATAAAATACATTTCATATTCCATATCACTAATTATACAACCTTCATTATCTTTCATTTCCACAAGACACCGTAAGTCATATTTCATAATTGTCTTATTAGACTGAAATTGAAATTATGACTCCAAGAATAATATCCATTTCATCGTGAGATAATCATCCCAATTCACATATACATAATCCCAACATTATGCTAATACCATTGTCTCATAATTGCCTTATTTGTCTCTATAGCATAGATGCAAATACAACCATGTACTTTAAAATCTTTCTCAATAAATCATTTTAATTGTTCTTTCTAAGTCTCCATTTACGAGGGAATCAGTAACTTTTACACAGGATAATTTTATCCAAAATTCGGTCGCATAACGTTTAAGAAATCGGAACCTCCTGCAAGTGAAATTCAAAATTTTCAACCATCCAAACCATTCCAAAAACTCAAAATTTCCAAGGCAATTCATTTCAGTATAATAATAGCTCAAGTGCTTTTAATTCCACACAATTCAATACTTTCTCCCATAATCCATTTATCAAAGGAAATCCAAATAAAATCAATAAAACCATACTTCAACTTTTACATTTTATTCATTTCTCAATCAATCAATTCAATACATTTCTAGACTCTACTTTCGATTAAAACCGATCGATTCTATATTAAACTAAGTTGTTAAATATTTAAAAACCTTAGTCTAAATCGAACCCTTGTAGTTTACTCAGGATATCAACTTACAGCTCTCTTTTGTATAAGTCTCTTTCTTATTTAAATACTTAATCACATATTAATACTATTCTCAGAATGTGCTATCAGAACTTAACTCTATATTCCAACACAATTCCAAAATTTATAATTTATCCTAGCATCCTTTCACGATGTCCATAACCCCTTATCCTTACCTTAACATTTTTCTTTTGTTCTATCAACATCTTTGTAGTACTTAACATATATTCCAACAACTCCATTTTCATGTTCTAATACCAATAATCAGCATTCTATAAATACCTTAATGATATCCCAATATCAAACAATTATATAATCACAATTTCCTATATACACAATATAATACTAACGCAATCTTATAAAAGTATCTTATCGAGCGTCAAAGCTTAGGGCTTTAACGAACACCAAGCTTCACCGAATTCCAAATCACGCCTTCTACGCTTACTCTACAATTCAAATCCAATCCATATTCACACTTAGGAAATTTTAGAAAATTACTCAACAATATAATAATAATAATAATAATAATAATAATAATAATAATAATAATAATAATTTCCTTACCATTTTTTTCTATTCTTTTCTTTTTTTTTGTTTTTTTCCCTAGTTGAACCGGTATGAACCGGTTCAGCCCCTGTTATGCCGGTATCCCCTTCACCGACAGCAACTGGGCATAGTGAGGGGGAGTAAAGGTGATGGCAGTGGCGGTGGCTGTGCCGACATCTTTCTCTCCCCTCCCTTTTCTGATTTGGTAGTCGATCCGTACAGTTCTTTTTTTTGCTTCGCCTCTTTTTTTTCTTGGTTGTCGATCATCCTTCATCCAGCAGATCTGTTCTCACCAACACTAACCGGAGTAATGGCGATGGTGACAGTGATGGCGATGAAGGGAGATAGCACCGATCAGCCCCTCTTCCTTTTTTTTTCCTTTTTCTCTTTTCCTTCCTTTCCTTTCTTCCTTTCTTCCCCGAACCTGCTCGTCGCCTGCCGACTTTCCTCTCTTCTTCACACCGGCGGCGACCCTTTACCCCATCTCTCTCTCTTTTTCTCTTCTTTCGTTTTTATTTGTTTTTTTTATCAGTTTTGCACTAATGCAGCAAGCTTCCACAAGAAGCTTGCTGAAATCTGTTTCTTTTTTTTTTTATAAATTACATTTAATATAAATATATTATAATTATATTTTCTATTAAAAATATATAAATATACTTTATATTAACAATTTATATATATACATACTTTTGACATATATTTTATATACATATATATATATATATTTATATATTTAAACTTTATATTTACAATGTATCAAATATATACATATATATTAAAAACAGATTTATACATAATTTATATATTATAAATATAATCCTTAAAACATATGTTTATTCATTTCATTATTTATTAATATATATACTTTAATTCAAAATAATATTTCTTGTTCATATATGTTCATATTATATATATATATATATTTGTACATATGTATATAGTAAAATATTCATATATATACACACACACACACACACACACACTTATCTTATTATTATTTTATTTAAAATTTTAAATTCTTTAATACCCAAATTAAATTCCTGATTATTAAATCTCGAATTCGTCAATGGACCAAGCCCCATAATATCGAATTATTCTAGTCCCTTGATAAATTTATTTCTCTATTTTAACTTATCGATTAACATTAGGAATTAAATTTACCAATACCTAATTCCAAAATGAGAGAATTCACGGTTACCACATGGACTGTTACAGTTTAATTGGTATCAGAGCAAGGTTGGCCTGATATCTGTTGATGTCTTTAGTATCGAAAGTGTTGAAAGTAGTTAACATCCCTTATAGAACTGTATAGTTTGAATATATAAATGAAACAAGTGAATGAAATTTGGGATTAAGTATTGGAAAATGTGCAGGAACTGGTGAATTTGAGTTATTAAACGGGGTAGTAACCCGAGCATTTTAAGTGAAAAGAGTGATCTTACAATCTTCATGAAGGGTTTGTTCAATAAGGTGCAGGGAGGAACTCGGTGAGGGCCCCACTAAGACTTCCTCTGTTCGAAATCGAAATAAGACCCTAAAATGATGATATTGAGGTGAAATGTGGATATCATCAGTGTACAGACCTTAAGATCACCTTCTTAAATGAAATTGAAAAGAGAGAGAAATAAATTTGGAAATGACAAATGTGTTCTTACACTAAAATAACTCCTTGAATAATGGAAAACCAAATCGACATCGAATTAAATGAATGTGATAGGGAAATCGAATTAAATGAATGTGAATAATGTTTCTTGTGATACTATGATGGAGAAATTCTTGTATAACAGTTCCTATTATTGGCCCCACCTTTGTTCAGATGAAAGGTACGATCTAATGTGTACATAATGGGAGGTCACAAGATATTTGGCCTTGCTATGCATTCCTTAAGGCCTGATTTAGATATAAGTAAATGGGGTATCTGGTTAGGGATTGTTTGATGATATGAAAAGTGATATATCTATTGAATGTGATTTAGAATGTGATTTTTGTATTAGATAATTCAATACCAGTATTGTTAATTTTGGTTCTACACATTTCTTTTGTCTTCTGAGTGTGTACAAAGTAGATGTTTTGTAGAACCGAAAAATTTTGAGACATACCTTATAGAAACAATATACTATTTTGAATGTCACAAATTCTCAAAAAGGGTGTACAGGAACTGTAAAGTGGTTGTAAGAGAGAAAGAAAATGACAACTAACCTAAGTTTATCGAATATATATGACTTCGGTGTAATTCCAGAAATGGATAGGTTAGCTGCAGATTATGTTAAACTGAATTGTTATACTTAGCTTACCACCTTCTCTTACTTTGAATACAATATTATGGAAAACTGTTAGATAAATAAATGAATCAAAGTAGAAGATGTGCTAAAATTGCGTAAGAGTTATGTGCATGTGTTTTGAGAAATATTAGTTATGTGAAGGACATAGAAATGAAATCCAAAGTGGTGTAAGGCATGTAATTGGAAATTTCCAGATATATTTTTAGATGAACACCACCACTGATTCGGGATATCAAATTCATCATCGACTAGATAACCGGTGCGGAGACTACTTCTAAGCTAATATCACATGCTATAAGTGAAAAAAAAAAAGAGCTTACGAAGTCACTTCAAAAATTACTGAATAAAGAGTTATTTCTCCTAATGTATATCTATGTGAGAAAACAGTGGTAATGGTCTGGGAGAGTAATGATGATATAGGAGCATACAATAATCGATGATTAACTGAAAGTGTTGTCATCAAGTGTAAATATACACCTATTACAGGACTGATGGTTAAATTGAACCGCTCGGGGGTGCATAAATGTTTTAGAGGATCAACTCTTAATTGAGGAACTATCGGTTAAATTTTGAGAGACTGGTGTCCTTAAGACAATAATTAGGACTCAGTAAAGTTATTATAAGTTCTTTGTGGTGCAATTGTGTAGATGAATATCTTTCCAGTGTTTACGAGCCAAATGAATGAGGGATTTAAATCATACTTGGGTAAATGGTGATGGTGCTTAACGATGATATGTCAATATATTTTAAGGCACCAGAAGAACATGAATAGTGTTATATATATAGTCTTATAGACTTTCAGAGACTGGAAACTGAATAATTAAGGTTCACTAAATATGAATTATAATTAAACATATTTCTTCTAAAACATGTGATCTCTATTGACAAAGCGACGATAGATTCGCTTAAATTTGAGATTTAATGTTAATGAGAGAGAGACCAAAGATAGTAATTGAAATACGAAATTTATAGAGTTTAATCAAATAACTCAACTGGGTTATGGAAGAGTTTGTTGGATCTACTGCTCCACTGATATAAATCACATGTGAGAAAATCAAATGTTTGAGTGGATTACTTAAAAGGATCAAAGGAGTTAAATTGTGAAAGTGACAAGTGGGTTGAATGTGAAACATGTATTAAGAAGATATCTTATAGAATGAATAGAGAATGTGGAGTGTTGGAATAATTAATTATAGAAAATCTAATTTATGAAAGAGATTACATCTCCAGACGCATTTTACTTTCAAACAATATTAAGAGTACCATAAGAATGAGTGGTGTGTTGATAATTCAAGATAAACAGAGATATAATGAAGGTAGTTATTGAATGTTCATAGATAGTGAATGGAAATTAAACAGTAAAGTATGCGAGTTTATTGCAGTCTTTACCAAATCAATGTGAAAAAGGGAGCCAAACGGGAGAGATTTTATTTTGAGGTTACTGAAGAATTGGAAAAACTATAATGTTATAGAAATGATTAAAATAACAACACTTTTCAGTAACCAGACTTATGACTCTTCTTAGTGCCTTAGCCGATAAAGAGTGAGATGGTATGTTGAGTTCCAAGGAGCATTACTGAGGATATGAATTCCCATGTCGCATTCTAATTTGAGAGAGAGAATTTAAGGGACTATGGGAAATCCTAATATAGCTCCAACACCGCTTCTTACGTGTAAGTTGATGGATAGATACGCTCACGAATACAGTGAGAGCGGATGCTATGGATTTCAAAAGCTCCGGGGACTACTATAAATTTGTTTCAAACTAATATCGGCATGGTACTACTCGAGATATAAAATGGTGTACAATGTAGACTTTTAATGATATAGGAGGAAATGGGGAATCTGAAACTATTAACTCTCGAAATAGAGAAGCAAACTTCCTATTACATACAGATTTGGTATAAGGAATCAAGAACGGTCTATATATTTATATATACATATATAAGGCAACAGTAGAGTTATACCAATATCAATGCCGACCTTGAAAATTCCTTATTAGGAATGGTGCATCTCAAATGCATTGTGGAAGAAATACTCAAGGAAGAAATTTGTATGAGGAATAGAGAATTTAAAGAACATAAGCCATTTCAGTGATCGGTTCAAGCGAAATTTGGAAGACCAAATTTCTTAAAGGTGGGGAGAAATGTGAGAACCGATTTTGTGGTACTTTACATGTGAAAATAATCAATTTTTAATTTAATTTTGGAATATTTTGTGAAATTTAAGTAAATAGTGATGTGGGCTCCACTTGGAATTTCGAGCTCAAATGTGTGTATGATTGATGAAACAGGATAAAATGATCATTTAACATGGGGGAATGGTCAAATGGTTAATATTTGACCATTATTGACTTAGATAAATTAAATTAAATTAAAATAAAATTTAAATTCTAAAACTGGAAAATTATTAGATATTATTGTGGTATAAGTGTAAATATAGACATGTTAAGGGGAATTTGATTAAATTTAACATGTGGACCATGTGGCACCATTCTATAGGATGGAACAATAATAAAAAAAGATAAAATAAATCAAAACTCAGTCCTTTGCTCAGCTGTTTACACCGACTTTCTTCTCTGAACGTGCTGCATGATCTCTGTTCTGAAATTTGCAAAGTTTCCTCACGTTTACATGCTAAACTCCAACCTTTCTTCATCAAATTATGCAACCTTCTTCATGAAACCTCTTACCCACCTCAAGGACGTCTCAAACCTAAACTTTATTGGCTGAATTCTAGCATTTAGGAGTTGAAAATTCAGCTGGCAGAATAGGTTTGGAGGTGAGCAGTTCAACTGGAGCAAAACAGGTAATATGGTAATGGCTCTCCCAATTTCAGTTATAGTTCTTGAATTATTCATGCATGAGAATATAATTGGTACATTAGATTGAAGGAAAATGAAGTGGTGACAGAAAAATAATGAAGTTTTAATGATTTTGATATGTGATTGGTAGGATTAGTAGGAAAATGATGAGGGAAAGTTGTTTGAAACTTGCATAAAATGGAAGTTTGTCAAAACAGAAAAGTGGCGTGAAACAGGGGGTTATACGGCTGTTATTGGGCTGAAAGAATGGTGATGATATTTGATGATTTAAAGGTGTTTGATAAATTTCTTGAATACGTAGAAGAAATTTATGAAGTTTGAGCTAATTGAAGAATGAAAAATCATGAAGATATGGAAAAATGAAGGCTATCGGCCATGAAAGAGAGTAAGAAAAGCTGTCGGCAGTGGAAGAAAAAAAAGAAAAGAAAAATGATTCAGGAAATTTGATAAATGATAATTGGGCAAGTGTAAAATTTGGTTAAAGCCGAATTCATGAGATTCTCATGTAGAAGTTTTATAAGTTAATAGTCAATAAATAAATAAATAAGTATTAAGTAAGTTAAAATTTTTGGGTGAATTTATCTGCATCCCGGGAGAATCGGATGATGAGTGGTGTTATCGAGAAGTCTGATATCACAAGACAGGTAAAGGATGAGTGTGTAAGCCGTAGGGATATAGTGAATGCATGATTTTGATGAGTATAATTTTATGAAATTATTGGATACTGAATTGCCTTTAAAATCATGCAAATTTGTGGTTTACGGTTGGCAAAAATATTGTGTTTAAGTGTAAGGGGTTAGAGTAATAGCAGCTGTTATGGTACCGAAAATTCATCCAAAAATTTTAAAATATCATGAAGTATTTTATGAGTATGAAATGAGTGAGATTGTGGATTTTGGAGCTTATTTCCAATATTTTCCATAAATTGGAATTTCACTGAAAAATATTATTTAAATATGCATGTAATTTAAATTTTATTAAAGTGAGATGTCAAATACGTTCTTTAAATTATTTCGCAATTATTTAGAACGTTTATAAATTTTCTCACTGAAGCATGAATATTTTATTGACTGTTTTTACTTTACTGTTAAATGTGAATTTAAATACCTTTTGAAATTTTATTAAATTTTAATGAAAATTGTTTAAATTCCTTAAAGATATTTTCACTGTAAATTAAATGTTTTGAGACTATTAGGCCCCATATCATACTCACATGTATTACTGTACTATACTGTTACTGTGGCTGATAGACCATCTAAGTCATCAGTAGTTCTAGGGACACCTAGCAAGTGTACTGTAAAGACACATATAAACTATGGCCATAGATCTTACTGCTTACTGTTACTGTTCCCTATGGGGATTATAGCATGATATATTGAAGGTGATGCCTAGTCTCCACCTACTGTTTACTGTTACTAAACTACTGTTTACGGCTTTACTGAACTATGGATTCCTTTAAACTGTTTACTGAACGGTACTGAATCATCACTGTTTTACTGAACCATGAAGTATTGTTTACTGTTTGCTGAACTGTGATTTACTGAATATTGTTTATTGAATTGTACTGAAATCTACGAATTTTTGAATTGAAAGTAATTATAATATTATTTCTAATTTGGAAATAATTACTGAACTGTTACTGAAAGGTGAAATTGAAGTGTTTACTGCTCTGAACTGTTTATTCACTGGTTACTGATGCGTTTATCATACTGTTACTAAACCGACCTGTCTCGTGATATCGGACTTCTCGATAACACCACTCGTCATCCGATTCTCCTAAGCTGCAGATAAACTCCCCCAAAAATATTAGCTTACTTGGTACTTATTTATTTATTTATTTATTTATTGACTATTAACTTATAAAATTTCTACATGAGAATCTCATGAATTGGGTTTTAGCCAAATTTTACACTTGCCCAATTATCATTTATCAAATTTCCTTAATCATTTTTCTTTTCTTTTTTTTTTCTTCCACTACCGACAGCTTTTCTTACTTTCTTTCATGGCCGGCAGCCTTCATTTTGCCATATCTTCATGATTTTTCATTCTTCGATTAGCTCAAACTTCATAAATTTCTTCTACTTATTCAAGAAATTTATCAAACACCTTTAAATCATCAAATATCATCACTAATCTTTCAACCGAATAACAGCCGTATAACCCCCTGTTTCACACCACTTTTCTGTTTTGACAAACTTCCATTTCATCCAAGTTTCAAACAACTTTCCCTCATCATATTCCTACTAATCGTACCAATCACATATTAAAATCATTAAAACTCCATTATTTTTCTGTCACCATCGAATTGCATAAGCTTTATTACTTTTCATTTTCCTTCAATCTAATTTACTAATTATATTCTCATGCATGAATAATTCAGGAACTATAACTGAAATTGGGAGAGCCATCACCATATTACCTTTTCTGCTCCAGCTGAATTACTCACCTCTAAATCGATTCTGCCAGCTAAATTTTCAACTCCTAAATGCTAGAATTTAGCCAATAAATTTCAGGTTTGAGACGTCCTTGGGGTGGGTAAGAGGTTTCATGAAGAAGTTGCATAATTTGATGAAGAAAGGTTGGAGTTTAGCATGTAAACGAGGAAACCTTGCAAATTTCAGAACAGTGATCATAAAGCACGTTCAGAGAAGAAAGTCGGTGTAAACGGCTGAGCAAAGGACTGAGTTTTGATTTATTTTATCTTCTTTTATTATTGTTCCATCCTATAGAATGGTGCCATATGGTCCACATGTTAAATTTAATCAAATTCCTCCTTAACTTGTCTATATTTACACTTATACCATAATAATATCTAACAATTTTCCAATTTTAGAATTTAAATTTTATTTTAATTAAATTTAATTTATCTAAGTCAATAATGGTCAAATATTGACCATTTGACCATTCCCTCATATTAAATGATCATTTTACCTTGTTTCATCAGTCATACACACATCTGAGCTCGAAATTCCAAGTGGAGCCCACATTACTATTTACTTAAATTTCACAAAATATTCCAAAATTAAATTAAAAATTGATTAATTTCACATGTACAGTACCATAAAATTGGTTCTCACATTTCTCCCCACCTTTAAGAAATTTGGTCCTCTAAATTTCGCTCAAGCCGATCACTAAAATGGCATATGTACTTTAAATTCTCTATTCCTCATACAAATTTCTTCCCTGAGTATTTCTTCCACAATGCATTTGAGATGCAGCATTTCTAATAAGGAATTTTCAAGGTCGGCATTGATATTGGTATAATTGTACTGCCACCTTATATGTATATATACCGTTCTTGATTCCTTATACCAAATCTGTATGTAATAAGGAGCTTGCTTTACTATTTCAGGAGTTAATAGTTTCAGATTCCCCATTTCCTCCTATATCATTAAAAGTCTACATTGCACACCATTTTATATCGCGTGTAGTACCATGCCGATATTAGTTTGAAACAAATTTATAGTAGTCCCCGGAGCTTTTGAAATCCATAGCATCTGCTCTCACTATATTCGTGAGCGTCTAAGTAATATGCTCAATCTATCCATCAACTTACACGTAAGAAGTGGTGTTGGAGCTATATTAGGATTTCCCATAGTCCCTTAAATTCTCTCTCTCAAATTAGAATGCGACATGGGAATCCATATCCTCAATAATGCTCCCTAGAACTCAACATAGCATCTCACTATTTATCGGCTAAGGCACTAAGAAGAGTCATAAATCTGGTTACTGAAAAGTTTTGTTATTTTAATCATTTCTATAACATTATAGTATTTTCGGTTCTTCAATAGCCTCAAAACAAAATCTCTCCCTTTTGGCTCCCTTTTTCACATTGATTTGGCAAAGACTGCAATAAACTTGCATACTTTACTGTTTAATTTCCATTCACTATCTATGAACATTCAGTATCTACCTTCATTATATCTATGTTCATCTTGAATTATCAATACACCACTTATTCTTATGGTACTCTTAATACTGTCTGAAAGTAAAATGTGTTTGGAGATGTAATCTCTTTCAAAAATCAAATTTTCTGTAATTGATTATTCCAACACTCCACATTCTCTATTCATTCTATAAGATATCTTCTTAATACATGTTTCACATTCAACCCACTTGTCCCTTTCACAATTTAACTCCTTTGATCCTTTTAAGTACTCCACTCAAACATTTGATTTTCTCACATGTGATTTATATCAGTGGAGCAGTAGATCTAGCAAACTCTTCCATAACCTAGTTGAGTTATTTACTTAAACTTTATAAATTTTGTATTTCAAATTACTATCTTTGGTCTCTCTCTCATTAACATTAAATCTCAAATTTAAGCGAATCTATCGTCGCTTCGTCAATAGAGATCACATGTTTTAGAAGAAATATGTTTAATTGTAATTCATATTCAATAAACCTTAATTATTTAGTTCCAGTCTCCGAAAGTCTATAAGACTATATATATAACACTATTCATGTTCTTCTGGTGCCTTAAAATATATTAACATTTCATCGTTAAGCACCATCACCATTTACCCAAGTATGATTTAAATCCCTCGTTCATTTTGCTCGTAAACACTGGGAAGATATTCATCTGCTCAATTGCACCACAAAGAACTTACAATAACTTTACCGAGTCCTAATTATTGTCTTAAGGACACCAATCTCTCAAAATTTAACCGACAGTTCCTCGATTAATAGTTGATTCTATAAAACATTTATGCACCCTCGAGTAGTTCAATTTAACCATCAGTCATGCAATAGGTGTATATTTATACTTGATGATAACACTTTTAGTTAATCATTGATTATTGTATGCTCTTATATCATCATTACTCTCCCAGACCATTACCACTATTTTCTCACATAGATATACATTAAGAGAAATAACTCTTTATTCAGTAATTTTTGAAGTGACTTCGTAAGCTTCTTTTTTTTTGCTTATAGCATGTGATATTAGCTTAGAAGTAGTCTCCGCACTAGTTATCTAGTCGACGATGAATTTGATATCCCGGATCAGTGGTGGTGTTCATCTAGAAATTTCCAATTACATGCCTCACACCGCTTTGGATTTCATTTCTATGTCCTTCACATAACTAATATTTCTCAAAACACATGCACATAACTCCTACACAATTTTAGCACATCTTCTACTTTGATTCGTTTATTTATCTAATTGTATTTCACTGTAAAACACTTAGGATGAATTTTTGGTAGTTTAACTTTTACCGAAAACGGTATCATGAATATTTAATAAATGTTTTTCAGTAAATTCACCATTTATGAAAAATAATTAATTTCTCACTTTTAAGGCTAGGATAAAAATCAACAATGCATTAAAATATTTTATGGCATTTTTAGAAATATTTTTAATAAATTCCGACAGCATAACCGCTGCTAGTGTCCTAGCCTCCCTACAATTTCAAACACAGTCTATAGAAGCCAAACAACCACAATTTCACAGGATTCAAAGCAATTTGCTTCCAAAATAATTTCATAAAATTAATAGCATGAAAAGCATGTATTCAGGGTATCCCTACAAATCACACACACGTCTCTTACTTTCTAGCGAAATCGCGTTTCTCGATTGCACCACACGAATACCGTAACTCCCAGGCTACAATTAATTTCACCAAAATTATTAGCTTATTAAATACTTATTTTTAAGCTATAATTCATATCATAATGTAGCCACATTGGATATTGCAAATATTTTTGCAGTATAATTTTTACCAGTAGTATAACGTAACTTCTTCGTTTTGCATCGGATTTTAAATCCGAGCATATCGATAGACTCCTTGTAATTCCTATAGTCTAAATCTTCCCTTATTTCATCAAGAACAGCCATGAAACCTAGTCCCTTTCACCTTGGCCGAATACCCTCTTAGCTATTTTTGGTTGATTTTCAACAATCCAGTTTTGCCAAATTATTCTATTGTGCTTAACAACTAATTTGGCACCATTTTTAAGCTTGGAACTACTTAAATTCATCATGCTCCCATGTTCACTGAATGGTCCTTTAATGGTGCATTTTTATTTTTTAATTTTTAAATGAAACTATGGTTATAAACATGATCACTAAGCTTAAAGGAATGAATTCATACCATTAGATTCAAGAAAAGCATAAGGAATGGCGCCATACCTTGCTTGGTCGAATTGTATCCCTCCTCTTTTCTCCTTATTTTGTTGATTATTCAATGAGATATTGATATAGAATGTAGAGGAGAGAGAGAGAGGATCAAATTTGGTGAAGAAATTGTGTTGAAATTCTAGCAAGATTAAGAGATATAAAGCTTGGAAAATTTGTTTCTTCTTTTTCTTTGAAGATGTTATGGGAGGCTAAGGAGGAAGAAGGTGAATAGTGCAGCTCATCTACTGAGAGAATTTTAAAGAGAATTCTGGAATTTTACAAATTGACCAAAATGCCCCTAATTATGAAAATTTCGGACAATTTGCCCTTATGGTCCCGTTTGCATAAAAACCGTGTAAACGCGCTCCAAATTTTCAGATTCTAGTATCAAATAGTCATATTAAATGTGCCTTGATGATTGGAAATGGTTTCGTTGATGCACGGTGCACGAATAGTGAGAAATTACGACTTTACCCCCACGACCTGCCAACAAAATTTTCTATTTTAACAACCGATTCAAGAAATCCGTTGACACCATGTTGAAGTATTTTTCATGTACAATCTCATGATAATTTTACTTCATCTTAATTCATTTTAGTTTGGGAGAAATTTATGAAAATACCCTCACGACGTTTCGATCGTTTTTCAATTTGTTTCTCATACTTCACAAAACAATGCAACTTGGGTATTTTGACTTCCAAATCACCATAATATCGTTATTCTATCTCCCAAATATTATTTCCTCACTCATATCATCATCTAGGCATTGAAATCTAAGGGGCCCAAGTAGTTTTTCACTTAATATTTATAAAGATATACAAAAATAATTTATTTATTAATAAAAATTTACATGTCCATACATGTACTGTACAAAATAACGAGTTCTCACAAGTCAAGATTATAGTTTTGAAGCTTATAATAAAACATTTATTCTAAATGCTTTTTATAATAACAATAAAAATTTATAAAATTTATTTAAATTTATATATATGATTTGTTTTAAATCATATATAAATTTATAACTTATAAGAAATTATTTTAACTAGACAAATATTATTTTAAAAACATATATAAATCACTTACTTAAGGTATTAATTTTTTAACAATTAATTCAAAAAAATTAATAAAATTTAGATAAGCTTTTAACAATTTCATAAAGCTTAAACTTATGTTTGCTTATAGAATACTTGAAATAACTTCTTACAGTAACATTTATTTATGACCTAAAATTTGCTTTAAAAAAAATTTAAACCTAATTTAAATTACTTCATCAGTCATCACATCTCTTCGTCAGACTCACTCACTCAGTAACTACTTTCTTTCTTTTCTCTCTCAAAATTCTATCTCTCACGACTTAGACGAGCTACTCGTCTCTCCTAAGCCCCCTTGCAAAACCACCGAAGCCGAGCAGCTCTTCTCCGGTGAGCACAGATCTGACGCACCCAGCTGCCCGAGCCGCCTCACGGCACCGTTGAAGTGTTACAGATCAGCTGATGATGGTATTTCCAATGGGTGAAATTGCAAGAATATCAGGTTTTTGAGAAAAAGACCAAGAGATGTAGAAAAGAATATCAAAAGAAATAGAGAATGAGACAGAGTAGCAGAAAAATATTGTGTTTTTCATTCTTAATTCTCAATTCAGTAAATGAGTCATATATACTCGAATTTTCTCAAGGTAACAAGTTATAATAAAGACAAATTCTTGCTAACAACTATCCTCCAGCTCAGCAAGGTGGTTATACGCTCCTACAGCTATCCTCTACTCCCCATCAGCTTTGTTTTTCCTAGTTGTCAGCTCAACACTCAGCTTCTTGCTTCCCTAGTGTAGCTTCCTACTCCTTCTTTGTCTCGGCTTCATCCTTAGCTCATTAGCCACTGTCAAGTTCATCATATTTGCCCCTCCTTCAAAGGATCCTTGTCCCTAAAGATTAAAGTCTAGAAACTGTGAATTTAACACAGTATAATCCTCACTTGATGCATCATAATTAATGGCAAGGACTGTTTCATGGATGAGTTCTTTAGCATTGGGTGCCATGATATGGACTCCTAGAATTTTGTTTGACTCTTTGTCAATCAATATTTTGACTATTCCTTCAGCATCATCAATAGCCCTAGCTCGACTATTTTCCAAGAAAGGAAACTTTCCAGTATGGTAATCGACACTAAGTGCCTTAACCTGCTCTTCAGTTTTCCAAACAGATGCAACCTTAGGATAAGTGTAGACAACTCTAAAGACCTTGTCATAATCAAAATGGCCATGTTTACCTGTACAAACTCCACACCCATCCTCCAGGATCCGTCTTTCTTCCTAACTATCAAAGGGGTAATTATGATAGAGTATTCGAAAGACTAGATTGGGCATTGTGTAATGGTAATTGGCATACAACTTTTTCAAATGCTATCGTAAGAGTGCTTCCTAGAATATATTCAAACCATCACCTAATCGTTGTTGATTTTAATTTTTCTAGACAACTTGGAAGAGATAGGCCATTTTGTTTTAAGGCAGCATGGTTACTTCATCTATAGTTCAAACATATTCTATCATTTACATGGGTTCACAATGCAAATGTTATAAAGAACCTTAAAAATTTCATGATAAATGTGAATATTTGGAACAAGGAGGTGTTTAGGCACATCAGAGGCAAGAAGAATAATTTAATTGCAAGATTTAAAGTAATGTTGCGAGCTATGGAGAAAAGATGGTACCCTCATTTGCATGATTTGGAAAGATGGTTATAGAATGAATTGTTTGCAGTACTTAGACAGGAGGAGGTTATGTGGCATCGGAAATCTCAAAAAATGTGGATCATTGATGGGGATAGAAATACGAAATATTACCACACTAGCACCATAGCTCAGAGACGAAGGAACCGAATTACCATGAGGGGTGGATTGAGGATCAAGAAACTTTAAAAAATCGGGTAGTTAAGTATTTTCAAAATTTATTTACTGATGATGTGGTGAGTAGAGAATACCTAACTAGTAAGATTACTTATCCAAGATGAAAGGAGTTAGATATTCAACTTTTGGAGGCTTTATTAGTGGATGAGGAAATCAAGTAAGCAATATTCAATATGGGGTTGTGTAAAGCACCCAGAGAAGATGGTTATCCTGCCTTATTCTTCTAACAAAATTGGAATGAGGTAGGCAACTCGATGGGGCTTTTATTAGAAGAATTTTTGAAGGTGTAGAGTCTACTGAACAAATAAATCAAACTCTAATTGTGCTAGTATCGAAGGTAGATCATCTCGAGTTTGTCAATCAGTTTAGATCGATTTCGTTATGAAATGTTTTGTATAAATATGTTACAAAAATTGTTGCAAATCGGATTAAGAAGTTTCTACCATATGTGATTTCCTCACTGCAAGCTAGTTTTGTGCTAGGATGGGTTATCCAGGATAATATATTAATAGCCAAAGAAGTTATGCATTCTATGAAACGTATGAAAGGGAGGAAAGGTTATATGGCAATAAAGATTGATCTGGAGAAAGCTTATGACAAGCTTAATTGGGGATTTGTTGAGGTTATGAAGGAGATGCAAATTCCTTTAAGATTAAGCAAATTATTATGGATTGTATCACAACTCTAGTAATAAATGTCTTGTGGAATGAAACCAAAACTATGAGCTTTAAGTTAGCAAGAGGTATTTGGCAAGGAGATCCAATCTCATCGTATTTTTTTGTTATGTGTATGGAGAAACTATCTCATTTGATTATCAATGCAATGGATGAAGGCAAGTGGAAGGCTTTGAAGTTGGGAAGGAACGGTCCTGAATTATCCCATTTGTTGCTTGCGAATGATTTATTGTTATTTGCGAAGGCTTCGGTGGAACAAATAGATTTTGTAATGGAATATTTGCAAAATTTTTGTAAAGCTTCAGGGCAAAAAGTGAGTTTGGATAAGATAAATATTTGTTTTTCAAAGAATGTTGAGAAAAGGCTTGCAAGGGAGATTACTAACAAGACAGGATTTACGTTGACAGAGGATTTGGGAAAATGTCTTGGAATCCAATTGTTTAGTCAATATAGAGGGAGGAAGAGGTATGATAGTTTAATTGAAAGAGTTCACAATAAGTTGAATGGATGGAAAGCGAGGACTCTTTCTATGATAGGTAAAGTAACATTGGCATCATCTGTTTTAGCTTCACTACCAGTTTATTCTATGCAAGGGAAGAAACTTCCAGTTAATGTGTGTACTAAAATTGAAAAGTGTCAAAGATGTTTCATATAGGGGCATAATAAAAATAGAAGAAGACTACACATGATTGCTTGGGAGACTATATGTCAACCCAAACCCTATAGAGGTTTAGGGTTAAGAAGCATGGTCTTAATGAATGATGCATGATTGATGAAGTTATGTTGGAAGATATTGATGCAGGAAACAAATCTATAGGTGCAAGTAATGAAAGGGAAATATCGCTTTAGAGGGACATGGTCTTTGCACATACAAAGTTCTAAAGGAGATTCAAACTTGTGGAAATTTTTAATGTCTATATGGGGTTTCACCAAGGAGCAATTAAGATGGTCTTTGCACGACGATAGAAAGGTTCAATTTTGGACTTATGTTTGGACGCTTGGGGGATGGACTCTTTTCAATAAAAGGATGGGATATATTGATGAAGAGCTTAAAGACATGACAGTGAATAGTATAGTGATTGATAATAAGGAGTGGGATTGGGATTTACTAGCTAAAGTACTTCCATAATAATCTCTTCAAGTGATTAGATCAATTCCTCCATCGAAGGAAGAAGCTAAGATAGACTACCAAGTTTGGAATCTTAAAATTATGTGATGTTTACTGTTAAAAGTGCTTATGAATTGTTGGCTAACAAATTCTGGTCATCACCTATATCGATTTGGAGTAGAGTTTGGAAGCCTAAAGTAAGTCAAAGAATTTGGCTATTTCTTTGGATGTCAGTGTATGGAAAACTCCCTACCAAGGGATTATTATCTAAGCGGATGGAGGATAATGATAAGTGTAATTACTGTAGTGCTGAGGTGGAATCAGTTCTACCACCACTAAAAAATGAGCCTTTGGCAACCAAATTTTGCAACAACTAAGTTAGTCGTTGCAAAATCTTATGACATTTGCAACGACTTTTCATAGTTGTTGCTTAATGGATTTTTTTTTATATTTTATGCAACGATACTTATTGTTATTGCGAATTTTTATCAAATTGACAACGATAAAAAGAAGTAATTGCGATATCTTATTATATTTGTAACGAGCTTTAAATATTGTTGCTTATTTGATTTTTCTTTAAATTTTATACAACGACACTTATTATTGTTGTGAATTATTATCAAATTAACAATAATAAAAAAAGTATATTTACAACGATCATTGCCTAATTAATTCTTTAAATAATTCATACAACTACAAAAATTTTATCAATAAAAGATAAAATGATAAATACACAAAAAAAATTAAAAATCTATCACGATTTATATATATCATCATATTCATTGGGACAAAAAAAAGTAGTTTTATTTTAACTTTCATAAAAATGAATCAATAAAAGATGAAATGATAAATAAACATAAAGAATCCAAGTAAATAAGTAAACAAAAGGCAAATAAGAAAGACGAACAAATGAAAGTACATTGATAAAAGTATGTACGATAATAAAACTTCGACTTGGACTTGGAGTTTGAGTTAAGTCAGGGTTATAGTTTTGAAGTTTATAATAAAATATATTTTTTAAATGACTAGTATAATAATAATAAAAATTTATAACGTTTATTTAAATTAATATATGATTTGTTTTAAATCATATATAACTTTATAACTTACAAGAAACTATTTTAAGCAGACATAAATTATTTTAAATAAACATAACATAGACTACTTTATTTAAGTTATTAATTATTAATATACTTATTAATGATTTATTTTATATATTTAATATTAAATAATATGATGGCAAATGAATTGATGATATATAATAGGAATAGAAGACTTGGACTTGGAGTTTGAATAAAGTCATGTCACGATCTGTATATATAGTATTTATCACTTTTTCACACTTTTTTATACACGTGAATTGGTTGGGCTGTCTGCGATATCTTTATTTCCCATTTTTAACTCAACAGTGAATAATAAATACTGTGAATTATATTAATTTATATAAGTAAAATACTTACAGAATATTATTTATATTAGTCATTCACATCCCATGTTTAATACAACACTGTAGTACTGTAAATGAAAAGTCCGAACATATAAAATAAAATAAATATACCTCCGAGACCTACAACAGCTGCCTCGGGGTGCTCAATACTGTGATAACCGCAAATTTTCTATTTTTGGAAATTAGTATTAAAGAAAATATATAAGAGGAAATAAATAAATTAAAAAAAATTTATTTACGAGATGGGAATATCGTTGAAATTCCTGAAATTGATGAAGTGAAGAAGTGGAGAAAATTAAATTGAAAATAAGAAATGAGGGAGGAAATTTAATTTGAATAAATGGAAATCCAAATTAAATAAGAAACGGAAATAGGTGTAAATAATTGGATATTAAGAAATCCAATTAAATGAAATAAAATGTGTATATTATATATTTATATAATTAGATTGTATAAATATATTTTGATATGTTTTTATATAATTACATATGTATGTATATGAATTTTAGTATATATTATAAAATGAAATATATACTATTTTGTCTTAAATAAATACATGTGTATAATTATATACATTTATGTGTGTATATATATACATATGAAATATATATATTATATTAAATAAAAGTGTATAGATATATATTTATATATTACAAATACAAAAAAATATATATCTAGATAAATAAATTAATATAGTGTATATATATATATGTGGTATAATTATATATATACAAAATATAAAAGAAAAAAAGAGAGTAGAAACGGGGTCGGGATCTACCCGACCCCTGTTATTTTCTGTTTAGCAAAAACAGAAGCGAAACAGAAAGGGGCGGCCGACCACCATCAACGCCAGCCGACCAAAAGAAGAAGAAGAAGACATCACCGGCGAGAGGAAGAAGAGGAGGAGGTGACCGGCGACGGGAAAGGACGGAAAGAAGAAGCGAAACGCGGTGAAACAGAAGGGAAAAACCGACGGAACTGAGAGGAGAAAAGGAAAAGGGATACGGTAGTGCCGGTCGATCCAAGCACTGCCACTGCCACCAAAGCACCTCGAAGGGAGAGAAAGAGGATGGAGGTCACTCGAGGCGTGGTGAACGGCGGAGGAAGGTCGGCGAAGAGGCAGAAGACACCGAAGGAAAATCGACTCGATCCGCCGCCGTGCCGCCGATCCAGGGCAAACGGAGGGCACCGGTAGCTTCGCCATGCCGTCGGCCAGTTGAGGAGCCAGTGAACCGCCGGAGAACCGGCCGCCGGTGAAGAACCAGTGAGGAAGAAGGCTGAACCGGCCAACGGGAAAAAGGAAAAGAAAAGAAAAAGAAAAGAAAAAGAAAAAGAAAAAGAAAAAGAAAAGAAAGAGAAAGAAAAGAAAAGAGAAAAAGGAAGAAAGAAAAGAGGAAAAGAAGAAAGAGAGAGAGAAAAAGGAAAATTTTCGGGAATTCGAAAAATTCTCGGAAACTCGAGAATCTCGGGAATCGGTAAGAAATCCGAGAAATTATTAATGATAATTATTTAAATAAATTATTTATTTAAATAATTTGGAAAAATTCTAAAATTTAGAATTTAAATTCTAGAAATTATTCTCGGCGATCGAGATTAGGAATCGGAAGAGATGGAGTACGGGCGCAACCGGTAAAAGGAAGTCGCCGACCCGAAAAAGGTAAGGGATGCATGTGCAGCACTGTAAGGATATTCAGTCTACATGATTTTAATTATGAAATATTTTATGAAAATATTGCGATGAATGATTGGTTGGAAATTTGTGGTGATGCACTGGCTGGATTTTAAACTGTATTTTTCGTGCAGGAGGCTAGCCAATCGGCAGCCGTTATACTGTCGAAAAATTACCAAAAAATTTTTGAAAATTTCTAGAAAATTTCATAAAATCATAATAAATGATTTTATTTCACGAGAAATGATTTTCAACCACGAAAATCGAGAAAATGAATATTTTCCATAAAAACATAAATAAAATGAAAGTGATTTTAAAATATTCATGTTTTCGAGAATGGTGATAATGAAATCACCGAAAATTCTCCTGATATGTAAATTATATGTAATACGAGATGGAAAATGAAAAAAAATAAAGTGAATATTTTTATAAATATTTCTTAAATATTCACTAAATAGTTTTACAACCTTTATGGTTTGACGTTATAAAATTATATATTTTTATAAATTCCATACAGGTTATTTTATGATGAAAAATACGGTTTTGAGACTAGATGGCAACCTTATCATGCTGATATGTGATATGTGATATGTGACATGTGATATGTAATATGTAATATGTGATATGTGGTCCCGGCCGACACTTGATCAGTGATCCGTCGAGGACAATTATAGACTATGACCATAGATCTGACATGATTATTCATACCCTTCGGGGTCTATAGCATGATACGAGTAATGACCCAGTGGACGGGCTAGGCATGTGTGCCTATGTCTCCATATATGAAAATGTTTTATATGATATGTGATACATGAAATGAAATGTTTTACATGATATGTGATAAATTAAATGAAAGTGATTTACAGCATTTTACAAAATGCTTATTTCAGTATTGATTTTAGCACACGAAATGATTTTTCATATGACATGTGATATGAATATGTAATTTGTTTTTAGGAGGAAAAAGAGTTTATAAGTCTAATATTCTTACTATGATTTTAATTGAATATTAGACTATATGTGACATGAATATGTGATATGTTTTCCAAAAAGGAAAGAGGAGGAAAATAAATCTAATATTCTTATTTTAATTTTTAAATTGAATATTAAATTTAAATGATATATATCTTATACGAAAAGGATTTAATAGCTGATTTTGCTATTTAAAGTACTGTACTAATTATGGTTGTACAGTAAAATATGAAATGAGTTTTGAATGAAAAAGAAGATGATTTAACTAATATTCTTTTCAAAGAAAATATGAATATTAGTTATTTTATTTAAATGCTTTATTTCATAAAAGCATTATTTTGAAAAGAATATGAAAAGGTTACGAAATAAAAAAAAAAAGATTTGGATTTCAAAACAAGAATGAAAAAATTACTCTCTACAATTGCTTCTAGGTTCCGGAACAAGATAGGTATTTCAAAATACCTACCTTACTCCATCCGGATCCCTAGCCGACTGTAGTATCCTTCCTACATGCGAGCCTAGAGCCCATAGGAAAAATGAAAAAGATTTTCAGCATATAGGAAGCTAAATATCAAGTATGCATATAATTCCCTTACTGAGCCGTGGTTTGCTTAGCCCTTAATATTAACATTTCAGGTTTTCAAGGACTAAGAGTCTGACATCTAAAGGACTTCGACTGTGCATTTGGGGACGATGCGACAGCTCGACTTATGACATGAGGTACGATCATTTATTTTTCGTATTTAGACATTTTCACAATACTATTTTCTTATGAAGTAAGATAGGGGATGTATTTCATATTATAATTTAATATGAAATTGTTAATATGTAAAAGAAAAGTAAAGTATCGCAGACAGCCCAACCATATAAGATGTATAGAATAAGGTGAAAAATAGGGTCACGGGCTGTGATATATTTAATGGTATCATAGCACGATTGGCCTGATATCTGTCAATACTTTGAAAAGGAAATGTGTCGCAAAAGATTAACATCCCCTATAGTACTGTGTAGTTTGAATACATAAAGAAAATAAATGATTACAAATTTAATTAAGTGTTTAGAATGGAGTGAGCAATTATGAAATAAGGAATGCTAAAAAGGGAAAACGGCTCAGGAATGTTACCTGAAATGGTGATCGTATGATCTAAATGAAGGTCGGTTCGGTAAGGAACAGAAATGGACTCGGTGAGGGCCTTACCAGTACTTTTCTGTCCGGATCGAACTGAGACCTGAAAGTGATGATATAGAGGAGGGGAATGAAATATCATCATTAAATAGACCTTAAGATCACCGATTGAAGATATTTTGAGGAGAGAGAAAATTTTTGGCCAAAAATGACCAAAATACCCCTACCCTCAAAATTTTCCTGGGAGTCAAAATAGATCACCAGAAGTTGGAATTGACCGATTTGACAGAGAAATTGATGATGTAAAGGTCCATTTCAGGCAAAATAATCCAATTATGGATTCTATTGGATTTCTCTATCGAAATCGAAACAGATTTTAAACCGCTGATATTGGTATGAGAAAGGGGTAATATCAGCAAATAGATAATAAGATCACTGATTTAAATGTATATTGAGGAGAAAGAAATAAATGTTGAAATGACGAAAATGCCCCTATGTGGGATTATGGTTTGAATAGTGATAAAATCAAGTCGATTTTGAATATATTGATAATAATGGAGTTATTGATGGTATAAGGACACAATACGGGTATAACGATCCCGATTATAAATTTCACTGTACTTAGGTTACCAACATGACCCGAATGGTTATAGGGAAGTCGCAGGATGAGCGACTTAGTATTGATTTTATGGGTCTAAATTAAAAGTATATTAACGGGATATCATTACAGGATCGTTGGATATGATGAAAAGTAATATGATTACTGGAGATGACTGAGAAGAGATCAGTATAGAGGATGAAATCCATAGCAGTACTGTTAATTCTAGTTCTATACATCCCTACTATCTTTGAAGTATTAAACAGATAATTATAGAATCGGAATATTATGAATTATGTTTTAAGGAATGATATACTGTATGGAGTGATATAAAATTTGAGTATATGCATAAGAACAGTAAATGATGATAAGAGATGAGGAAGATAACAGCTAACCTGTATTATTAACGAAAAATGATTGTAAAAATAAATTACAGAAATAATAAATCGGTTAGCTGTGAAAGGTGTTAATTAAATAATTGCACTTAATACAGCATTGTAAATTAAGAGGATTGATATGCTGTGGAGTACGAGAAATAAGCAAATCAAGGCGGAGCAAATGTTAAAATGATTTAAATATTAAATATCTTTGCCTTGAGTGAAATGATGGGACACAAAGATGAATGTCCTTAATGATAAGAGATGTATGATTAAAGAAAGTATCAGAAGAGATTTCTGATAAATTTCAGATTATATAAAAGTGAGAAATCAAGCTAACATTGACTCGATTGTTAATATGAAATTTATTCTTAAGCTTATATTGGAGAATATAGAAGAATCCGAAAAGCTTAAGAAATAACTCTGGAAAATTTGTGGATAATGAAATTCACTTGTATAAAAGGAATTGATGGAAATACAAATGATGTGATTGAGGATGAATTAAATGATGTAAAGGATGGAAATATGGATGAGGTAAATTGAGGATGAAATATAAATGGGGAATTAAATTCCTATTTTATAATAAAGTTCTTATGAAGAACAAATAATCGGCTATGTGAAGTGATGCCTTATTTGATTTAATTGAAGATGTACAAGGACATTATAAGATCAATCTCTGTACAAGGCATCACTAGATGGAAAGTTGGAAATTGATGGTCGTAAGATGATAATGATTAGAACTCGAGATAATGTTTACGAGTTCTATAGAGGTTTACAAGGTAAATGAAATACCTTACTGAGGTACATAAGACTAATGAATAAGACAATTATATAAGGATAAAGTGATGGTATACCATACAGCCTAAGGCACAAATGGAAAATGAGCAGTATAGTGGTATAGCCCCACAGACTCTCAAAGACAATAGACTATATGTAAAAGGGCAAATAGAAGATTTAGCTAGACAATATCTCTTTCTAAGATATACGATCTCGAATGACAGAGCGATGTGGATCTGTAAATGATGAAGAGATAATGATTGAGATATGAAATGTGCTTGATCTAGCTAAATACTATTGCCAGTTTATGGAAGAGTTATTGGGTTAGCTGTTCTATTGATGTGACCGATAAGTAAGGAAGTTGAGGTCGGTGAATAAGTAAGAGTAAATATACTACTCAAAAAGGTTAAAAGAGTTTAATAGTGGAATACTTTGCCACTGAGGAAAAGTGATCAAAACGATGATGAAGGAAAAGATGAATATGTAATAAGAGGATAAATACGTGATGAAGAGGGAACACGAATATGAAGTAGTTCTCAATTTTAAAACAAACAGTGATTTTTGTGGTTATCACATGATTATGGTTAAATGTAAGATCGAGTCAAACTCGATGAAGGAAAAGTAATTATACTCCAAAGAGTAAAGAAATTATTTACATTTTACTGCCAGTCGTATAAATGGAAAAAGGATATATATATATACCACCTCGAAAGGATGGAAATGGTGGAATTGTATGGATAACGAGGTGACGAAATTGATGATTTTATTAGTCACCTATGGAATCTAAATTAAGAAAAGATTTCATGCTAAGGTATATTCTAAAACCTAAGTGATATAGAGTATATCATAAGAATAATAGATGTAATGATGAGATTACATGGAAAGAGATATAGAGAGAAAATGAGGAGTAATAGTAAAGTCTGCAAATGAGCTGCAGCATTTGATGAAATAAATATGGAAAGAGTATTGTGGATAATAATGAAGAATCTAAAAGAGATATGATAATATAGAAGTGATTATAGACTGATAGTCTAATAAAATCACTCCTCCATTATCAAACTCTTAGATTCTTTAGTGCCATAGTCGAAATATGATTATAAAATGATGAGAATGTATGTACAGTTCCAGTGAGCATTACACGTGATGGGAGTCTCTGAGTTGCCATATGCTAATGAGAAACAGCAAAAGGCTTCGAGATCCCAAGTGTATTGATAGCATTGCTCCGTATTGATGTAAATATCCTAGCGTAATATTGAAACGCTTGAAGATATGTTGAGTGAGCAGATGCATGAGATGTGAAAGCTACTGGACAATTACATACTATTGATTAAAATTGGTAAATGATAATTATCGAAACGTATTGACTTGGCACCAAATAAGGAAGATGGATGATGAACCATATGAATCATATGTGATATGAAAATGAGTGGAAAATGGAAAACTCCCAATTGATAAGAAATTTAAGAGAGTATGAGTATATGATGAAAGATGATATGTAATGATATGTGAGGTGATTATGATGTTAAAGGTATACTGGCAGTATAATTTAAAGGATGATCTAAAGGTGAAGAATGATAAATATACAAGACGATAAGTATACAGGATGCTACCACAATATGAATTAAGTTAAATTTGGAAGACCGAATTTCTTAAGGTGGGGAGAATGTGATAACCGCAAATTTTCTATTTTTGGAAATTAGTATTAAAGAAAATAGATAAGAGGAAATAAATAAATTAAAAAAAAATTTATTTACGAGATGGGAATATCGTTGAAATTCCTGAAATTGATGAAGTGAAGAAGTGGAGAAAATTAAATTGGAAATAAGAAATGAGGGAGGAAATTTAATTTGGATAAATGGAAATCCAAATTAAATAAGAAACGAAAATAGGTGTAAATAATTGGATATTAAGAAATCCAATTAAATGAAATAAAATGCGTATATTATATATTTATATAATTAGATTGTATAAATATATTTTGATATGTTTTTATATAATTACATGTGTATGTATATCAATTTTAGTATATATTATAAAATGAAATATATACTATTTTGTCTTAAATAAATACATGTGTATAATTATATACATTTATGTGTGTATATATATACATATGAAATATGTATATATTATATTAAATAAAAGTGTATAGATATATATTTATATATTACAAATACAAAAAAATATATATCTAGATAAATAAATTAATATAGTGTATATATATATATATGTGGTATAATTATATATATACAAAATATAAAAGAAAAAAAAAAGAGTAGAAACGGGGTCGGGATCTACCCGACCCCTGTTATTTTCTGTTTAGCAAAAACAGAAGCGAAACAGAAAGGGGCGGCCGACCACCATCAACGCCGGCCGACCAAAGGAAGAAGAAGAAGACGTCGCCGGCGAGAGGAAAAAGAGGAGGAGGTGACCGGCGACGGGAAAGGACGGAAAGAAGAAGCGAAACGCGGTGAAACAGAAGGGAAAAACCGACGGAACCGAGAGGAGAAAAGGAAAAGAGATACGGCGGTGGCGGTGTGCCGGTCGATCCAAGCACCGCCACTGCCACCGAAGCACCGCCGGAGGGAGAGGAAGAGGATGGAGGCCACTCGAGGCGCGGTGAACGGCGGAGGAAGGTCGGCGAAGAGGCGGAAGACATCGAAGGAAAATCGACTCGATCCGCCGCCGTGCCGCCGATCCAAGGCAAACGGAGGGCACCGGTAGCTTCACCATGCCGTCGGCCAGCTGAGGAGCCAGTGAACTGCTGGAGAATCGGCCGCCAGTGAAGAACCGGTGAGGAAGAAGGCTAAACCGGCCAACGGGAAAAAGGAAAACAAAAAGAAAAGAAAAAGGAAAAAGAAAAAGAAAAAGAAAAGAAAGAGAAAGAAAAGAAAAGAGAAAAAGGAAGAAAGAAAAGAGGAAAAGAAGAAAGAGAGAGAGAAAAAGGAAAATTCTCGGAAATTCAGAAAATTCTCGGGAACTCCAGAATCTCGGGAATCGGTAAGAAATCTGAGAAATTATTAATGATAATTATTTAAATAAATTATTTATTTAAATAATTTGGAAAAATTCTAAAATTTAGAATTTAAATTCCAGAAATTATTCTCGACGATCAAGATGAGGAATCGGAAGAGATGGAATACGGGCGCGACCGGTAAGAGGAAGTCGCCGACCAGGAAAAGGTAAGGGATGCATGTGCAGCACTGTAAGGATATTCAGTCTGCATGATTTTAATTATGAAATATTTTATGAAAATATTTTATGAAAATATTGCGATGAATGATTGTTTGGAAATTTGTGGTGATGCACTGGCTGGATTTTAAACTGTATTTTCTGTGCAGAGGCTAGCCTATCGGCAATCGTTATACTGTCGAAAAATTACCGAAAATTTTTCGAAAATTTCTAGAAAATTTCATAAAATCATAATAAATGATTTTATTTCACGAGAAATGATTTTCAACCAAGAAAATCGAGAAAATGAATATTTTCCATAAAAACATGAATAAAATGAAAGTGATTTTAAAATATTCATGTTTTCGAGAATGGTGATAATGAAATCACCGAAAATTCTCCTGATATGTAAGTTATATGTAATACGAGATGGAAAATGAAAAGAAATAAAGTGAATATTTTTATAAATATTTTAAATATTCACTAAATAGTTTTATAACCTTTATGGTTTGACGTTATGAAATTATATATTTTTATAAATTCCATAAAGGTTATTTTATTATAAAAAATACGGTTTTGAGACTAGATGGCAACCTTATCATGCTGATATGTGATATGTGACATGTGATATGTAATATGTAATATGTGATATGTGGTCCCGGCCGACACCTGATCAGTGATCCGTCGAGGACAATTATAGACTATGGCCATAGATCTGACATGATTATTCATACCCTTCGGGGTCTATAGCATGATACGAGTAACGACCCAGTGGATGGGCTGGGCGTGTGTGCCTATGTCTCCATATATGAAAATGTTTTATATGATATGTGATACGTGAAATGAAATGTTTTACATGATATGTGATAAATTAAATGAAAGTGATTTACAGCATTTTACAAAATGCTTATTTCAGTATTGATTTTAGCACTACGAAATGATTTTTCATATGACATGTGATATGAACATGTAATATGTTTTCAGAAGGAAAAAGAGTTTATAAGTCTAATATTCTTACTATGATTTTAATTGAATATTAGACTATATGTGACATGAATATGTGATATGTTTTCCAAAAAGGAAAGAGGAGGAAAATAAATCTAATATTCTTATTTTAATTTTTAAATTGAATATTAAATTTAAATGATATATATCTTATACAAAAAGGATTTAATAGCTGATTTTGCTATTTAAAGTACTGTACTAATTATGGTTATACAATAAAATATGAAATGAGTTTTGAATGAAAAAGAAGATGATTTAACTAATATTCTTTTCAAAGAAAATATGAATATTAGTTATTTTATTTAAATGCTTTATTTCATAAAAGCATTTTTTTGAAAAGAATATGAAAAGGTTACGAAATAAGAAAAAAAAGGATTTGGATTTCAAAACAAGAATGAAAAAATTACTCTCTACAGTTGCTTCTAGGTTCCGGAACAAGATAAATATTTCAAAATACCTACCTTACTCCATCCGGATCCTTAGCCGACTGTATTATCCTTCCTACATGCGAGCCTAGAGCCCATAGGAAAAATGAAAAAAGATTTTCAGCATATAGGAAGCTGAATGTCAAGTATGCATATAATTCCCTTACTGAGTCGTGGTTTGCTCACCCCTTAATATTAACATTTCAGGTTTTCAAGGACTAAGAGTCTGACATCTAAAGGACTTCGGCTGTGCATTTGGGGATGATGCGACAACTCGACTTATGACATGAGGTACGATCATTTATTTTCCGTATTTAAACATTTTCACAATACTATTTTCTTATGAAGTAAGATAAGGGATGTATTTCATATTATAATTTAATATGAAATTGTTAATATGTAAAAGAAAAGTAAAGTATCGCAGACAGCCCAACCATATAAGATGTATAGAATAAGGTGAAAAATAGGGTTACGGGCTGTGACAAATACGCGGCCACTAATCCTCGGATGATATATCTCTCGGTTACTGGAAATACTCTGGAAGGATGAAAATAAAAGGGTGAGCAAACCACGGCTCAGTAAAAGAGTTGTATGCAATTTTGATACCACGAAAACTATATGCAGTAAAATTCTTAATTTTCCTATTTGTATGCTAGGCACACTACAAGGAAAGGATACTATAGTCGGGCACGTAATCCAGATAGAGCATGGAAGGTATTTTGAAATACCTGTCTTGTCCCAAAAACTCAGAGCGACTATAGGGAGTAGAAATTTAATTTAATGTAAATTTATTTAAATATTCACTGCATATAATTATTTCACATATTTGAGTAAAATAACTCATTTAAACCACATAAATCAACACTTGAAAATAATTTGATTTCCACTATTAAAATCATCACTTTCACACATATAACAGTAAAATAAACTGTTCAAATATATATTTTCAATCAGTGATAAAAACACCACGGTAAACATTTCATTTCGATAAATATCACAAATTCAATAATAACACGTGAAATAATAGTGGAGACCAGGCAACACCCTAATGATATCATGCTATAATCCCCATAGGGAACAGTAGAAATAAACACGTGAGATCTAAGTGACAAAACTGTGGGTGCTCCCACTGTCGACAAGTACACTTAAGGGTTCACCCTTGATGCTCCCTTGGATCCTTAAGGTGCTATGCCCTGTGTTCCCAGTTAAAGCATTAATCAAAATTTCGTGATTTCCTTCAAGAGTTTCTAGATCTCCAATAGCCACTTGTGCCACATCACGGTAGTCATCACTGTTGTCCTTCGTCTCTTCTATAGCTTCTATAGCACTGATAGCATTTAATTGCCTTCCTTTACACACATGACCAAGTGTAAACCTCTCCCCACATTTGAAACACAGATTCTGAGCTCGCTTTTGCTCCATGAGATTTGGTTTACTATTCCCTGGTTGAGTACTAACAGTGTTTCTTGGGTTTTGATTCCCAGGTGTATATGGATTTTGAGAATACACACCAAGGTTGGATGAGCTTTGGAGTTTAGTAATCTGCCTGTATTTCTTACTTTCAACTTCCAAGGAGAGTTCATGCAAACATGCCTGCCTATAAGCTACTGCTAAGGTTAAGGGTTCATTAGCTCTAACCCTTCTTAGCTCCTCCTTTAACCCACTTATAAAGCTAGAAACAAAATACTCTTCCCCTAGTTGAGGATTGATTTGGAGCATGTAGGGTCTTAGCTCTTCGAACTTTTCTTAATAGTCTTCCACTGTAAACTATTGAGCCAATTTATTAAATTCTTCTACCACATCCATACAAGTCTTGCACTGAACCTATAGCACACATCATCAGCAAATTCTTGCCATTTAATTCCATTCCTTTGCATGATATATCCTTCAAACCAAATCTCTGCTTTACCCGATAGATACATCAATGCCACTTCTATTTTTTGGTGTTCTGGGATAGTAAAAATTGAGAAATACTTTTGGCATTTTCTTACCCATCCCTTGGGATTGTCTCCATTGAACACAAGTAGCTCTATTTTGGGTCTTGGGGTAAAAGCATTTAAGGTTGTGTTTGTGTTTGGCTCACTAGTTATCTCTTGGTTTTTGAAAAGGCCCATATTGTCTACCATGATGAAAGGGTTATTATTGATTTGATAAGTACGTAGGATTCCAAGTTCATTTGGCTTGTAGCTATATTTTCCATTGTCACCTATAACAGTGATTTCAATAGGGCTTTTACCTTCTCTCCTAGTCTGTTGTTTTGGTGAAGGTTGGGCATTGCTAGAAGTAGCTCTTCCGCCTGGGTCATGTAATGGATGAGTAGCTTCTTTCTGGATGAGTGATTCCAACATTTGGCTGATGTAGCTTTGATTTTCAGTCATTTGAGCCTCTATTCCTCTCCTTTGTTCCTCCCACCATCAAGGAACTGTATTTTCTGCTGCTTTTAGGCTTTCAAGTTGGTTTTGTATGGCCTGAACTTGCTCATGTAGAGAGTTAAGTCTTGTTCCTTCTGCCATCGTCCTATTTTTCTTGTTCTACCTAGCTTTTTCAGGTGGATCTCGACCACTCTGGTACTAATTTGTTACAGATCAGCTAATGATGGTATTTCCAATGGGTGAAATTGTAAGAATATCAGGTGTTTGAGAAAAAGACCGAGAGATGTAGAGAAGAATATAAGAGAAAATAGAGAATGAGACAGAGTAGCAGAAAAATATTGTGTTTTTCATTTTTAATTCTCAATTCAGTAAATGAGTCATATATACTCGAATATTTTCAAGGTAGCAAGTTATAATAAAGACAAATTCTTGCTAACAATTATCTTCCAGCCTAGCAAGGTGGTTATATGCTCCTCCAGCTGTCCTCTGCTCCCCGTCAGCTTTATTCTTCCTAGTTGTCATCTCAACACTCAGCTCCTTGCTTCCCTGGTGCAGCTTCCTACTCCTTCTTTGTCTCGGCTTCTTTCTTGGCTCATTAGCCACTGTCAAGTTCATCACACGAAGTCAAGTAGCTCTTCTCCAGTGAGCACAGATCCGGCACACCCAATCGCCCAAGCCCACTTGCGACACTAGATCCGACACGCTAGCCCCCTGTGGCACCAGATCTGGCTCACCAACACTTCGCGGCACCAGATCTAGCATACCCAGTCGGCGAGCTTCTGCTGCACTAGATTGCATCGTTGTTTGAAAGCTTGTGTAAGAACTTCTTCAGTCCTACTTCTTCTTTTTTTTTTTTTGTTAATGCATTTATCATATGCTCAAGAACTCAGAGCTATCCAAATGAAGAAATTGTCTCTAATGCTTAAACTATAACTAAAATAAATAAGAAAAGAATTGAAAATTGTTACAGTATTAGAAAATCCTAATCGATTTTTGTAAAATGTTCACTTCTGCTTTCTATAATCCTGCTTATTGTTTATCTGTTTATTTTGATTAGGTGCTTATAATATTACAAAGTGATCTATATTAGAGCACCAAAACAGATTTAGTTTACTCACTAAATTTTTTGTTCCCTTAAAATTTGTTGATGGAGATGGATGATGTCAATGCTACCTTGCAATTAGATTCTGTTCTTGACCCTGTGGATCTTAGTAAAGAAGACTCAACCTTACATTTTAGCTGTCAAATAGTCCTTTGCTTCAACAGAAAGGAGAAAATGTCATATGACCAACTAAGCGAAGATGCTATGAAGTTGATAGAGTATAGTGACTACTTTTAAGTCTTTTACTTTCTAAGTAAAATTATATTGTAAGTGACTGAATAATATATATTTTTAATTTATTAATTTTAATGTTCTTTTGTTGATACAAAAATTTATTGTATTCTAAATTTCATTAATATCAAATATATAAATGATCAATTCTTTGATAATTTATTATTTTTATCATATAAACAAATATTTTTTATTATTTATAATGATAAAAATATTGTAATGAAAAGATTATTTGCAACAGTAATTTTGGTTATTATTATTTTTTTACATTGTAAAACAAATTAGAATTTTCAAGTGTGGTTACATAATTATTTTTTAGCAATGATTATAATCATTGTGAATAAAATTAGATATGACAGAATTGTTGTTTCTATTTATTTATAATAACGATTATAATTGTTGTGAATAAAATTAGATACGACAAAATTGTCGTTTCCCATTTATTAGTAGCAACGACAACAATCATTGTGAAACTAACTATTGTAACAATCAAAAAACTGTTGCCAAAAGCAATAGCAACAAAATGTATTCCGTTGCTTAAAAATATATAGAAAAATATTAAGTATTTTCTAAAACAAAAATTTAATTAGTAACGAGAAAAAGTCGCTGCAATAAATATATTTTTGCAACGACTTTTCATTAAATGAAAATTGTTGCGTATACTTTTAGTAACGAAGCTTAACGCAACAACCTTGCAATCACTAAAAGTCATTGTGAAAATGTTTTAACAACAATAAATTTGTATTTTGCAACTACTTTAAGCGTTATAAAAGATCCATTTTCTAGTAGTGTACATATATTGAGGGATTGTAAATTTGCAACACAGGTGTGGCACATATTTATTTTGATTGATGAGTTTCCAGACCTTTACTCGTGAGCACATGGATTGGTTTAATATGAACATAGCAGAGCAGGAAGATACAGGCATGGCAAAATGGAATATTTATTGGGCTGTAGCTTGTTGGTGTCTATGGAAATGGAGGAATGATGAGCTACATAATCCCAAGTTTAGAAAACCTGCTGACATGCATGCAAGTATAAGGAAGTAAGCTACAAAAATAAATTTAGCTTTTAATGGAAAATCTCAATCTACTCCAATTCAATGCGTGATGAGGGAAGTTAGTTGGATCCCACCTAGGCAGGGTTGGATCAAGGTGAACACGATAGAGCAAGAAGAAAGGATGGTATAGGAACTTGTGGTGGAATTATCAGAGATGAGACAGGGAGATGGATACAAGGATTCTCAAGATATTGTGGGACTTCCTCAATATTTAAAGTAGAGATGTGGGAGCATATGTGGGACTATGGTTGGCATGGGAAAATGGCTTCAAGAAAGTTATACTGGAAAGTGATTCTATGGCGTTGGTTTGCTGTTTGAAGAATAAATCTGAAGGTGAGGCTGGAGAAGGACAATTACTGTCATATATCCAAGGTTTATTAAAAAGAGATTGAATAGTAGAGATACGACATACTTATAAAGAGGGAAACATGTGTGCAGATTGGCTTGCTTCTGCTGGAGACCCACAACAATTTAGGATAGTGGTTTATGAGAATCCTCCAAAAGGGATGGAATGGCTATTGTTTAGTGATGTCTTCCAAGTTGGGACTGAGAGATTAGTCCTTATGTAGTGTCTTAAAGTTGTGTATTTGCTTCTAGGCTGATTGCCGCTTTTATTTACCAAAAAAAAAATCTCCAATAAAGCAATTTGATCATGTACCACAAATTAAAATATTCTAATCCCATAATAATTTATTTATTTACTCCAACATGTCCACTAACATCCGAAAATGAATTTCCAAAAATTCATAATTCCTTAACAATCTCCTATTCGATTCCTCTAATTTATAAATTTTTATGTTTGAACAAATCATTTCAAAATTCTCAAATTTCGTATGATAAGTTTTCAGTAATTAAATCATTTCGAAATATTTTTTTTATCGCGTGCAAAAATTATTGGTTGTCACACGTATTGATTAAAAAAATTAAAACAAATGATATTAGCTTTTAGAATATTAAAAAAATTCAATTGGTAATCTAATAATACCTAATATGTTTTTATATTAATATTGGCATGTTATATTACATTGTCCATATTAATTTTAATATATCTATATAGATATATAGATATAAATGTTTTCTTTTAAATCATAATAAAATAATTGATAAAATCTATAGATATAGATTATATATTTTGTAATATTAATATATATAGAGATAAATGATATGTCATTTTTATTAATTTTAATCTATATATAGATATAAATGTTTATCTTTTAGAAATTAAAATGAATAATGAATTTAAAAAAATAATTTTATCTTTTTAAATTTAAAAAAAGATAATTATTATTTAATTATAATAAATTACACGTATCATAAATATAAATAATTTTACTTTAAATCAACTACTTTAACTTATATATATAAGATTATTAAGACAAGATTCGGATAACAAAAATAAAATATAATCGAATAATTATAGAGTTTAAATCGTTTAATACAGGCTTAATAGTTAAATAAGCCCTCAACCTTTAGCCCAAAATGGAATTCAGCCTCAACGTTTTATCGCATGAAATTCAGTCCATAAACTTTTATTTCAATGGAAATAAACCCTCAACCTTTTATAATTATGCAATTAAGTCAAAAACTGTTAAATGACACTAACTACCGTTAGCTTTGCCGTTAGTTTTGCATACGTGGCAACTGACGTGGATAGCTTAGTTAGCTGCCACATGGTATGCCACGTATGCAAAACTAACGACAGTTAGTTTGTTTAACAGATTTGGTCTATTTCTACTAAAATAAAAGTTTATGGACTGAATTTCATGCGATAAAACGTTGAGGGCTGAATTCTATTTTGAGCTAAAGGTGAAAGCTTATTTAACTATTAAGTCTTTAATATATAATTAAATATTAAAATTAACTGTTACCCTAGCCGTTGCCATTTCTATCTAAGCTTTCCTCTTCAGTCCACTTCCTGTTTTATGCGTAACCTAACCATCTTCTCGCAGAGAATTTCTAAATAAACTCTTTTTTTTTATTCTTCATACCCTCACTTCCTTCATTGGGTTAGTGTTCACTACCAAAGAATTTGGGGTATGAAAAGTAAAAAGTGGAGTATATTTATAAATTCTCCTTCTCGCATTCACTCACTTCAACCAATCTATTTTTCTGCTCAATTTTGACTGATTCTCCTTAATTCCGAAGTTACTGAAATGGAAGGAGGAAGAGGAGATGCTCTCCCACAAGATTGCATCGCCGCCGTCCTTTCCCTTACCTCCCCTCGAGATGCCTGTAGTTTGTCGCTTGTTTCAAAAACCTTCAAATCGGCTGCCGAATCCGACAGCGTTTGGGAAAGCTTCTTGCTGTCCGATTACCGGTCTTTAATTCCCGCATCGCTCCGTTTCTCTTCCAAGAAACAGCTTTATCTTAGCCTTTGTCCTGTCCTCTTTCATGGTGGCCGGAAGGTAATTTCACCCTCTTTTTTCTTAATCTTTATGCTGTCATGATATTTTTTATTTAAGAAAGTTATTATCATGAAAATTTCCATATCCTTTCTTATAAAAATAATTGTTTTAAATTTTAATTTTTCAAAAATATTATTTGCATTGAGTCCGAATATGTTTCTTTTTTCTCATGTAAAAGCAACAGCTAGTAATTTTGTCGGTTGTAGCTTTTTCTTTGTATAGCTCTAAGCATTCAACCGAACGTTATCAATTAGCAAACATGATAAACGTTTTGGTCTAGAATGGGGATTTTGCAAAAGCATTAAGTTCAGTTTTTGTAATGATCAAACTTTAATTGTTTCTTTCATGGTTTTGTATGTAGCTTAGTTCTTAACAATGTTAATCTTGGCGAAACAGAGTTTTTCATTGGAAAAAGGGAGTGGCAAGAAATGTTACATGCTCTCTGCCAGGGACCTCTTCCTCGTACGGGGTGATAACCCAACTAATTGGAGATGGGTTTCCATACCTGATTCCAGGTTTGGAGAGGTAGCGGAGCTTATTGCTGTTTGTTTATTTGAAATCCGAGGGAAGATTAGCATCTCCTTGCTTTCACCCATGACAAACTACAAGGCCTACCTTGTGTTCAAGGCAACAACTTGGTCTGAATTCCAGCCTGTGGATGTTAGTGTTGGACTTGTTGGCACTGAAGGTAGCACAAGAACTGCCTTTTTGATCCTGCCGCCTGTGGATGTTAGCGATGATCAGCACCCGAATGTGAGAGAAGATGGCTGGCTGGAGATTGAGCTGGGTGAGTTCTTCAATGAGAAATACGTTGATGGGGAATTGGAAATGCGTGTTTTGGAGACAACTGGTCACTGGAACAGTGGTATCGTTGTCCAGGGGATTGAGATCAGGCCTAATCCATCTGCCTCGGACTCGTGAGTGATGGTTATATGTGGATGTTATTAATATATTCAGAAGACCTCATCTTCTATCGTCTTATTACTCAGTGCTGCTGTTAGGCATTGTAGTTTAACAAAGTAATTTACCTTTCGGGAAAACTTATGGTCTAACTTTTGTTTTTGTTTTGTTTATGATGATATTATTATTTTGTATGGAGTTTCTCATATGAAATTGTGTTTTATATTTCCAGCCTTATAACATCCCATTTCCGTAGTTTGATAATGATGAGTGTATGAATGAAAGGCTCCTTGTAACGCTTGCTTTAGTTACTTCTTTTAGTAGTATTTCTTATTTATTTATGATAAAAAAAGCTTTACGAAATCTTTTGGCTGAATATATAGAAAGAATTACAAGGGAACTTCTCTATAATGGGGGCATCAAAAAATCTACTTTTTGTGTCAAACTGTAATTGGTGTTATCTTAAAGTTATTAATATATTTTATACTTGAAATTGTTGGAATTTTAAGTTTTGATTAATGAAATTAAAAATTTAATGTACTCTCAACATATTATGTGATTATTAGTATTTTACTTTTAACATACATAAAAGAATATTAACTTATTTTTAACCAAATATCTTTGTTTATCAATTGTAATTTTCTTATTGAGGTTGCAATATCAAGCAAATACACATTTTCATATCCAAATATCATCCACACAATTTAAACCTCAATTCACTTTTCAATTTTTCAACATCTGTCTCACAGTCCATAAATCATTACAAATATCCATATATGTTCACTTGTATATAAATATAATTCCGTTAATATCTCAGAATACTAATATCGCATATCTCTTACTAAAATCACATAGTCACATCAACATATTTTATCTACATTCAATTATATTTCGTTGGGCTGTTTGTAGTTTCCACATACACTTTCATAATTTGGCATACTCGACTATCCATACATAACCCAAGATTCAAATATTCGATTTAAAACTTATATGAACATCTACATCAATTCAGATTTATATCTAATGCTTACATTCATTTTACATCCCAAATAAGTATTTACATACCAAATAATATTGTACAAATATAGTCTAAACATATAAAGATAAACTCGTATACCTCAATGAAAAGTAAGTAGCCACCTAAGGGATTGACACTTGCAGGGTATCAAGGATTCGAATCTCTCCGGACGCGAATTGGAGTTGTGGCTAATTGACACATTCCAATAAACTCGTATGGAGCGGTGACCCTACGTGGTGCACTCCAGAGCGGACAAAAAGGTTGAGTGACCCGCTCGATGCAATGGCTTAAAGTGTTAAAAAAATTCGTCCGTCTAATGCTGCTAATCAATGCTTTATTATTGTTAGTTATGAACACACCAACAAGAACAAAAAATTGATCCTTAAACTAAAGATTCAACTGGAAATTAATAAATTTTCAATTTCAAGATGAAGATAAAGGCACAATATTTGGGATAAAGATGAAGATTGATATGGGGATTTTTCGTAATTTGGGTTTAGGGTTATGAGATGGATTGAGATGAAAAATGAAACTAACGAAGAAGATGAAAAAACTGTTGAAGTAAGTTGCGAGTTTTAAAAAGGAATAAATTTATAATTTAAGGGGCAAATTTAGTTTTTTTTTTAAGTTTATTTAAAATTGTGTTGTATAGTTAAAATTTGAGTTGTATTTCAAAATTCTCTTCAACATACTTGAAGTGTTAAAGATCAGTATTAGTTGTATTTATAAGCTTTCTTTAGCAGTGCCGCTTGGAATAGAGGTTTGTTAGAGGCGTAGTAGTATATTTGGTCAGAGAAAGATGAAGATAAAGAGGGCAATGGATTTCACGAAGTGAACATGGCTATGCAAATTTTAGTTCCGGTTTAGAGAGGGGCCAACGAATAAAAAATCAGCTTCATTTCTTTCATTCTCAATCCTAACGTAGATATTTTTTGCTAAGTTTGGACCGGTCACTGCGCTTAACTCCAATGGTCTATTTCTCCTTGGCGCTTATGGCAGAATTTTGGATACTTCTGAAAGAAAGAATGGAGGAGAAACCATTAGGCCAACAGAGTAAAATGTAAAAATGAGCAATCAAAATTTTGGCTTCAAGATCATTCTACAATATCTGCGAGTGAAGTCCAAGGAAAACCACTTAAGATACAAGCTATGAATACGAAGGAATACAGGACAATTATCTGGTTTTCAACCAGTTAGTATAAAACCCTTTCAGTGTTTGTATAAACAAAAAATGCAAAACAAAAGGAAAAATTGAAGTGAAGAGTGCTTGTGCTCCAAAAGAATCATGTTAGCTTACAATCACATTCACAGGGGAGGATAGAAATATGAAGACAGGGAAAAACCAAGGAAGAGTAAGCCTCCAATTGTAGCAACAGTTTGTTGCGAGATCTTGGCTGCTAGCATGCTTCCTCCCACCACAGCCAAGGATGTACAGATGGTGTGTCCTAATGTGGCTCCTACAGCCACTCCAACTGCATTTTTATGTGTTGCCAGCTGTAGCATCAGAAATCATGGTTTAGAAAATAGGATTTCCACAATAAGTTATACTCGGTGTTTGAATTTATAACGAAACAGTAATCTAGAACCTAAGGCTGAATTTGGCATTGTGGTTGGGTTGCAAAAATGTGGTTTAAAACACCCACAAAAATCAAGTGATTCAAAATTATTAGCCCAAACTGAAACTTGACTTAGCAGAAATAGAAAGATTCTTCAGCTACAGTTTTATAGTCTAATAGTTTAAGCCTCAATCAGTTGCATATCAATCATGAAATCATAATAATTCAAATTTGTCAATGGAAAGAAAATAAAAAATGTAATGCCAGGCCAATACAAACACATATAGAATTTTAAGGATTGATATAAGCACAGGTCAGTTACAAAAGCCATCTCACACTTGGGAAAAGTCCAAACTCCTTATAAAGAGACAAATCCAAATGTGGATGCAAACAGTAAAATCACATAAATTCATGTTATACAGGTTGCAACTGGTAAGATGGGAGACAAACATAAAAACTCCCCTAACAATCTACTGATAAAATAATAAGTAAGAGTAAAAATGCTATTTTCAATGCTGGATTACTTGTAAAGAGAACACTCAAGGAAACCAAAAAGCATCCATGTACTGCTGCTTACAACCACAGCTAAGGACCATCATTAATCATTTTACACTCATTCCTAATGGTGATTAATAATTACCATCATTTATAAAAATCATTGCTTCCTCTCAGTATCCATTGCAAATAATTTTCTATTCTGTCCTCTAAATAAGCAACAATACGAGCAACAATCACAAACAAAGAGACAAATACATTAGAGATAACATAAGGCTGAGGGTAGAAATCATCTTACAGCAATTGTTGCAATCTGGCTTCTATCCCCCCATTCTGCTAGAAATGTTAGAATAAATGACTGCATGGAAAGAAAAAAGAACAAAAACACTTCAGTTATAAATGATGATTCAAACAATGAGTGAAAATCAACTACACAAATATTTTGAGACGAGTGTAATATAGAAACAAAATAAAACCTCCAAAAATATTGGTGTACAAAATCTGGAGAAGAAGCGACGATATGTTGTTTTCCCTTGCCCAGTCTCAAGTTTCTCTTCTACCTAAGCATGTGAGACAACCAAAAGCAAATTCAGTATGAGGGTGATATGAAAGTTTTTAAATAAAGAAAAGATTAAAGAGCTTCAGATTCTATCCGATGCTATCTCTAAATATAGTATAAAAAATTGATACTATTACCGGATAGGTTACACACCCAAGAATAAAGGCAAGAATGCACATACATTACACATGGCAAGAAAAGTTCAAGGTCATTATAAAGGAATTGTGAACTTCCCTGAAAAGGAACAGGCACTTTTCCAACCTTTTACAACATAGAAAACAGAGAAAGGATACTCTTAGGTAATCAACCTCACTAAATTTCAAGTACAACCATATGGACCGCCCCAAAATAAAATCTGTCTGCTTATTCCAGTTCTTTTACATTGCAAGAAGCATCTCTAGTACCAAACATGCTAAAATGATGTATAAAAGCAAATATGAAAATCGAATTGAGAGCCACAGAGATATACTTCTTCCATTTCCTTTTTCTGAGATGCCTTTGAATCTGATCTCCAAGCAATGTAAAGTAGCCGTAGCCCAAAAAATGCATAGAGAACTGCATATCAGGACAAAACAAAACATCATGATCATTTTTGTCACTAAAGAAAATTTTTCTTCATACTAGATAACTTTCATAGAAAAGCATAACAAAGGGTAAAAGCAAAAAAACACGGACAATTCAATCTCAGATGCTTAAATCAGAAGCAGCAACCAAGAACATTTCACTCATAACCAGGAAACCTTTTCCAAAAGTTTCTACGATTCAAACTGAATTTTCACTGTTTATATTCCTACAAATGAGATAATTGAAATCCTAGTTCTAACCACACTTTCTGCATGCATACCATCCAAAGGCATTTAGATAATGTAGCATCTATTTGCAAAGAAACTTACATATAATACTTTATACAACTGATAGATTTACCGATTAAAGGGATAAGTGTCAAATATCTACATTCTAAAGGCTTCAAGCAACAAAAACAATCAAATTAAGCTGGTAGCATGTGATCAATCATTTGCACTTCCCACTTCCTAAAACGAGCACCATGCATAAAAGGCAATATGCAACAACATGATTTCACCAGCACACAGCAGAATTTAAATCAAGAATTATTTGTCAAACACTGACGTCCAATAGATTTTAGCAAACTCAAAACTAAGCACGTGGAAAGACAATCACTAAATGAAGACACTACAAAAAAATAAATCCCACAAGTGAATGACCATAAATGAAGCCATAAAAAGAAATGCATCCATGATGAGTAGAAAAAAAGTGAACAACCTAATCTGAAAAATTATGGTATAGAATAGGAAAACAGCACATGAAAAAGAGAAATTTGTTATATATACCCGTAGCTGCACTATTGTGTGCTTCCTTGATATCAAATTCGGCACAATCCTACCTAGTCCAGTGGAAAGTACCTAATTTACAAGAAAAGAAAATGTAAACATTGAAAGCATTACGAATTTAGCAAAAATTTTCTTGGCAGTACATGTTCTGCCAAAAGCATTTCATCTTAACTCCATGCAAATGCATTGTGTTGTATGAAACAAAAAGGGCAGGGGCCCTAACACGATTCATGGGTAAAAAGAAAAGACTTAAAACATTAAAAAAATGGCTAACTTACTGTCATAACAATCGGGCAGAGAGAGCAAAACGAAAAGACTTAAAACATAAAAAAAAAAAATGGCTAACTTACTGTCATAACAATCAGGGCAGCGAGCGCACCAGATAAAACAATCGACTTTGGGTGCCGCATTGCCATAAGAGCTGCTATTATAAATGTCTCATCTCCAATCTATCATTACATTCAAAACACACCAATATAGCATTTTCTTGAGATGGTATTACTAATAATATATGTGATAAATTTAAAAGAAAAATAGTTTGTGACAGAGAAGCCAGATGACATGATTCTTAGCATAAACCCCTTTTAAAGTACATGATGGTAAGAGAAATGAAAAACCATAATTATTTCACAATGCCAAACATAAATTTGTAAACAAAAAAAAATGAAAGTAAAACCTCGCTGATAATTATCATGGAAAAACTTGTAAAGAATGCGTCGAAGATGCCAAGGCCCGCTGAATCAAAACCAAGACTAATATCCATGGAATCAATATTAGCCTTCTGCTCTAGTGCACCATTCTGATACTTCTCTGAAACAATCTGCATCCAGAAAATCCGCTCACCAACATAATCCAATACCATAACAAAATTAAAATTTTAACGGAAAGGTAAAATACACAACTCCACGCAAGAAGAAGTTACATAACGTAGTAAGTTGCAAATTAAAACAATAAATCTTAAAATGAAGCTAACACTTAGACTTGCATGTGATTTTACTAACGCCTGTTTTACCAGAATTTCATAAACAGCTACTCAAAAGCAAAAGAAAATGAAATAAAGCAAAACCAAATACCAAACGGTTAACACCTAACCAGATAAAAACTACTTAATTAATCTTTCTCTTCAATATAGTACTAACCAAAGAATGTGAACAGTAAAAATTCTAAGTATCTCAATAATCAAACAGAAAAGAAAACAAAACAAAAGAAAAAGTAGAACCATGCCGCGGCGGCCGAGATCTTTAATTGACCCACCAGATTCCTCCTTCTCAACTTCGAGTCCAGACTCCTAAGAAATAGTCAAAATAAGGAAAAAAAAGAAAATACCCACTTCAGTATTTACATAAATTTGAAAGAATAAGCTTAAAAAAAAGATAAAAATACCTGAGCAAACGAAATCCAAGAAAGAGCGAAGAAGAAGAAGGAAGCAATGAAAAGAAGGCGAATGGAAGTGGAACCCATTATGGAAAAACCAGGGAGAGAAAACTTGAGGGATCGGAAGATTTTATCGGAAGACGAATTTAAAAAGAAAGGGGGAGAGAAAGGGATCTGAATTAAAAAGGAGAGATCTTAGAGATGGGATTGGGATCTGAAGCAATCGCCGGTGGAATGGTAGGGTTCATTTGTGAACCAATGAGATCTGAGAGAGAAAGAGAGATCCTGCGAAGAGAGAAGATCTTCTCTTTTACCCTCTGCTGGGAGAGAAACAGCAGTTTTTCACAGGAAGAGCGAAGACCTTCTCTTTTACCTCAGTTTTCTTTCGGCCTTTTTTAATATACGGGGATCCCCAACCCAAGCTCAACTCTATTTTTCATTTATTTGTATCGAAAGGTGCAAAACATGTATCATTAAGGAAAAGTTGACGTGAAGGAGATGCTCGCAAGTTTCTTAAATTTGATTCGATCAATTTTCAAAATTGATTTGATCGAATTTAGTTCAAACTATTTAATGAGTTAAGTTTAAATATTTTAATATTTAAATTGAATAATTTACGAGAGTAATTGAACTTTTTTATGTTAATATTCATTATTATAATAATTTTATTATTTATTATAATTTACAAATATGCCTTTATATATGTGTGTATATATATATATCATAATGTTCTTAGACCTAGATCATTATATATTAAATATATAGAGTCGTCATCAATTTTTTTTTATTTAGGTATGATTGATCACCAACTTGTTTTTATCTTTTTAAAAAAATCTTAAGTTTTTAGTTAGGTTTTCTAAAAAAGACAAATTTTGGTCTATATATTTTTAAATGAGTTTAGGAGTACATTTACACATGGAGAAAGATTAGCATCCCATGACACCCATCTTAGATAGTACAAAATAATTTTGTGATTTTTTTTTTTGAAAATTTTGATTATATGGTCTTTTATTCTCATTAAGTTTACTATTAGATCTTGTACAAATCCTTGTGCATTCTTCACCATTCTAGCAACAAAATTTAAGAATCTTATCATTCTCTTAAGAGTATCCAAGAAATTTCATTTGTCTTTTCGGAGACAGTAGAGAATGAAAGTTTTGAATTTTTTTTTTGATGATGAGGTTGGTGATATATATATACACAAAAGTTTAGACAAAGATAAGCTTGATTCTTATCTCATATTTGAATTTAAATCTTCACATAAGAATTGTGTTTGATTGTACATTATCCGCTAATTTGATAATTATAGAGTACAAGTTAAGTTTGAATAGAACATTGATGTGGCTTTGTCTTAATATGCCCTCACAAGACTATGGAGCTATCAACTATACCAATCTTGGACCTCAAAAACAAAATCATTGTCTGGCTATTGGTTTTGAGAGTCCATCAACTAGTTGATCCTTACAAGAAATGTAGCTAACTTTAAAGTCGCCCTAATTTACACGGTGTCCAACAAAATAATAGTCAAGAGCAAGATGTTTCATCTTAGAGTGAAAAATAGGACTTGCACCCAGGTAAGTAGCACAAAATAACATAGGATGTTGCTTGATGGAAAGTGAAGTTAAAGCAATAGGTTTTTGAACCAAAGAATTTCTACAGTTGTGTGAGCAATTGCTCTATATTCAGCTTATGTTGAAAATCTGGCAATTGTCTTTTGCTTTACTGACTTCCATGAGATAGGGTTGACCCAATGAATAAAATTTAACCTGTTGTAGAAGTTCTATCAACCAATTTTCCAGCCCAATTAGCATCACTAAAGGTTGTGAGATGAAAAGGAGATGCTTTACTAAGAACCAATCCATGATTAACAATCCCTTTGAGGTATCTAATTATCTTTTTGATACCTATCTAGTGAAAATGTGATGGTGAGTGCATAAATTAAGCTAGCTTATTGGTTGAGATGGCAACATCGAGTCGTGTAAAAGATAGATTCTGAAGATAGCCTATTAACTGGTTATAGTGTATGGCATTGGCAGAATTAGTACCATCAGATACTTTTGAGTTGAACATTGGTGGCCATTGGAGTTGTAATGTTTTTTGCATTAAACATTTCAAACTTGAAAAAATCTTTGATATACTTTTTTAAGGATAAAAATAACCCAAAGGAAGTACGTATGATTTAATCATGAGAGAAAAATGGAGAGCACCTAAATCCTTAAGAGAAAACATTTAAGATAGTTAAGTCCTAAAGCAAGAGCATGTCGATTATTTCCTGTGATAATAAATCATCCACTTATACCAAAAATAAAATAAGAGTTCTGAGCATAGTTAAATAGAGAAGCATCTGAGGTAGAGTTAGTCAAGCCAAATTGAAGAAGAAAATTACTTAGTTTTTTGTACTGGGCTCGTAGGGCTTGTTTCAAACCATAAATAGCTTGATTTTGTTTGGAAACATGTGTAGGATAATCTTTGTCTACAAAACTAGTTAGTTGAGCCATGTACACCTCATTTGTTAGAGTTTCTTGCAAAAAAGCATTATTCACACCTAGTTGCTTTAAAGGCCAACCAGATGATAAAGCAATACACAAAACAGTTCTAATTATTGCAGGCTTAATCACTGGATTAAATGTTTCCTTAAAATCTAAGCCTAGTCTTTCATGAAAACCTTTAGCCACTGATCTTACTTTGAATATATTAATAAAACCATCAACTTTCCTCTTTATTCTATACACCCATTAGTTGCTTATTACATTGAGAGAAGAGTTGTATAAAACTAGAGTTTAAGTACCACTAACAACAAGTGCATTGAATTCAACTGCCATGGTTTCCTTTCATTCTAGTATTTGGATAGCTTGGGTGATAGTGCTAGGTTCTAATGGTAAGGGAAGGATATGTTTAGACACAAGAAGGCTTTGTTTAAGCTTGTTCTGTGATCTAGTGGTCATTGGATGGGTTTTGGTGAGCTGAAAAGGTAAGGAGGAGTTTGTGGTGATTGGTTAAAAGGATAAGGTAACGTGTGTTAAAGAATGTAACACTGAATGTGATTGGTATTACTGGTGTGAGACGAAGAATCAGTACTTGATAATGAATTTGTCGTTGGATATTCACTAATGAGATTTGGTTGCACAACAAGAGTATCATTAGAACTAGATGTGAAGGAACAAGGTAAGATTGTGACAGCTAGATCAATTGTATACACTAGTGGCTTAATAGTATTGGCCGCTGATGTTGAATGACCATGGGTGTTTAGTTTTGTAAAGGGAAAAATATTCAATAAAGATAACATGTATAGAAATAAAGATCTTATTAGTAGATAAATCAATGTATTTAGAAGCACTTTGACTAGTTGAGTAACCAAGAAACACACAGGATTTAGGCTTAGGTTGAAGTTTGCTGCCATTGTATGGTTTAAGCCAACAATAGTAAAGATAGCCAAAATTTTTTCAATAAACACTACACTTTTCGATAAAATGATATTCGATATAATAAAAAATATTCAATAAAAGATATTCAATACGATAGACAATGTTAGACAAATCAATAGTCAATTCGATAAACAATGTTTAATGAATCGACATGATAATCGATATTCAATAAAACAATATTTGATACAATAATCAATATTCGATAAAACAATATTCAATACGATATTCAATGTTCGATAATTCAACTAGGCAAACTCCCCGATATTTAACCAATAAAGACTAATCTCACTGTGGCTATCAGTGAGCCAATCTCATTACGCCAAAAACTATGATGTTACCTATGGCCATAGATCCGATATCTCCAGTCTTAGTGATCAAGACCAGAACCTATCAACGACTCTTGTTGGACAAGCTGATGTGCCTATAGAGGAGTATATGATACTTAGGCTGTTTCCCACTTTGCTTTATCAGTTAGGTTAAACTGTGGAGTGCCTATAAACTATAAAACAGTTTCTTTATATATTTTGAAATTTAATAACATTATGGATATAAAAGCAAATGTATGTTTTATCCGAAAAACACTTACATATGTAATGTAGCATATGTTCAATATATTTCAAAACATGTAATAAGTGAGATTTTAAAGCTTTTATATAAGTAAATATAAATTGATGCAAGCTTGAAAATCTCATAACTACCATGCTATGCACAAGAATGGTATATGCAAATGTAGGTTCGGTTCACTATATCACACTATTATAATCACTATTCAATTCACTAAAGATCACTGCAATCGGGCAGGTTTATAATACCTCACTACCTAGCTCTGCAATCATAATGCATATTCAATCTCAATCCACAATTTCATATCGCAATTCAATCACTTATACACATATATTTCTCATGCACCATAATTGAGCTACTATGCCCTATTAGGCAGTATTGGAACACAGCTTATATATATATATGTATGTACGACCCAATTACTATTTGATCATTATCCCACCATTCATACTTACACCGTATAATGCTAACTTGCATACCATATAGTTAACTTACCAAAATTCAATGCTTGAGCACTTGTTTTCAAGCTTGGCTGAACTAATCACCATACCACCAGTGGTTTCAAATCACTACAATATCACACCAAACACTTAGTTTCATATCATAAACACACTAAAGATCATTTAACGAATCACTACACTTCACTTTCACTTTGTTTGCTCTTAGGTCACTATTAGGGTAGTTGACAAAATGTATCCTCTCCAAGGTTTTTCTATAAATCAATTACACCTATCAATTACGCATTACTATACCACTAACATATCTTAATTTCATCGCCAAATCACATCATTTTCTCAAAGCCCTTCTCCACAATCGAACATTATATCACCATTGTACACACACTTTCATTTAATTCTAACACCACAAATTATTACTACAAAACTATAGGATCCACATATATTAATCTTGAAGCTTGGAAACAAACTTACCCCTAAGATCACAAGGTTAGCTGTACTTGCCTCACCATTAAGAAGGGTTTTTCGCTTAAAAAAAAACCACATACAATCTTAAATCATCCCTTGTATCACATATTTTAACCTTGAATCCTGAAATTGTTAGAAAATTTCAAAATATAAAGTGAAAAGATTGATTAAAATGTTGTTTAATCAATGTACAAGTAAAACTAGCGTTTGGTATGACTCCGGGTGAAGTAAAATCATGTTAAAATGATTTTTACTAATTTTATAGGGCAGTCAACTGCCCTTACGCAGTAAGTATTCTGTTTGAAAAATGCACTTGGGCAGTCGGATGCCCTGGGAGGGCAGTCGACTGCCCCGGGATGGCAGTCAACTGCCTATACAATGTGAATACTCGGATTTTAAGTTACTTTAAGGCAGTCGACTGCCCTCCTGGAAGTTGCATACTGTTTCAAAAATACACTAGGGCATTCGGATGCTATTTTCGGACATCCGACTTCCTTGCCTGGAAATCCAAAGGCAGTCAACTGCCTTTTATGGCAGTCAACTGCTCTAGTGCAAAATGAATTGTAACGACTAGTTTTCTTTGAATAGGTGCAACCTCATTCAAAGGGTAATCTTTCAATACAGAATGGTTAAAGGACATAACCATTGAATTTGAGAGGTTGTGAACAATCTGAATGATGTGTTTGTTTAAATGAAACAACACAATTGAAAGGTTGTACCATTCAAACCAAAGATCACATATCTTGAAATTATCTCTATAAAAGAGATGACAATGTTCATTCAAGAAGACAGAACAAATATAACGAAAATATTCTGAATTCTTCTTTCTCTCCCAATCTCAAAATAGAAAACAAGTCTCTTAGACATTGTTTGCTGCAGAAAACTTTGGCTAAGACATAATACTTTTGTATTTGTCTAAAGTGTTTAGTGGTTTAATATTACAAGTGCAAGGTAATATTAAACAAGTTGACTTCATTGTATCCTGAGGCTATTTCCATAATCCCTGTTGCATACCATAACTGGTGGGGGTGAAATAAGTCTTAAGGAAAATGGCATTATAGCAGCACGCCTTGAAGTCTTTCTCTGCATTTAGTTCGTGACTGTTCGTGATCAAAGAAGTTCAATTCCAGAAGTTGAAGTCCAAGAAGAAGTTTAAGTTTTTTATCTTCATAGTACCCCAAGTGGACAAGAGCCGTAATCCCATATTTGTTTTTGTTCAACAGAAACAACTCATACATTAAAGATCTAAGCCAAGGCTATGAGCTTCTCTCTCTCCTCCAAACTTGTGTTTTCTAGCTACTAATCAAGGAAACAAAGTTAGATATGAGCTTAGGAGATGAATGAAGCTAAAATAACATGAAAAATTGTTGAAAACTAGTTGAGATCCTCTTAGTCTAGGTTTGGAAAGTCACGGTTTCATGGTTGCTTATGGTTTCTTCTTTTTCTCTCTAAGTCACAGTTTTGGTATGGTTTTCATAGGGAAGCCAACTTTGTTGGCCCACTTATGGTGCATTTTAGCACCTTGGCTCATGATAAGGGATTAGATATATGTGGAAGCTTATAACATAAGCCTTAGTAAGATATTATCCTTTAAATTTTCATAATTTCCATATTTTCCCACTTTAACTTGCTTCTAATTGGTTCATGCATTTTGGTAGGTACAATTCACTATAATTCCACGCATGTCCCATAATATTATATGGCAGTTGTTGACTTCTTGTCAATGGTGGCTGGCCATGCATGGTTTCACTAGGGTTTTCACTTAGTTTTGCTTATTTCGATCTTTTTCAATTTTAACTTTATAATTTTTGATATATGTCTGACATGACATCTTTAGGGTTTGACATAACTTAATTGAACTCCTAAAGTCAAACCATAAAGTACATTTTGACCACTTGGTTCAGTGATTTATGGACAAAATCATCATTTTTCAATTTGTTGCATAATTTTCAAAATAACTGATAATCGTGATTAAACGAAATCAAATGGTCTACCGGAGACCATATATATCAATATGTGATGATTTAGATATACATGGTTAGGTGTGCACTCATGTGGGGAGTTTAGAGAATAATTTGATTAAAGATAAAGGCTTCACAGTTGTTATAACTTTTTAGGAGGGATTAAGTACAAAATTCGAATGTTCTCCTTCTTTATATCTCTTAAGATAGAATTATTGAATTAATTTTAGTTAAATTAGGATTGATAAATTAGAATTTTTTTAGATTAGGTAAGAGTGAATTAGGAAATTTAAAAAATAAAATAAAAGTCCTATTCAAACTTACATACTGACTCAGATCAAATTCAAAATCAAAAAAGATCACAAGCAACTCTAATTTTTTTTCTTAAAAGAGAAAATAAGTTTTATTTATTTGTGAGATAAAAAGATGGAAAAGAGAGCTTTTAAGAAAAGGTATTATTTCTAAAACACTTTTAATTGGCTAATGCCAACAGGCTACAATTTAGCCTGTTATTCTTAGGCTATAGCTAGGCCTATTTTTTTTAAGCGGTCAACATTCATCATTCCAGCCTATGTCCGACAAAGGTTTAAGTTCAACAATTTGGTATTTTATTTTATTTTTCTTTTTTATTTTGATTCTTTAACATAATTTATATGCTTGTACTGTATTATAATTAAATTAAAATTAATAACTGTTAGTGTGAATTTAATTAGCCAATCACTTTGTTAACAAATAATATGTTTATTTGAAATTAATTAAATTAATATCAGTTAACTCAAATAGTATTCGCTTTAATTGCATGTAGTGTTTTGTTTTAAGATAATGTATCGAATGTTGTATTTTATTAAATATATAAGAAAATTATCTAATTTCATCAACAATATTAGAAAAGTGTTACATTACTTATTAAATATATTTAATAAGTTAATATAATAAATAAAAAATATTTGATAACATTTTAATTTTATTAATTTTATTTATAAAAAAAAATTTTAGCAACTGCAGACACCTAATTTTGTCCGGAACTCTAAATATATTTGGATTGAATCTCATTTCAGTCTTAGTAATTTGAGATTGAAATTTGCTTGTTAATTAATTCGGTTTAATCGTGAGCTTGAATTAATTTGTCAAAAATAAACTTTGAGTAAATTTGTGTTTGAGATTAATTAGTTCAAGTATCGTGAAAGTCGAATTTTGCCTATCGAGATCAACTCCAAATTTGTCTTAAATAACCGGGCCTTTTTCCTTGATTTGTTATTATTAATTTTGGACTTTGCTGAAATCCAAAATTTAATGAGCCCAAATTAGTTAAGTTGGCCCATCTTTTTATGATTTTTCGATTAACATTGAAAAAAAAAATGCCTATTAAATGGCTGAGAAGTGCCGGTGCCAACACCATGGGAGGCTATTCAAACTGACAGCCACCCTGCATCTCCACCAACCCTTTGACAAATACCATTAGAGCCTGAAAGTCATCTGTAAAATCGATTATGATCCCTGGATTTAAGGGATTGGATCCGTTTTGTTTGACTAAAAAATGCCTATTAAATGGCTTGGAAACGAAATACAGAGAAAAACACAAAGACAGGGAGATAATAGAGAAAAACACAAAGAAAAGAAGAGAAGCTTGAGAAAAAATCCTCTCGGTGTGCAATCAAAACTCACACCCGAGAACACACAGAGAGGAATAGTGTTTTCAACACCAAAAAAAATATATCAGCATGCACACAACCACATAGATCCAAAAACCTGAGAATTAACAACTCAAGACAAAAACTCAGATAAAAACCAACGAAGCAGCTGCGACGGGAGGAGATCACGTGGAGTCCGCAACCAGTAAAAGAGCAGGTGACGAAATCACTGGTGATTGAGCGAACTGCAGCGGTGTGGCGAGAGAGAAGCCCGATTTGAAGCCAAAAAAGAAAGTTAAAAAAATAAAGAGAAGAGAAGCCTTTACTCGATAACTGTGAGCACTCCACTTAAACTTTTGGCTTTTGAATATTTTATTCTTATTACTTCTGCTTGTACATATATTCTGACGCCATGTGATATATATATATATATATATATATATATATATATATATATATATGGATTATATTTTTTTTGGGTTGTGGTTAAATCATTGTCATGGGTTAATGTATGCGTGAGTATATTTTTTGGGTTGCGGTTAAATCATTATCATGGGTTAATGGGCATGTGCGTGGGTACTTGCTGGATAATGGCTTTGAGTAGACTTAGCTCTTATGATGTGTATTTTCATTTTGGGCTTGTTTAAAATGGGTGATGTTTTAAACTTAAGTTCTATCCATAGTAAGATAATATATGTATAAATGATCACGGGTTAATGAAAGGTAGAAAAATAGATAATATATACAAATAAATAATTATGAGCTCTTAATTGTGGAATCATGCTTAAACCTTACCCAAGTATAGAATGAATTTAAAATGTTTTAATCATTATTCTTTAAATAGGAAATATAGGAAAGTAGTGTAATAAATTTATTTTAATATATTTTCTATTGCTAAGATAATAATAAAAAATAAAAAAATAATAACAACAATAATAATGGTTTAAAAAAAATAATATTGAAATATATAATTAAATAAAAGGAAGAAACGAAAAGCCTAATCCAAATTTGACCAAAGTGTTGGAAAATTTGGAACAAAAATTAACAACCTTAATCATCTACATTCGATCAAAGTGTTGAAGAATGTAAATAAAAATATAGTGAATTAGTCTAACTCAAGAAAGCAACAATAATGAATAATCCTTAAATATAAATTTTCTTCGATAATTATAGTAAATAAAACTCTGACTAGAATAAAATTTCACAAGTGTGTGATATTTAAAAAATTCTAGGTATAAAGACATCCCTTTTAAATTTGACCAAAGCGTTAGAAAATTTGGAGGAATAATTTTAATATCAAAGTTTTATTTATCAAAAATAACAATAAAAAATTTGAAATTTAATAGTAAATTTTAATTAAATCATTTCATAAAACATTTAATTAATCCGACGACGGAGCCTCTTTAAGGAAACGAGTGTGTTTCCTTAAATACTCTTAACGTGAAAATATTTCCTTATGTATTCGATCAAAGTGTTGGAGAAACATTAAGGAAATCTTCAATATTTAAATAAATTAATAATCAAATAGCAAATTATGCAAAATTAAAATTAAATGATAAATTTCAACTAATTTTTTTATAAAATATTTAATTAATCCGACGACGGAGCCACTTCATGAGGACGAGTGTGTCCTGTAAATACTCTTGAGGTGCAAAATTACTTGGGAATTCGATCAAAGTGTTGAAGAATGTCCTAAGAAAAATATCTATATTTAATAATTGAATATTAAATAATAAAAAGAAAATTTTAATTAAGAATAAAAGACCATTTAAATTAAGATTGCTTAAGATAAAACATGATTAATTGGTACCGTCCATTAGACGGGCGTTGTGGGGGTGCTAATACCTTTCTTACACGTAACTGTACTCCTGAACCCAAATTTTGGATCGTAAATCAGTGTACTTATTCTTAGTTTTGAATAGGTGGCCAATCACACCCAAGTTAAAACTGATTGGTGGCAACTCCATAACTTTATGTCTAGCGATTAGATCCCCGGACAAAAATCGTTACGACAGCAACGAATATAAAAAATTCATTATTGGGTTGAATAGAAGTGAGATAAATTAATTACTTCTATCTTGTAACGAAATAACAATTGCATTTAAGACATTCATATTGTTGCTACTCTCATAAGAGAAATGCAGAATTTCCAAGATAGATTTAGCAATATACACATATTTTTTATAACTTATTGATATCATTTTTTAGAATAGCTAACTCTAGATCTTCTCTATACAAATATGTAAATTAATTTTTTTTTAAATCATTATGAAGTGTAGTATCCTTTTCCATATGTATCATTCTTATTAGTTTTTCTTCTAATTCAATTCCCTAACTCATATTATTAGAACAAGCATTTAGGCAGTTTGGTAACTCACAAGTTTGCTATAATTTGTAGTTGAGTATCACTTTTTTAATTATTTTAATTTACTAGACTTGATTGTAGCAAGTTAGCAATTTGATATTAACCTCACTAAAGGAATATTAGATTTAACAAATAATACGCAAAGAACACGAAGAACGCACAAAGAACGCACGAAGAACACAATTAATTAACAAAGCTAAGATGAATTAGTTATCTTTATCTTGTGATCGAATAGCAATTACATGTAAAACATTCATGTTTTTGTTACTTATAAAAGTGAAAGTTCTAAAATACATTTAGAAATATACACATAATTTTTATCAACCAAAATAATGAGTGAAAACTCTTTAACATAATTCGTGGAAGAACTAACTCTAAATTTGCTTCAAATAACAATTATGCAGTCTGTAAACGACCCTTTCTTATAGCATGATGAAGTGCAGTGTCCTTTTCCATATTAATCATCTATATAAGTCTTTCTACCGACTCAATTTCCTAACTAAATACTATTAAAATGATTTATAAAATTTTTAGCGATCTCTTTTACCGTTTGCTCTTGATGAAATTTGATTGTAACATGAATAGCATTTTTCTCTTGTGTTGTTACTTGAAGAATAATTGAATAATCTAAATTATAGTCTTGTATAATTTAAGATCCATTTCTTTGACATAGATTTTTAATATCTTTGGAACAATATAAATTTAAATCTATAAGCATTACAAGAAAAAATTAATAGAGAAATAATCCATTTAACAAGAATTTCTAGAAAAAAATCAATCCAAAAAACCATTCGTCAAACTTAGGCAGTGCTACGTTTCACCCCAAATACAGAAAAAAAAAACCTAAAAAATGAAACTATACTAAGTTAAATACTTTTCACTAATACTACTATAGCAAAATTTAGAAATGATTAATTTAATTGAGTTTAGAGAATAATTTGATTAATGATCAAGGTTTGATTTAGTAATTGTTACCATTTCTTAAGAGAGATTAGATCTAAAGTTTGAATTCTCTCTCCTTGTACCTCCCTATGAACAAAAAAGAATGATTTTATTGATTATTGTAATTTGAATTAATTTTTAATTAGAATTAATATTAGGTTAAGATATTATAAATAATTTTAGGATAGATTATTTAAATTAGTATAGATTTAAGAATCGTAGATTAATTTAATTAGAATTCTTTTGTTCAAATCTTCATCAGATCAAATTTTTTTAACCAATGTCAGCCACGAAACCCAAATGAGAATTAGTTTCATATTCAATGTGGTATAAAAACTTTGAACCAATGTCACGAAACATGAAAAGAAATTAGTTTCATACCCAATGTGATATAAAAAATCTCGTGATTTATAAAAACAAAGTTAAGATAGAATTATTTAATTAATTTTAGTTAGATTATGATTGATAAATTAGTTTTACTTAGGATTAAAAATAAATAAAATAAAAGTCCTTTTGAAACTTACTTGCTAATCTGGATCAAATTCAAAATCAAAAAAGATCACAAAAGCAGCTTTGATTTTTCTTAAAAAGGAAACTAAATTGTGTTGATTTGCTGAGATACAAGGAAAGAAAAGCAAGCTGTTATTTTATTATTTTGTTTCTTTCTTCATTTTTATTTTGATCTATTGACATGATTTATTTGTTTGTATTATTAACTCAAATAGTATTTAATTTAATTGTATGTAATGTTTTGTTTTAAGATAATGTATTGACTGTGGTATTTTATTAATTATATAAGAAAATTATCTAATTTCATCAACAATATTAGAAAAGTGTCACATTACTTATTAAATATATTTAAAAAGCTAATATAATAAATAAAAACACGCGATAACATTTTAATTTTATTTATAAAAATAAAAATTCTATCAATGAGTATAAAAAATTTCATTGATGGCAGAATATAAAAAAATTAATTCATATGCAAAGAATACTTATAGCCGTGAGTCGTGCAACTTGCATTTGTGTTAAGAATTTACTACAATAAAAATTCCAAAAAAGGCAAAAGCAAGACTTTTTTCACAAAATATGTACTTTTTAAAATTAAGATTAAGCTTTGATCAAGCTTATTTCACAATTTAAAAGCTTTGATTAAGCTTATATCACAAAATATATACTTTTTTTTTGTTACACAAAATATATACTTTTTAAGGTTATGTTTTTTTTTTTTTTCACATTATCCACTATGGATTAAGCTTTGATTAATTAAGATTTAATAATGATCTTAACATAAGGAGGAATGAAATATACTTTTAAATTATATTAAAATTTATCATCGTGTGAAAATTTTAAACATCTCGCGCTTAAATTCAATTGAAGTTCGCAATCCTTAAGAATATTGTTAACGTGAATCATCAGAGTTAATGCTTAACGTTTTATCTTAAGATATCTGGACAACACGAGTTTGGAAGAAAGTTTCTGAGGAAGCACAACAACAAAACAAATGAAGCTTCAAGTAAATAAACTCCAAAATGCATTGCCCAGGCCCTAGAATTTCTCTTTAATTGGTGTGAATGATATTATGATATCAATGTTAGGTTAACAGAAATGAGTTGTTGATGATCTCTAGTCGGGCTTTGTGCACTCCAACAGCATATGAGGAGATCGGTAAATGCTGACTAGTGTCCAGTAAAGGACCTTTTCCACCTCAAGCTCACCCTCAGCTGTTGCAGCGTATAGATCCTCACAGATTGCAAGCAACCTGAACCAACTCAAGTGTCAGCAAACATTGTTGAAACTCTGCTGAAATGAATCATGAAGCTAAAGCATTCAGAAACCTATGTCTATTGAGCCGAGAGGAAGGAGTTCGGTGCCCTTTAAGAAAGATCTCAAGTTCGAGTCTTGTGAAAATAGAAAACAACATTAGGAGAGTTCTCCTGTATCGAGTCCAACTAAAGCTTGACTCCGGATTAATCGATATTGAAAGTAGCCTTCAGATATAAAGGGGTTTCGACAAAAAAAAAAAAACTAAAGCATTCAGTAAGGATGCTAATGGGTCGGACTAGATCGGTTTCGGATCGGCTTGTATCAGTTCCAAAGCAACATAAATGTCAGCAAACATTGCTGAAATGAATCATGAAGCTAAAGCATTCACCAGGGATGCTAATGAGCTGGACCAGACCAATTTTGGACCAATTTGTGTATCAGTTTTGACCGAGTAGCTAAGGTAACCAGATCAGTTCGGTTAAGTACCAGATCGGTTCCAATTTCACTCTCCCAATCATATGAGGAGAAACGATTCGATCTGTGGAATTGATTAAAAAAAAAAAAGTAACGGCTATATTTAAAATTGGGCAATGGATTTTATCCGGTTCCAGTTTGAAATGTTTGAAACCACTTTAATATGGTTATGGACCAGATTGGAGCGGAACTTAATAATCTCTGTTTAGCATGTCTAGGATCCAATGTCAAGTTTGAACATGATGTTGGTCTGAAATGAATAGAAGGGTATAGAATAAGCATCGGTTCACAACCTTTTGGCCTAGTGGCTAAAGGTTAGTTGTGGTATATTGTAAGTCTTAGGTTCGATTCCAAGCATCCCATATCCAGTTATTTAATATTTTTCTTGTAATAAAAAAAAGAATGAGCATTGGTTCAAATGATCATTTTTCACCTATAAGATATGAGGATTTTGCAAGTCTAAAGTTCAAACTTTGGAATTGCATTCCCTTTTAAACAATAAGGACAACAAATTGATAAAGGATTTTCATTTGTTGCTAATAGTCTATATTTTTTAGGACACCTTTCAATATATGAAGAAAAATGCATTCCTAGGCAAATCAAAAGTCTGCAGGATCGGATGACATTTCAAGAGATTCTTAGGGCAGTGGAATCACAATTGACATGATGCGTTACTTTTACTTTGAAAAAATAAATAAAAGGAAATAAATGCAAACATTCTTGCAATTTTCTCAGGTCCGTTGGGTGTTATTGATTCAAACGTGGTGGAACTTCAAGCTATCAGCTCTTAATATCTTTGCTAAATCTCAATGATATAAAAGTTCCAAATTGATTATTGATCTGATACAATGATCGCCCTTCATTGGTGCAGAAAAAAGACAGTAGACCATGGAAGCTTTAATCCCTCTTTGTGGAAGTTGATCTCCTTTTAAACAAGTGTGAAGTCTCTTGGAACAAGAATTTTAGAGAGGCAAATGGCTTACCAGATTCACTGGCAAAGGCAGGGGTTGATGGGGCGAACTGCCTGGAAGCCTGGTCGTGATTTCCTTGAAGTGTTATTGTTTTCAGCTTTTGCATCTACTGTTTAACCATGGGGACTTGAAATCGGCATAAAAAAAATGAAGATTTACCCCACTTTATTTATATTTACTCTTTATTTACTTCACTGGTAAAGTTCAAATTTTCATGAACAATATAATAAAAATTAACCCATATATCTAAGTAAACGCGTTAGGTTGATTCATGTGAAAGATGTATGTGAGCCAGCTTTGTTCTGGATTGTCACCAATGTGAATGTCTCATGTATAATATCTATTTGAGGAAATTATTATTAGAAAAAACTTGCAGATCTACATGAATCATCAATCATGTATCATATATAATGGCAGTAACGTTTCTTTGTAGAATAGTGACTGCTCCATCATGACGATCACCACAAACTTGTAAGATGAAAAGAATCAACTTGTTGCATAAATCTTTTAGTGACTCCATCATGACTAATTGGTGGATTGATTATGACTGTAGATTCTATAAGATTAAATTAATTTGAAGTTCGTGAAAAGCTTTTCACAATTACAAGACTGACTTGTAATAAATTGATGCTAATAATTAGTTAATGATGACAATTATATCTTTAGAAACAGATCCAATGCATGGTAAACATTAGCTGCAAAATAAATCTGGCATTGAGCAAAAATGGAGAGTATGTAAAAGTTTTTATAATTGTAATAAGGCATGGAATTCTAATAAGGCATTGTTATTATGGCATAGCACAAATGATGGAATTTGAATGCATGGAATTAATATCTTTAAATTAATACTACTGAGATCAAGTATGTAAAAGTGAATAAATTAAAGTGTGTTAACCTTCAAGTGTTCAATTCTTTGTAGCCCAATGCTTTTAAAAGTTTTTATAGTCTAATACTTTCTTACAAAGAATGCAGTAAAAGGTTAAGACAAGTAAAATCTAATGCTTAAGAGTTTTTACAAGAAAGCTGAGTTCTTGTTTACATATTTATCACACGTAAAAACACAAGCACAATGAAAGCAAGTCCAATTAAAAAGATTAACTCAACAGAATCAGTCAATGTAGCATGGATCACTGAAGCAAAACACAAGCACAAAGAATGCAACTCCAATTAAAAAGATTAAGTCAACAGAATCAGTCAATGTAGCATGGATCACTGAAGCAAAATCTATGAGCATTGCAGTAATACCCATAGATGTTAAAAGTGAGGTCATATGTGTATAGCATGAGAGGGCACCAAGCCTCTGTAAGGTTATGTAAAAACATTGATGCGGTGCAGAGACAAAAGGGCAAGGCATTTGCTATCACAAATATCCTGAAAGCAAATTTCCTGCTTAGAATTGTCATGTCTTCCTCTGCGCCATCACTTTTGTAGCCATCGAGCATAGTGAAAACTACTGCAAAAGAAACGATAAAGATGAATGTTGCTACCAACAAAGCAGTGTTTACCCAAGGCTGGTATTTGTCATAAACTTGAGTGTCACTGGTAGATACACCACCAATATTAGCAACCTGCAAGTATCTCAAATACATTGAAGTCACATGATCTCAAGATGTAAAGAACTTTGCACTTGTGTTAAAAGATATAACTGTAGACACTTTATTTTGTCCGGAATCTTAATTTGTAAAAATAATCAATTGGATTGAGTGACATTGTATTTTAATTTAACAATTTAGAATTAGGCTAGAATTAAATTAGAATTTTTAGATTTAGAATTAACATTAATTAGGAAATTAATATTAAAAAGGATTTAGGAATGAAAAAAAAAAAGAAGAGATAAGAAAAAGAAAATAAAATTAATTTTAGAATAGGATAATTAGATTTTTTAGGATAACTATTTAGATTAATATTAAAATTTGATAGAATTAGATTAGAATTAACATAAGAATTAAATAGATAAAATATTAAAAATAAGAGATAATTAATAAAATAGTTTTAGTTGTAGTAAGACTCTAACAAGTTTATGACTATAAAAAAGGGTTAAATCCTATAACTGAGGGGGAAAATTTCAAAAGGGATTTTTGAAAAAAAATATACGTAGACGAGCAGTGGCAACACCGACGGCAAGTAAGATTCCCGAACCAGACGACACTACTACATATTTGCTTCCTGTTTTTGGCTTTCCAGAATAGCTCCATCATTTGTTGCTGTTTTAAGGCTAGTATCGGGTTTAAAGTGTTGTTTATTGTTGCCCATCAATTTCAAGAGCAGACCGTATCAATAATCTTCAAAACCCAAATCAATTTGCTTTGGCAAACCCGACTACCCATTATCAAGGTAAGCACTCTTGCTTTACTTGTCTGACGCCATGTGGTACTTGTTATTAATGGTTATGCTTTACTTGTCTGACGCCATGTGTATTTGTTATTAATGGTTAAGCATTTTATTTGATGCTCTAAGTTCCTTTTCTTAGAATAAAGATGTTTAAAAATACAAAATATAAGAGTATAAAGACTAAAAAATTCAAGACTAATAAATAACAAAAATAGAAAAATAAATAAAGTTAAAATTTAAGTAAATAAGACAACAAACTGTAAATGAGTGAGAGTAAAAAAATAAAAAAAATAATTAAAAAGATAAATAAATAAAAGTTATTAAGATAGACGTTTAATTAATAGATAATGGCGTAATAAATGTTGAGGATGAGCTAGACCTTTCCGATGATGGAATCTTCGAGGCAATTACGAATGAGTAACACTTGAAGAATTCTTAGGTGAGAAGATCCTTCTAAGTTTATCCAGAATGATGAAAAATTTAGGAGATATTCTCAATATTAAAATACCAACAACCCTAAAAATATTAATAAATAATATATAAAAAATAATAATATTTTAAAATAAATAAATAAAAAATAATAAAAAAATAATTAAATAAAAAATAAATTAACGACTAATAAAATTCTAAAATACTTTCGACGATGGAACCTCTTCAGGGGAGTCGAATGGTACCCCTTGAATACTCTTGAGGTGAGAAGATTTTTTAAGAGTTCATCCAGAATGATGGAGGATTCTTAAAAGATTTTTCAATATTTAAACAATAAAATATAAAAGATCACATAATTAAGACTAAGTTAAAATAACACAAGATTAAAATGGTACCAATATTGGGCGTTGTAGGGGTGCTATAACCTTCCCTACACGTAAATGAACTCCCGAACCCAAAAAATAAAATATAGACCAGTCCTTAGAGTCAATTAGGTGGCCAATCACACCTAGGTTAAAAAAGATTGGTGGCGACTTCATATGTTTAATGTCTAGCGTCCTAGTCCTAGTCCCAGTAGAGTCGCCAAGCTGTCATAACGTTTCCTAGGGCTAGGTCACTAGACATTAAACAAATGGAGTCGCCACCAATCTTTTTTTTAACCTAAGTGTGATTGGCCACCTAATTGACTCTAAGGACTGGTCTATATTTTAAGTTTTGGGTTCGGGAGTTCATTTACGTGTAGGGAAGGTTATAACACCCCTACAACGCCCAATATTGGTACAATTTTAATCTTGTGTTATTTTAACTTAGTCTTAATTATGTGGTCTTTTAATATTTCATATTATTGTTTAAATATTGAAAAATCTTTTAAGAATGCTCCATCATTCTGAATGAACTCTTAAAAGACTCTTCTCACCTCAAGAGTATTCAAGGGGTACCATTCGACTCCCCTGAAGAGGCTCCGTCGTCGAAAGTATTTTAGAATTTTATTATTATTTTTATTTAATTATTTTTATTACTTTTATTTATTTATTTATTTTTAAATATTATTTTGTATATATTATTTATTAATATTTTTAGGATTTTGGTATTTAATATTGAGAATATCTTCTAAATTTTCCATCATTCTGGATAAACTTCGAAGAATCCTCTCACGTAGGAATTCCTCAAGTGTTACTCATTCGCAATCGCCTTGAAGATTCCATCATCGGAATTATTATTTTATTATTTATTTATTTATTATTTTATTTTTATTAGAATATAAATTTTATTATTTATTATGTTTTTATCTTTATTTATTAGTCATTTATTTTGAAAATGACTTCTAAGTCTTCCATCGTTCTGGATAAACTTAGAAGGATCTTCTCACCTAAGAATTCTTCGAGTGTTACTCATTCGTAATATCCTCAAAGATTCCATCATCGGAATAATTTGTATAATTTATATTTTTTATTATTATTATCCTAAAGATTTTTACTATTATGTTTGTTATTATTTTTTGTTACAATTATGATTTTTATTTGTTATTTTATTTTAATTATTTGGAGAATAAAGTTTAACCTTCATTTTTTGAAAATACCTTTTAAATATTCCATCATTCTGGATAGACTAAAAGGAATTCTCTTACCTAGGAATTCCTCGAGTGTTACTCGTTTGTAATCGCCACGAAGATTCCATCATCGGGAAAGCTTAACCAATTCTCATAAATTTATTATACCATAATTTATTAATCTTCATATAAATTCCCTAATTTTATTTATTTTATTCATTTATTATTTACCTTTTTAATTATCTTTTATTTCTTACTTGTACATATTGTTACTTATTTACTTAACTTTGAAATTTCACCTATTCTCTTGATTTTTGTTATTTATTATTATTTTTTATTAATCTTATATACTCCTATATTTCATTATTATTTTTTAATATCTTTATTATAAAGAAAAGCAACCTACACTATCAAGTACATCATTAATAACGAGAATATGACAACAGAGAAATAAAGTAAGAAAGCTTACCTTGGTAATGGGCACTCAGACTTACAAAAGCAAATTAGTTTGGACTTTGATGATTTGCTAACGTGGGTTACTCTTGGATTTGATGGGTAATAAGCAACACTTTTAAACCCAATACCAGTCTTAAAAAAAATAAGGGAACTACTCTTGAAGCCAAAACGGGAAGCAGCTGCGTAGTGGTATCGTCTGATGTTGGAATTCTTTTAGCAACCGTATGTCGCTAGCTACAACCCGACACTGCTTCGCCCTCGTCCCTACCAAAGAAACGCCGAAAGCCCGATGCTATCCCACCTTCTCCGGTGTGCGACCTTCCTCAGGTGTCGTCCGATTGTTGTCGCCTGCGTTTGGTGCTTGCCGTGGATGCTGCTATTGCTTGTCTGCCTTGTGTATTTCCCTTTTTTGAAATTTGTTTGATGCAGACTGCTTTTTTCTATCAATTTCTTTCTCTGAGAATTGTTGTCCCAAGTTATGGGTTTAACCCCTTTTTATAGTCATAAACTTGTTAGAGTCCTAATACAACTAAACCTATTCTATTAATTATCTTTTATTTTTAATATTTTATCTATTTAATTTTTATGTTAATCCTAATCTAATTCTATCAATTTTAATATTAATTATCCTAAAAAAAATCTAATTATCTTATCCTAAAAATATTTTAATTTATAATTATCTAATAAATCCTAACCTATATTACTATTTATCTTATATTAATAAAATTATCCTAATCTATTAAATATTTCTAATTTAAATAATCCTAATAATGTTAATCCTAATTTTTCTAGATGTTAATTCAAAATGTCAATTCAAAATTTACAAATTATTAGTTTTTTACAAAAATACAACCCGGACAAAATGAGGTGTCTACAGCTACCCCTCTTTGTACATTTTCTGAAAATCAGGAATTGTGCAAAGACAATTAGACAACTATTTTGTTCGGATTTACCTTTTTTATTTTTTTTATTTTTTTACAATTTTTGAGAAACATTTACTTCCTCTCACCAGAGGCTGTAAGACTTTGAAAAATAACCGTGTGCGAAAAATAACCTTGTGCTCCTCTCAGTAGAGGCAATGAAACTTGGAAACATAACCTTGTGCTCCTCTCACTAGAGGCAATGAAACTTGGAAACATAACCTTGTGCTCCTCTCACCAGAGGCATTTAAACTTTGAAAAATAACCTTGTGTTCCTCTCACCAGAGGCATTGGGACTTTGAAATATAACATTGTGCTCCTCTCACCAGAGGCATTAAAACTTTGGAAAAATAACCTTGTGCTCCTCTCTCCAGAGGCATTGAAACTTTGGAAAAATAACCTTGTGCTCCTCTCTCCAGAGGCATTGATACTTTGAAAAATAACCTTGTGCTCCTCTCACCAGAGGCATTGATACTTTGGAAAAAAAACCTTGTGCTCCTCTCTCCAGAGGCATTGAAGCTTTGAAACATAACCTTGTGCTCCTCTCACCAGAGGCATTGATACTTTGAAAAATAACCTTGTGCTCCTCTCACCAGAGGCATTGATACTTTGAAAAATAACCTTGTGCTCCTCTCACCAGAGGCATTGAAACTTTGAAAAATAACCTTGATAGTGGTTTTCTCACCAGAGGTTATACCACTTTGGAAAACTTCCTAATCTCTTCCTTCTAGACACTATTACCTTTTGTGAAAATTCATAATCTCTTCCTTCTGGAGACTATGAAAAACTTTACCTTCTGTAAAATTTCCTAATCTCTTCCCTCTGAAGATTAGGAAAGATTTTACCTTCTGTGAAATTTCATAATCTCTTCCTTCTGAAGACTATGAAAGACTTTACCTTTTGTGAAATTTCCTAATCTCTTCCCTCAAAAGATTAGGAAAGATTTTACCTTTTGTAAATCGTGAAGTTGGATGAAACCAAATGTTGGAATAATGTGACCTAGGCGAAACCAAAGGTCAAAATCAAAACAATCTGAATGAAACCAAAGATCAAAAAATGGGATGACTTGGACAAAACCAAAGGTCAGAAACAAAGTGATTTGGACAAAACCAAAGGTTGAGAATGATATGACCTGGATGAAAACAAAATAAAAAATGGGATGACCTGGACAAAACCAAATGTCGTAAACAAAGTGATCCGGATGAAACCAAAGATTGTGCCAATCTAAGGAAAACCCTCACATAATTATTTGCCAATTTAACTGATCTTAATACCACAGAATGGTGCCAATTATTTTAGATTAAAAATCTCTTTTAATTTCACTCGGCTTAAAACCACACAACTATGCCAACAAAATTATTTTTTTTGCAACTCTCAAATTTAATCTCACTTGAATCATTTTTAAAGATCCTATCATTATCTTTAATTTCAAGAAAATCTCATCATTTAAATCTCATTTTGAAATCATTCAAAATCTAATCTCATATCTCTTCAAAATCTCATCCTTTCCCTAAAATTTTTCATCTAGGTACCTTATCATTCTTTCAAAATTTACTCAACAAATGATTTCCCTCAAAATTTGAATTTCTTTCTTACTTGGACATATGCAATGAATACCATGTATGCCATGCATGTGATGCAAATGTTTAGATTTCACCTCTCATTTCCAAATGCATGCAATGAAATGTCATAATTGTCATGCATGAATGCAAATATTACACAATGTCCAATCAGATCATATTTTCTATCAAATTCCTTTTTTTCTAATTATAAAACCATTCATTCAATCTTTTCTTTGCCCGATAAAGATTACTATTTTCAAATTTATTAGAAAATCATTCAATTCATCATTTTCAAAAAAACTCAATTTCTCATGAATACAAAAAATTTGCCCCTCAAGTACTTCCCAAAAAATTCATAACTATAAAGGATTTCCTTAAGAACTTTTCATCATTTTAAATTTTAAAAAGACTTATATCTTCAAGAACTACAAGAACTTGCCCCAACAATTTTTCATCACATTAATTCTCGAAAGGTCTCACAAGAACATAAACTTGCCCCAAAGTCATTTCATTGCTTTCAATTTTCAAAAAGTTTCATGACAACAGAAGGTTGCCCCACACCATTTTCTTTCATGTTTAGAATAAAACATTTGATTACATCTCTTAAAAATTGATAATTGCTATCTTGAATGAACAAGTGAATCACAGTTGGTTTCTTTTTCAAGATGATTTGGCATACCAAAGAAAGCTTGGTTATCAAAACAAATTTGGTAGGAAAATCAACGTTGCTTCATCTAGGCTCACAAATGAAAGGAATTTTCTTGAAAATTGTCTTTTTGAAATGATTTCTTTTTAGAACACAAGTCATTTAAGCACTCTCTCAATTTTCTTGATATATGGCAATTAACAAATGTTAAGACTAGCCGTAATGGGCTCAAAATTTGGGTAAGGAAGGAAAATGTTCAAACTTTGGAATAAATCTTCAAGGTGATGAATTTTTTTTTTTGGGTTTCTCAAAAGGTTTTATTTGAAATTGTCATTCCATTGGTCGCCTTGGTCAATCATATGCATAAATGCCTTGAGTTGCTTTGAAAAAGATCCTATTATTGTTTTAAACTGCCCTTTTTAGGGTTTTCACCTTAGAGCTTAATTCTTCTTCTTCTTTTTTTTTTCTTTTTTTTATTGATCATTCTACCATGCATTTGAGAATTCAAATTTCATTGAAAACCAAAATGATTAATGTTTTCCAGAGAAAAGATTTTCCAATACAAGCATCTATAATTTGATCAAAATGAGCTTTTAAAGCACGTAATGTAGGCCAGGGTTTAAGGTTAAGAAAGAACGGATAACCAGACCCAAAATAAGTGTTTCAGGGTTCATCAGACCAAGGATCATTTTTCATCATGTGAAGCATTTAAGAATCTTGTCCCATTCTTCATCAATCTTTCTTTTTCATTTCTTTCTTTCTCTTTTTTTTTCTTTTTTCTTCTTCATCTTCTTTTTCATTTCCTTTTCTCCATTTTTTCAACAAGAATTCTAACTCAAAAGGGTTTCTTTCTTCTTTATTTTGCCCCTGAGATTTTTATGACCGAGCTTTCCTTCCTTAACAAATGGGTCTTCTTTGAACTTTGCCCTCCAGTGTGGAGGGTGATCCTTAGTTAGGGTTGATTTAGAAAGAAATTTATAGGCTCAAATGGGGTAGCAAATGGAATTTTTCTTTTCTTTTCTTTTTTTTTGAGAAAGGTAGATGAAAAATGGCCATTCATCATATCAAACGAGACACTTGCATCAAAAAACAATTCTCAGAATGAAAATTTTCTTTTAGCATTCGAAATCATTTGAATTTCTCACATGCATGATATCACAATCATTTTTTCAATTTTCTTTTCTTTCTTTCTTTTTTCTTTTATTTTTTATTTTTTCCTTTTTTTTCTTTTTTTTTTTACAACTCAAGCTCAAGATGCATAGGCCCAATATGTAGGAATCTTCATTTTAAGTTTCAACCAAAGAAAGGTGGATAGGATAATGAAGACTAGTTTACGAACGAATGTTCGAGTTATTATAACTCGTCTCTTTCAATCATTTTGCCCCAAGATGTGGGCAAATGATGGCTTTAGAAGAAATGGGTTGAAAGATTTAAGTTCTTTGAAAAATTCAACTAGTAGTGTGTTTGGTCTTTAGCATAGCCTTGACATGTGTTAAATTACCAAAATCAAGATCTTTAAAAGAGTACTTTATGAATTGATTTCATAAAATTTTCAGAAAATCATTTCATTGATCGAAGCCCAAATAAAAATGACTTTTAAATCCCACCCTGGTGAAAGAAAAATTAGATTCAAGAAGTCCACACTTATTTTTCTTCGAAGTTCCAGTTTTTTGAGTGGTCTTAACAAAAATGGGTCATGTAATAATTAATGAAAAGGCTCGAGATTTGTATTCTTGACAGCAATCACCATTTCTATTGAGATTGTTAATACAAAAATTATTTTTAATCACAAAAAGATACTATGTAAGACTTTTGTTGTCAATCAATCTTTAACTCAAAATATGGAAAGAATTCTCAAATTAAATCAACCCTGAACAACATAGCATACAATTCTCAAAAATCAATTATTCTCAACCAATAATTTATCTTCAAGAGTGTTTTCAAAATTATGCACAAAATTGAAGATCGAAAACTGCCCCTCATTCAAATTTTTCTTGTAAACCCTTGCTACTTAACCTTTTCCTAAACTTTGAAAACAACTAGGACTCTATCAAATTCTTCTTGATTTCTTGAAATGATTTTCTTTACTTTTGAAGAGTAGCAATCTTGACCCCTTGATCTTTGGCATTGATAAAGCTTATTATGCATGGAAAGATCAGATGGAAAAAGTTGGCATGAAATTAGTTAAAAATGTATATATAGATGCATGAATGCAATGCACAAGGTTAAAATGCATGTCATATAAATATATGAATTAATGAATGGATTAGCATGAAATGCAAAGATGCTAACAAATTCTTTCATGTGTCCATATTTTCAGGTTTTCTACAACATAGGTTAGACATGGCTCTACCCTAGAGGCTGGTCTCCTAAGTTCCTTTATATGTTGGGTTAAGATATGATAGAAGCTAAAGGTTCCCAAATTGTTCCTTACTGTCATCCACTCTGGACTAGTAAGGTACCCTAATCCTCACCCATGATAGGCTACAAGCGGAAAAGGCTTAACTTGAGTGGGAGTATTTTGCTAGCCCATGCGGAGGTTATCACCTCACGAGAGCGGTAGGTACTCTACTCCCTCCTAGAAAGGACTGAGCTCGGGTCGAGAGCTTTATGCATGCAAATGCAAAGTGTGGTGTGTGAGAAAGAACTTCATCTTATTAATGTCCTCATAACAATAAAGAAATCAACTAAAGAGCATCAAATAACATTAGAACTTAACAAATTTAGACCGTTAAACTCAGACTTAGTATAACACAAGATTAAATTATGGCTCAACTCTCTTAATTATCCCCAGTGGAGTCGCCAAACTGTAATAACGTTTCCTAAGACTAGGACGCTAGACATTAAACATATGGAGTCGCCACCAATCTTTTTTAACCTAGGTGTGATTGGCCACCTAATTGACTCTAAGGACTGGTCTATATTTTATTTTTTGGGTTCGGGAGTTCATTTACGTGTAGGGAAGGTTATAGCACCCCTACAACGCCCAATATTGGTATCATTTTAATCTTGTGTTATTTTAACTTAGTCTTAATTATGTGATCTTTTATATTTTATTGTTTAAATATTGAAAAATCTTTTAAGAATCCTCCATCATTCTGGATGAACTCTTAAAAAATCTTCTCACCTCAAGAGTATTCAAGGGGTACCATTCGACTCCCCTGAAGAGGTTCCATCGTCGGAAGTATTTTAGAATTTTATTAGTCGTTAATTTATTTTTTATTTAATTATTTTTTTATTATTTTTTATTTATTTATTTTAAAATATTATTATTTTTTATATATTATTTATTAATATTTTTAGGGTTGTTGGTATTTTAATATTGAGAATATCTCCTAAATTTTCCATCATTCTGGATAAACTTAAAAGGATCTTCTCACTTAAGAATTCTTCGAGTGTTACTCATTCGTAATCGCCTCGAAGATTCCATCATCGAAAAGGTCTAGCTCATCCTCAACATTTATTACGCCATTATCTATTAATTAAACGTCTATCTTAATAACTTTTATTTATTTATCTTTTTAATTATTTTTTTATTTTTTTACTCTCACTCATTTACAGTTTGTTGTCTTATTTACTTAAATTTTAACTTTATTTATTTTTCTAATTTTGTTATTTATTAGTCTTGAATTTTTTAGTCTTTATACTCTTATATTTTGTATTTTTAAACATCTTTATTCTAAGAAAAGGAACTTAGAGCATCAAATAAAATGCTTAACCATTAATAACAAATACACATGGCGTCAGACAAGTAAAGCATAACCATTAATAACAAGTACCACATGGCGTCAGACAAGTAAGGCAAGAGTGCTTACCTTGATAATGAGTAGTCGGGTTTGCCAAAGCAAATTGATTTGGGTTTTGAAGATTATTGATACGGTCTGCTCTTGAAATTGATGGGCAACAATAAACAACACTTTAAACCCGATACTAGCCTTAAAACAGCAACAAATGATGGAGCTATTCTGGAAAGCCAAAAACAAGAAGCAAATATGTAGTAGTGTCGTCTGGTTCGGGAATCTTACTTGCCGTCGGTGTTGCCACTGCTCGTCTACGTATATTTTTTTTCGAAAATCCCTTTTGAAATTTTCCCCCTCAGTTATAGGATATAACCCTTTTTTATAGTCATAAACTTGTTAGAGTCTTAATACAACTAAAACTATTTTATTAATTATCTCTTATTTTTAATATTTTATCTATTTAATTCTTATGTTAATCCTAATCTAATTCTATCAAATTTTAATATTAATCTAAATAGTTATCCTAAAAAATCTAATTATCCTATTCTAAAATTAATTTTATTTTCTTTTTCTTATCTCTTCTTTTTTTTTTCATTCCTAAATCCTTTTTAATATTAATTTCCTAATTAATGTTAATTCTAAATCTAAAAATTCTAATTTAATTCTAGCTTAATTCTAAATTGTTAAATTAAAATACAATGTCACTCAATCCAATTGATTATTTTTACAAATTAAGACTCCGGACAAAATAAAGTGTCTACAATAACAATTTTTTTATTTTACTACAAAAATTTCTAGCTTTCAGTACAATATATTTTAATTTATAAGCCATATCTACACATTTTTTTCACAAAGTTTAGTATTAATCTCTTTCAATTTTCTCAATCTATCGGGTAATTATTTCAAAATTATTTTCTCACTCCTTCACTAGATTTCCCTTGATATAACTAAATAAAAAATAAATGGCAATCAAATCATACCTTTGGTAAGTAACCAGAGTCCCTCAACTGAAGAATGTCAATAATAGTCAATCCCTTCATATTTGTGACTGTCTTGTTTACCCTTTTATCTTCTATCAACATGTGATTTTGCTATGTCTTTGGATCGCACTAAGATGCAAAGCTGTGTTATCTTCCTAAACTTGTTGGTTTAAAAAACCATCATGAGAAAGAGCCTTTCCAAGAATAAACTTGGCAGCATTCAAATTTTCTCTTGCAACAGCAAGGTGAAGAATTGTTTGGCCTCTGTTGTCTTTGAAATTCCAATTTTCCGGAAAATGATCCGCTAGCAATTCCAATATCATTACTTCACCTATTCTTAACTGTGTGAAATGTGCCTCACATAAAGGAATTAAGTATCATTAAATTAAGCTGAAGAAGATATAACAGTGTGAAATGTGCCTCACATTAAAGAATTAAGTATTGCTGTATTTTCCTACCAATAGTGTGGCTTAATAGAAATACCAAGAAAAAAGCCACTGAGATGTAAAGCAGAAAGATCATATTTTTTTCCAATAAGATTGCAGAATCTTCAGCTAACTAAGTAACTGAACAAATTCGAAAATTGAACAAAAAATGAGAAAATATCAATAGCTTAACTTACTATATAAGGCATGAATGAAGCCAGGGTTTAATGCAATAAGAAACAATAGCCACAGTGCCATAGCCCGAGAAGTTTTGCGTAGTCCCCATACTATTGTAGCTACAATCAGAACTTTTGTTTCTTCTGTCTCAGAGTCAGAAATTAAAAACCAATGTGAAACTTTTGTTGGGCATAATCATGAGAAGTAAATGTAGCAAGAGTAGATGAAATCTTTCGCCGATAACTAAAACTAGATGCATAACAAGAAGTAACATTGAAAAATGATTTAATGTTTCAATAAGTGATAATGGAGTTAAGAAATGATAGAGACTAAGTAACATTGTCAGGTAAATATGGAAACTGAGATTTCAAGCTAATATTAGCCAAAAAAAAAAACCTTTTGAAAGTCCAAGAAAGGGAGACTTGAGAAAGGATAAAGATCTAGAAACTGGGATACATTTTAGTAAGTGAATAGTGATACTTCTACCTACCCATAAAAAAGACATTTTACATATATCAACTCGATCATGCTATAAGCAAATAAAAGAATCAATGAAAGCAAAGTGAAGGTGACCAATCTAGATACTTAGACTTTGTGGTTTCCTTACCATCTAAAGTGGAATCATCACTTGAAGACGGCCCATCCTTGTCAGACAAGTACATGAAAACAGAATTACTAGATTGCTCAGAAACTTATAGATCGTTTTAATAGTATGAGTCAGGGAATTGAGTTAGTAGAAAGTCTTATAAGAATGATCAATATGAAAAAGGACACTGCACTTCATCATGCGGTAAAAAAAAGTTATTTACAGATTACAGAGTTGCTATTTAGAGCAGATCTAGAATTAGCTCTTCTCACATTTGATGTGGGAGAGTCTCCACTCTTTATTGCAGTCGATAAAAACTCTGTGGATATTGCTAAATATATTTTAAAACTTTCACTTTTTTCTTATGAGGATAGCAACAACATGAATGTTTTACATGCAATTGCCGTCTGATCACAAGATAAAGATAACTAATTCATATCAGCTCTGCTCATTAATATGTAAAAAAATTATATTTAGCGGTAGATGAAATTGCATATAAAAAGATTTGATTCAAATTCATCAATTTGCATATAGAAAATTGTTGCAAATTCATCCGCCGATAAATATAATTTTTCTATAATTTTTTTACATATTAATGAACAGGGTTGAGATAAATCAATTACCTTTGTCTTGTAACCGAACAACAATTACATGTAAAACATTCATGTTATTGCTACCCTCGTAAGAGAAAAGAGGAAGTTCTAAACTACATTTAGCAATATACACACGGTTTTTATTGACCACAATGATGAGTAGAGACTTTCCAACATCGTTTGTGGAAAGAGCTAACTCTGGATTTGCTCTAAGCAGCAATTCTACAATCTGTAAACGACCCTTTCTTACAGCGTGATGAAGTGAAGAGTCCTTTTCCATATTGATCATCCTTATAAGCCTTTCTACTGACTCAATTTCCTAACTCATACTATTGAAACAATCTATAAACTTTTTTAAGGATCTCTTCTACCGTTTGCTCTTGATGGTATTTGATTGCAACCTAAAGTGCGTTTTCCGGCTGTGTTGTTACTTGAAAAAGAACTGAAGAATCTGCATTATCACCTTGTATAATTTAGGGTCCATTTCTTTGACTTAGATTGTTGATCTATTTGGAAAAATGCCGATTTAAATCTATAAGCATTACAAGAAAAAAAAATTAATAGAGAAATCATACATTCAACCAAAATTTCTAAATAAAAAAAATCCAGAAACCCATTCGTCAAACTTAGGCAGTGCTGAAGTTTCACCCCAAATACACAAAAAAAGAACCTAAAAAATGAAACTATACCAAGTCAAACAGTTTTCACTAACACTAATGTAGCAACATTTAGTAAAAAATTAAAAAAAATCTTTTTAGTATGACTCTAGCAATGTAAATATTGAAAGACGAGATGAAAACTAAAAGAATGTATCAAACTGTAGTATTTGAAACTGCAGCTACCAGTGAATTGTTAGTAGCAGAATGTGAAGAATGTCTTGAATCAGATGTCTAATAGGAACCAAAGATATGCTTCCTTATTTATTTGATTGCCAAGTCTCTAGGCAAGAGTCATCAAGGCCTAGAATGGTACCTATGTATGCAATCTTGTGAAATATAAAGATGCAACGGAAAAGTCTTTATACAAAAGTTATCAATGACTGTAATGGTGCCTAAGTGTTGCAATCTTGTGAAATATAAAGCTGCAATGAACAAGTCTCTAGACAATAGTCATCAATGGTGCATATGTGTTGCAATGCTGTGAAATATCAGTTCTCACAATGTAGTCTTTTATTTTTAATTAAATTTTACTTAATATTTTATAAAATATTAAAATTTTCCTTAAGGTTGTCACCAGCGCTTTAATCGAATCCACAACAAACTCGTTTTCTTAAACAGATTTCATCTTCGAATTAATTAAGTATTCTTTGAGGATTTAATTAAATTTAATCTTTTCATTATTTTAATTTACTATTAAATTTTTCTTTTTTATCATCGTTTTTCTTTAATTTAAAAACCTCTGATGTTGAAATTATCCCTTCCAAATTTTTCAACGTGTTAGTCAAATTTATTAAAAAAAAATTTCTCATGTAAAAATCTTTTATATAAAAAAACATTTTCTCATGTAAAAATCTTTTAAAATTTGCACACTTACAAAATCTAAAAATTTCATAATCGAAAGGGGCTTTATTTTAAATTAAAATTTTATTGTCTGTTGTGTATTTCATAAAACAAATTTCAATTAGGATTTTAATTTTATAGATTTATTTTATAAATCAAATTATCACAAAATATATTTACTGGATCTTACTAGTTTTTTCTTTTTAATGTGATGTCAAAACACATTTTAATCAAACCAAATCTGACAAAGCTATATCATGTCAAGCCAAGAGCAAATAAAATCTGGACAAATCCAACATGGATTCAAAATAAATAAACAGAAAAGATAAACCTTTCATATTTGCTTTATCTCCAGCCGAACCGTGTCAAACCTTTAGCCTCTCCAAGTTGACGAAGTTCAGCTCCTCTTCTCCACAAATGGCGTCATTCAACACTTCTTTCACCATTCCTCCAATCGCCGGCCATCTCTTCTTCAGCCACAAACCGTCCGCTCACCGACAGCTCCTTTCTTTCTTGCTTCCTTTTCTTTAGACCCGAAGGCTTCAGGTCTCGAAAGAACCCAAGAACCCGGAGGCTCCTTTGGGTTGTGATTTTCCTTTGCTTTGATATTGCGGTTTCTTTATTATTTTCTTCATGTGTTGAGAAAAAGGATTCCTGATCACTTTGGGCAAGGGGAGTTTCAAAAAAAATTCTTCGCGGTGTTGGAGGGAGTGGGCTTAGGGCAGTGGGGTGATGGAAGTGGCAGTGGCATTTTGAAGGCTCCGTTGGCCTTTGGTGGCGTGCTAGCAAAGGGATCGAATGGCTGCCTCCGTTCGGCCTCCCTGGTAGCCGTGGGAAAGCCAAAATTTTGGGAAAGGGGACAGTGAATAAGGACAAAAAAATCGGGGTTTTTGATGGAGACTCTTTAATGGGTTAGTAATTCAAAAGTAACGGGGAAACTGAAAATGGAAAGTAAGATGGTAAGGGGTTGTTTGGGATTGTTGTGTGTTTTATGTTTTATGTTTTATGTTTTTGTAAATTTTGTTTTGTTTTATTTTCAATTTATTAAATTTGAAAATATGTTTGGATAGAATGTTTTTGTTGCCAAATTTGATAAACTGATGCAGGTAAGTGAAGTTGGTAAAGGTTATGGAATAAAAGTTTGCACGGGTTCGAAACGCACCAACAGCAAACTTAAAGGAGCGTTTTTTATTTTTGCCATTAAAATGAACACTGTAGCCGCACGGATGAACAGTACCCGTGCGGTAACAGTAAAAAATTTGTTTCCAAATTTATGGAAACACCAATTTTTCGTTTCGTAAAATTTCCAAAACGCAAAGTTTTCTTTCCGTTTTTTGGAAGCAAAATACTACAAACAAACACAATTTTACTTTTGTTTCTAAAAATATAGAAAACAAAAACACAAAACATAAAACTAAAACAATCCCAAACACCCTCTAAGTGTATGGCATCAAAAGCTGGAAACGGAAATTTCTTTATTGGGTTCTGCATCTTAATCATGAACCTTTAGTAGAATAATTTTTAAATATTATTATATATTTTTTATAGTTATAAATGATTTATTATCAATATAATATTAAATTAAATTAATGTATTAGTTATTTTAATTATATTTTTAAAATTATTTTTTACAATATTAATTTATTTTTATGAATTAATATAAATTTGTTAATTTAATTTTTTAATAATATGTATTAAAATTGATTTTAGATTTAAATTAAAAAAATCAAATTTTTACTTAATAATAGGTATTTCAGGTAATTATTTTAGGTAATTAATGAGTATTTTTTATATTAAATCGATAGTAAAAATCAAAATATTAATGTAATTAAATAGGTTTAAATATTATGAACTATAATTGAATTCAAATTTGGTATTTAAAAATTTACGTATTGGTCGTGTTGTTATTTCTATGTTTTATGCATGTGCATAAACATCTGATAGGTTTGTCTATTTTCAAAGACCAATGATCATTTGCTACACTATAAGGTGGGGAAATGACTTGCAAGCCACCATGGAGTTTATTTTATCCCCCCAAAGAAATTGGAGTAGGAAATTGACTGATAAATTAGAAATAGGAATGAGATTGCATGAATTAGAACCTCAATTTTATATGATAAGACTCTTTTTTAACTATGCAATCAAAAGATTGTTGATAAAATTGTTTATATTGAATCGTCTACTACAAGCCTGCTTGTACGAAAGCTCGCCTCACTACACCAAAAACTAAAAATTTATGATTTGACTATCGAATAAAGTTCAATAAGTTAAATATTCATTTAATACATATAGAAATAGTAGTTCTCACAATGCATGATTCAAACATTATTAAATTATCTAAATTGTGCAATTTAATGTGTTTAACCAAGAATATGCTTCTGATTTTTTTTATCAGTGCAATTGTCGCTCGCAATCTTACTGTTTGTTAGGGAACGTAAAATGTATTGGACTTTCAACTTTTTTTTTTTTTTACTTTTACTTTGTCTATATAGAAGGAGAATAAACCAATTGAAATTTCGCTTAGATTCCCATAAAGCAATTGAGATGGAGTACTCTTTATCTAGGTATTTGATTTTTCGTAGTACTTTGTCAATTTGATCATTGTCATATGTTGTTATTTTGGTTGCTCTATATGAATTATGAGGCTACTATGTAAGTGTATATGCTTGCTGTGTGATAAATTATGAGGCTGCTTATATGCCCACTGTGTGATGAAATATGAGGCTGCTTATATGCCTGCAATGTGATGAATTTATGAGGCTGTTGTATGTGTTAATTATATATGTCTGCTATGTGATGTTTGCTGCTGTGTGGTGAATTATGAGGCTGCTGTATGCCTGTATATGTCTGTTGTATGATGAATTTATGAGGATTATCATTATAGCTATAGCTCATTCGATGCCACCCTACTATTACTAGTGCACTAATAGCTAAATGCTGCATCCAGAATGGTTCCAAAAATAATGGATCTCCACTGTAAATGAAAATGTGTTTATTGTAAGCAAAGATTAGTAGAGAAGATGGGATTGATAACATATAGAGGGTATTTGTTGCAAGCAATGAATTTAAGGAATAAAATAGCGATAGCATAGAGAAGATAATCTTAGAATAATTAGTCTTCTGATAATCAAAATTGAAGAATCTGTGAACTTGAAAGAGAAGTTATTAAATTTGCTCAAGAAGTTCCCCCAATGTAGATATTTCCTTTTAACATCGAAAAGTGATCACTAATGGGTAGGAAACTAAATTAGTGCTAGAACATGCCCTTGTAGCATAGAGTATACACAATTTGCATCAAGGCAAAAGCCTTGCCTATATAGGAAATTTCATTTGATATGTGAATCTTTTGACGAATAGCTCATTTTGCCTATATATAGATATGATTTCACGTTTAGTTTAAATTTTCTTGCGTAGTTTACACTGTTGTTGCTACTGCATGTTTCTTTTTTGTTTGTGAAGTGGTCGTGACGTTACTATTTCTGTTGTTTATTTTTATAATTTCAATTTTATGTAAGAGATTAAGATTTTATAATTTGTCAGACGATGGTGGTGTTGTGTGCGATTTGTGTAATCTTTAATTGCTTCGATTTTTATTTAAGATTTTCATTATTGTTTTTGTTGACTAGTTGTATTGTTATTATTATTTTTTAAAAAATTATATTTTACATATGTATAAAAATTAATTTGAGCTCGAGTTAAAACATGAGAATCGAGCTAAGATAATCAAGTCTAATCGGGCGAGCTTGATTTTATTTTCGAACCGAGTTCGAACTTAAAAATTAAAGCTCAACCGAGTTCAAGCCGAATATTGAGCATAGAGTTTTCAAGTCGAGTTCAAGTACCTCACTATATCGACTTGATTACACCCCTAAGCGACATGTCCTGTACTCCTTGCAAAATATCGCAAAATATATTAACTGCTGACTTGTCTCTCTACAAATTGCATTTCCCTTTTAAAGAGTTCAATAAATTGGTTTTCACTTGGTTTTTTAAAAAAATAAAAATAAAATAGCATGCTTGATACTTACCTAATACTATTATTATCCTTCTCGGACTCTCTTTTTGGTTTTTGCTTTTTTTTTTTCTCTGAATAAGCATTTTACTTAAGTTTTGTTCTCAATAGTTGCCTTGATTCTTGTTATAGACAATAAAAATAAAATAGAATCGGGTCAAGCCACGTCGATTTTGGGCGTACAAGTAAGCTTTTTGTTAGACGTGGGTCCAACCTATTAGGCTTTAATAACTCATGTGAATGCCTTAGTTTCTTTAGACTTTGTGCAACTAGGATTAGGATTTGTTCCTAATATAAATATAAATATAAATATAAATATAAATATATATATATATATATATATTTATATATATGCCACAAACATCCATTGATGGGTGTGAGAAGTTTTAGTAGTTTTTAAGCATTTTGCGGCAGCCAAAGAAAGGTGGGAAAGCTTAAAGCTTTAGTGATTTCTCTTGTGCCATAAAGAGACCAAAGGGAAAGATAAGCTTGTACAACAATTGGATATTCTTTCGGTAGATTATCTTGGTGAATCCAAAGAGATAAACTTTATTGTTTTTGGGCCAATTGTTGAACCTTGAGCTTTGAGCAAAAAACCTAGGGTATTGAAACTTTGTAATTTACTTATTTCTCATAGTGTATTTTTATTCGGTTTGCCTCGTGATTTTTCTCTCTACACTGGAGAGTTTTCCATGTTAAATTTTGGTGTCGTTTTATTTACGTTTTACTGCCTGCGTTTTTATTTGTGGATTGGTAGATTGATTGATTGATTGATTGATTGATTGATTGATTATTATTATTATTATTATTATTATTATTATTATTATTATTATTGGCTTGGGATATTGCTATTGATTGTTGCGGTTATTGTTGTTGTGACATTGCTTCCACGTATTTGTCTTTTAAGGCCCAACAATTGGTATCAAGAGCTTAGATTAGTGCTTTGGGATCATAAAGGGAGATATAGGATCTATGATAAAATTGATAGCTTCAAATTATTGAATTTGGAAGCCAATGATGGAAGATCATCTATACTGCAGGGATCTGTACGAGTTATTAGGTGATTCTACTAAGCCAATAGATATGAAAGATGATGAATGGAAAAAAGTTAGATAAGAAGACTTAGGAAACCATTAGAAGGTGGGTAGGCATTAGTGTTTTTCATCATGTAGGGGAGTAGATAAGTGCTTCCCATGTTTGGGAAAAATTTGCATAACTATATGAGAGAAAGACTGCCCATAATAAAGTTATGCTTGTTAAGAAGCTTCCTACTCTACAATATAAGGAGGGAAGATCTATCTCTGAGCATTTGAGTGACTTTCAAGATTTATTTAATTAGATGACCACTATGAAATTGCAAATGGATCATGAGATGAAGGCGTTGTGTCTTCTGGGCTCATTGCCAGACAGCTAGGAGACACTAGTTGTGACTATTCTTAATTCAACTCCTAACAGCACGATGACCTTGGAGATGGTAAAAGATAATATGTTTAATGAAGAAGCAAGGCAAAAAGAGATAAACTCTGGGAATGAAACTCTTATTACAGAGAACAGGGGCAGAACTAAAGACAAATGTTAGAATTCTAGAGGTCGCAATAAGTCCAAGAATAGACATAAGTCCAAAGATAGAGTGAAGTGCTTTCATTATGGCAAACCTAGTCACATAAAGCGAAACTGCAAGATCTTGAAGCAAGAGCGAAAAGATGAGAAAAGTAAGAACTCAGATGATGAAAATGTTACAACAGTAAATTCTGATAGTGAATCAGTTTCATTTATTTGTACACATGGTGAGTATAACCATGTAGGGGATTCTGGTATTGAGTGGATAGTTGACACCAGAGTGTCATATCATTGTGTTCCCAATAAGGAGTTGTTTACAACCTATAGAGTAGGTGATTTTGGTTATACCAAGATGGGAAACAATAGTATGTTTCAGATTATTGGGATTGGTGATATAGTGGCACAAATGAGCACTGGTTGTACATTGACTTTAAGGGATGTCAGACACATTCCAAATCTGAGGACGAACTTGCTTGCAATGAAAGTTCTTGATAAGGAAGTATGAGACCTCGTATTTTAAAGCATTATTTAATTTTATTTATATAATTAAGATTATTGAATAATTATAGTTAATAAATTTTTAATTATATCTTTGGTTATAAGGTTAAACGATAAGTGGGCCGCACTAATTCCCGGAGGTCCGGATGAAGGTAAAACTTCAGGGATTCGATATTTGGAGTTGGAAAATATGATGGTAAGAATCTTAGTCTCAAACTCAATTATTTTTTGCATATTTGAAAAATGTGCAACAATTTCAAAAATGACGATTTAGTCCATAGGCGGTAGGAACTTTTGCTTATAACGGTCAAACTAAAAGAACTTTTGACTCACGGTCTATACCAAATAATTCCTCATGAAATATAGCTTTAGAATATCTTGATAGATGGAGGAAACTAGATGTAAAACCAGAAATTTATTCGATTTTATAGTTAGGGGTATTTTAGTAAGTTCACCCAAGCTAGTAATCGAACCTCAACAAAAGCTTCACCAAACATTAGAGCAAGTTAAATGAAGTTGATTTATGATTAAATAAAATATTTTAGAGGTTGGATAGACTATTTTCAACAAAGTCAAACTTTATGCGCAATTATGGAAGAATTTTTTAAGTATAAAGGCAAAATGATAAATTTGCCATAAAATATCTTTTTTATCATCCTTTTCCAACAGCTTCCTCGTCATTTTCTGCTGGAACTAGACTCCAAAAAAGAACCTCCATGAACGTGAGCTTCTAAGAGCTTCTAAGAAAAGAAAACCTTCCAAAAACCTAAAATCAAAAAATTTCTTAACAAACCTTGTCTATTTTTCGGTGCTCTTCCTTTTGGCATCAATATCTCATCTTATAGTGGCCAAAATAAAACACCAAGCTCTCACATAGATTCGATCAAGGTGAGGAAATTTGGGAGTTTAGAATCTTTCATGGTTATTAAATTAATTTATATGTGTTTAGGGTGTTTCCATATCTCTCTTAGTTTGGATCATGTTAAAACCATGAAATTGTGACAAAGAGGGTTTCGACCAACACCTCATCTTCATGCATGTGACGGGTTTCGACCAACACCTCATCTTCATGCATGTGACGTGTTTGCTGAGGAAATTGCTATAGAAATAAGGTAGAAAGTTACGAGAAGTAAGGATATAAGCTTAATTAAGCTTAAAGGCAAGAAAATGCAAGAGAATGGATGGTGATACTATTCGACCATGACTAGGGGAGTTTTAAAATGATGCCATTTCATGCATAAATTGTGTAGAAATAGTGTAAAAATTTAGTAGAATAGGAATTAAACAGATAGTGTAGTTAAATTTGGAAAAAATTCAATTTGTGTAAAAAAGGAGTGCTTTCAACTTTGACAAGGGAAGGAGGAATTCAAGCTGATTTTGATGCAATTGAGGTTCTAAAATAATGTACGAATTATTCTAAGAATATAAGTGCGATCGGAATCGAAGTCAAAATAATGTAGCAAAAGTTACAATTTTGCACCGGTAGAAATTAGGTTGCATTTAGATAATTTCTACAGACAATGTAATCATATTTAAATAGTTAAATATTCTTTTAGATAAAATATAGTGAATTTATCAAGTTTGAATAATGATCTGCAGCCCGGAGGTTAGAAGCTGCTACCGGTGCTAGCGAACCCAATACCGAGAAATTAAAAGGTAAGGGATATTTGTATGAAGCGTAGAGATGTAGTGTTGCATGATTGGATGAAAATTGCAATTGGTGGAATTTAAATAAATGTTTTGGATTGAATTTTGGAATTGTGAATTGTGGTTTGAAGCTGGACTTTTATGTAAGAGGGGTTAGATTTGAATAAACTATTATGTTGCCAAAAATTTTCTAAAGTAACTTTGTGCTATTCAAAATTATCATTTTGGCATGAATTTGAAATATAAGAAATTGATTTTATAAGGTTGATTTTAAATTCTTAGAAATGAATTTATATAATTAAATCACAAATTCATTATATGCCTTAAATTAGCTAATTAATTATAAATTTATTTGTGTTGGAATATTTTCTATCATTGTGGAATTTATACTAAATATTTACAAGGTTAAATATTGTTTTGATATTATGTTTTGTGAAATAATATAATTGATTTTTATGATTTTGTGACTTTTATGTGACTTATGATTTTATTTAATCTATGTTTTATTTAATTAATCTCCATAAACAACTCTGACTATTTATTTTAAAATGTTTTGAGACTATGACCCCGTAGCTACCTGCGGGTACATGCACTTTCATTCCGTTTTGATTGCTGTTGACTTTAGCCCAGTCTTCTAGCTCCCACAGGTGTCACCTAGCTAGTTTACATACTGTGGTACCCTGACTATGGCCATACGTCTATTATAGTGCATGTGTCTATTGGGTGTAGCCTAGTCTCCACTAAATTATACTAGGGTGGTAAATCCCTTATTAACTTAGATCCAAGCACTCCCAGTTTTGATATATTTATGATTTCGATTTATCTGTATTTTATGTTCCATGATATGAATATGAGATTTTGTGAAATTATTTATTTGATTTATCTATTAAAAATTGCTATAAATATTATTTATACTGTTTATGGAAAAATTGTTTAATTTCTGTTTTTAGTGTGTTTTATTTCTCGAAACATTGGAATTATATTTGAATTTGTGATTTAATTAAATCAAATGACTTTCCTATAGTGGCTTTGGATACCGGAACACAAAAGGTACTTCAAAATACCTCTCATATTCCATTTGGTTACCCAACCCACTATAGTATCCTTCCTATTAGATCGTGCCTGTTTTGTTTCATATTTTAAATTCATGATCTCGTATTAATATCTATTTATGAAATCTATATATATGATACATTATATCAGCTTTCATATAGATATTCCTTACTGAACACGTTTGTTCATCCTTTTATTTTTCACTCCCAGATTACTTGCAGTGAGATTAGGTCTGCTTTATAGGATAACCTGATTTCGATATTCCTCAGGCGACTTTACAGACTCATCGAGATATAATGATTTTATTTTTAGGTATTCAGATTTTTGTACAATGCTACTTTTATGTATATTAAACTTGGGATGTAAATTTCTTTGTAAATGAATTTCTGTAAATTTCAAATCCTAGGGTTTTGTATTAAAGAAATAAATTTTTATTTTGAAATTTGAATTAGACAATGTAGACGAGCCCAACCGTATCTGATTGAATATATGAAATTAGTAAAATATACGGTATTTCAGATCGTGATCCAAGGATATGAGAGTCAGTAGAAAAATAGGTGGTGGAAGCTTCTCAAAAGGTCTTTGATAGTTGCAAGAGGAAAGTTATGTTGCACTATGTACAAGTTGACAAACAGACAAATAAATGCTGTTGAGGATGATGCTTCAGCATATTTGTGGCACAGGAGACTACCACACATGACTGAGAAAGGGTTAAAGGCTTTGGTGAGGCAGCCCCTTATTCCCTAAAGGTATTTCTCTTAACTCATGTGATCATTGTTTATTTGGTAAGCATCGTAGAGTTTCTTTTCGAAGGACCTCTAAAAGAAAGAAAATTAGACTTGATTGATTCATTCTGATGTATGTGGTCCCATAGAGGTAAGTCATAGGGTGGTAATAGATATTTTGTTTTTTTTATTGATGATGCTTCACAAAAACTTAGGTGTATATGTTAAGAAACAAAAGCCAGGTACTACGGTATTTTTCATGCTATGGTAGAGAGGATGACAGGATTGTCCTTAAAGTGTATTCACACAGATAATGGTGGAGAATACACATCAAAAGACTTTGAAGCTTATTGTTCAAAGCATGGGATAAGGCATGAGAGTACAGAACTGGGGACACCACAACATAATGGTTAGCTAAAAGGATGAATCGCAACATTATAGAGAGAGTCAAATGCATGCTAAGGATGGCAAAATTGCCAAAAGCATTCTAGGGGGAAGCAGTTAACACAGCTTGCTATTTAATTAATAGATCATCGTTAGTTTCATTAGGCTTTGACATTCCAGAAAGGGTATCGATAGGGAAAAAAAAGCTTCATACACACATTTGAAGGTCTTTAGTTGTAAAGTATTTGTGCTTGTGCCAAAGGAGCAAAGGTTAAAGCTAGATAGCAAGGCTACTCCATGTGTATTTGTTGGGTATGGTGATGAGGAATATGGTTACAGGCTATGGGATCCAGAGAAGAAAAAGAAAATCAGAAGCAGGGATATGGTTTTCCATGAAAATGAGTTTATCATAGACTTTGAGAAAATGGGAAAACTACATGGGTTACGGTTGAGTATGATAACTCAACACCTACTATGGTTCTACCTAGGGGTGCCACAGATGGTGGAAATGCACAAGATATAGAATTTGGGGATACAAATGAGCTAGCCACAGTTGGTGATTAGATAGATGCTGATAATGACATTGCACAGCTAGATGCAATAAGTTTTGAGCAAGGGGAGCAACCCTCTCAAACAAGGAGTGTTAAGCAGAGGGAGCTGCCCCCAATACAAAGAAGTGTAGAGTCTCAAGTTAAAAAATCTACCATGGAGTATCGACTACCTACCAAGAATCATAGTTTAGAATATATTTTGGTCACACGAGAAGGGGAGCCAAAGAGCTTCTAAGATATGCATGACACTCTAGATAAGCAATGTTAGTTAAAGACAATGGAAGAGGAAATGGATTCATTGCAAAAATGTGGCACTTATTACCTTGTTGAGCTTCCGAAAAAGAAAAGACCATTGAAAAACAAATGGGTGTTCAAGCTGAAAAAGGATGGTGACAAGTTAGTGAGATAAAAGGCTCGATTGGTGGTAAAAGGCTTTGGTCAGCAACCAAGCATTGATTTTGGTGAGATCTTTTCTCCTTTGTGAAGATGAATTCCGTTCGAGTGGTATTGGGATTAGTAGCTAGTTTGAATCTTGAGCTTGAGCAACTTGATGTGAATACTGCATTCTTACACGGTGACTTGCAAGAGGAGATTTATATGGATCAGCCTGAGGGTTTCGAAGTGAAAGGAAAGGAGCACATGGTTTGCAAATTGAAGAAGAGCTTGTATGGCCTAAAACACGCTCCTAGGTAGTGGTATAAGAAGTTTGATTCTGTTGGCTCTATGACTAAACCAAGAGGGGGTGAATAAGTTTTTAGCTAATCTTAAGTTTGTTTTTCAGTTCTTTTAAATTCACTAGCCTATATTAATGTTTTCTAAGTTCTCTAGGCTATACAAGCATGCAATCTAAATTCAATACAACAAACACAATATAATTGCAAGTAAATAAAGAGAGAAGGCAAAGAGAAATGTGCACAAGTAATTTATAGAGGTTTGGCCACCTTGCCTACATCTTCTACCTTGAAACGCTCCCAAGGATTTTCTCCAAATCTTGAATTTGTAACACAATCCCTCTTTTTTCAAGCTCAAGAGTAACCTCCCTCTTTTTCTAGGCTCAAGAGAAACCTCTCTCTTTTTCAAGGCTCAAGAGAAACCTATCCCCTCCTTTTTTCGGGCTCAAGAAGTAACCTTATCTACCTAATTCTCACTTATAATATAGCATTCAAGGGTTCACTCCCTTTTACAATATGTGATTGGGTTTACAAAGAGTGTAATCAAAGAAGGCCTCTAGGTAGGCAAATGATTACAAAAGTTAAGCTCTAAAAAAGAAACTCTAAAGTTTTTGTGCTATAAAATACAAAGATATTGAGAGTAATAAAAGATATTGAATTCTAGCTCTTGAATTATTGTTGAGACTTGAAGAAGATAATGAATTTTGTTGCCCAGATGTTCCCCTTTCTTTCTTAAGCTTCCAAGCCTTTTTTTATAGTCTCTTGGATGTGTTATTGACATTGGGTGGAGCCAAAAACAAAAATTACCATTGTATCTCACAAAAACTAGTCGTTGGAGGCTTTTCACGTGTTGGGGGATCGATCCTATGCCCTGGGGCATCAATCCCTTACTCATTTTTAGCCTCCCATGCATTCTGCCAAGAGGGGATCGATCCCATGCCTCATATTTACTTCCTAGGAGCATTCTACCACTCAAGGATGGATCCCTTATCTTAAGGGGATTGATCCCTCAACCTAAATTTGTAATTTTCTGGGCCATTTTGGGTTAGAAATGATGTAGACTTTATATTTAAAACATCCCAAAACATTTTTGAATTTTGTGGAAGTATTTTTTGACTTTCTCAACTAAAAACTTAGTGTAAAAACTTGTTAAGTAATTTTTTAAAATTGTGTTCAATATGTTCTTGAGAAAATTACTTAATGAAGATATTCCAAATCATTTTGTAAAATGTTAAGACCAATAAGAATATGCAATTAAATCATAGTCTTAAACTTTGATATGTATACTTAAAGTGGTTTGAGAAAATCATATGATTGGTAAAGCAAATTTACACTATAGAACCAATCACTTAATATTACTTAAGTTTGTGTCATTTCAAAATACATATGTCAATTTAAAGCTAACAATTTCCCATTTTTGATATGACAAAACTTAAGGTAAATTTGCTTTGAAAATTCTTTGATGAAATACTCCCTTTCAAATAAAGCATGGTTTTAAATATAAAGCTCCCTCTAAATATTAGCATGGTTTTCAAAAGAATTTTCCAAACCCCATTATTTCTCCCCTTTTTGTCAGAGCAAAAAGAAGGAAAAATTATGCTCCCCCTAAAATTATGGCTTAATAAGTGTGAGAACAAAGAAATATGCTCCATCCAACAAGAAACATGTTAGTACATGGCAATAATAGCACAAATACATAAATCAATGTCCACAAAAAAATATGAAATGTTGATACAAGCAAAGGACATTACTTATGGTCCTATACCAATTGTTCCTAAATAATTTACAAGAAGCTCTTAATTGGTAAATAATAAAGCAAGTTGATAAATTATCTACTAAGTTTAATAACTTGCTCATTTCAATTTTATCAAACACAACTAAGGTGCATGTCAATACATTATGATTATGAGCTGAAATTAGATGACATACCTTATGCATTGAGCTCATAAATCATTTTCAAGTAAGAATGTGTTTAGAATTAATACATATATAAATTAACCACAAATTCTAGCACACAAGTGTCTTATGCAAAAATGTCCTAAATGAATTCTTTTCTATTTGTCATTTCAATCTAAAGAGAGTGAGAAGAATTGTCAATTTAAAGCTCATACCAATTATTACCAATGGTTGACTTAAACATTTTGCATGATGTTAATTGTTGTGTGTGTGGTGTACTCATGTCAAGTGAATAATCAAGTCAAATATGCAAGAGCACAATCACACACCATCAACTATGCATATGGATTAATTAAACATTAGCATACTATCATAAAGTATTAATCCATATTCATAAGCACAAATCTAATTATATGGAAGATTCAAAAGTTTATATCATCCAAGCACACATTTTCTTCCATGGTTATAAGCATAAAAATCCTATGCTCATTTTCCAATTCAAGTCCTTAACAAATTATGAGCAAGGAAAGGATCAAGATTTTCATCTTAATCATTTAATAGCCATATCCCTAGTTGTTTTTATCATTTAAGGTTCTAGAGGGTATATGTTGTTTTAACTAAAATAGCTTTACTCAAGTGAATTAATATTATCAAGCTAAAATATCTTTTATCATTAAGATTTTCAATCTATGAGTGAGGTCAAGTACAATTTCATGAAAACTAATATTTTTATCTCATAGATATGATCATTGATTCAACTTAAGCAAACATGCAAGTTCAACATAAAAAACAATCAAGATTCAATGCATGTATATCAATCAAAGTACATTTGGTCAAGTTCGCATTTATCCTTGAATGTTGATGTTGCCATTAAAGCCTAAGTTTTTTAAAAATTTGGCCATAAGAAAAATCTAAGTTCATGGATGACAAATTTTCATACATTTGAATATTTAAGATCTATTTATCATCACAAATTGTAGGCCAATGATAATTTTGACTCTAGGTAAAGCTTTTTGTATCTCATGTATTTCATTCACCTAAGTCATGTTTGAATTAAGGTCAAGTTATAATCATTTTATCATTTAAGCATATATATATTGGCCTTTGATTATTTATATTCCAACAAAAATATATCATGATGCCTAATCAGAATATGTGAGTCAAGCTATGAGATAAAATCCTCTAATCATGCTAGACTAAGATGAACTAAGGAAATTAATATGCTTACCAATCACTAGTTCATCAAATTCTCTAATGTGTACACAAATCCTTGAAATAATTCTTAAAACAAAATTTAAGCATTCAATGAGATTATAATTCAAGATTATTTCAAGATTTATGTAATTCATGAATGTCTTCAACAAGAAAAATGATTTTGCACTTGTAAGTTCAATGAAAAATGATATTAATTGTTAAAGATAATACCAATTGTTGAAGTTGAGGCATGATACCAATGAAAAGTGATTTTTCATAGTAAAAGATCATTGAAAGAAATTAAAACAATGAATTTTAAGTTGAGATGAAAGAAAGTATCAAGAAACTGAAAAATCCTTCTCAAATTCAGTTGAAAATAGTGCAGGAAAGGCATTTTGCCTTTAGGGGGATCGATCCCTAGAGGAGGGGGATCGATCCCTTAAGGCAATTATGCATATTTCTACAATTTTTGGCTAGAGGATCGATCCTGCACGTGGAGGGATTGATCCCTCATTCAATTTTTGCAGAATTTTGTCTTAAAAATCAACTTTGGAGGTGCCAAAACTTCGTTTTTGAGTATTTTAAGTCCAAGTAAAATTTTAAACATTTGTGTAACATGATTTTCGATTTGTATGAATGAAAAATATGGATGAAAAATCATTTAACAATAGATTTCACAATTTTGGGAGGATTTTTACCAATAAATGCATTTTTGGTTACAAAGGAGGTCATTTTAAAAGTTATGCATATTTTGGCAAAACCAAAGCATTGGAAAACACAAATATGCCAAAACAAACATGTTCACATAGATTTTAAGCACATATCATCAAATCACCACATTTGTGAACATCATGCCATGATTACTAATATACAAATTCCTCATTAATGCTCATGAAATGGCATTTTGCATGCATGACATATTTGACATTTTTGGAGCAAGAAAATATATTATCAACACATTACAAACTTGCTCAAATTACAGAAATCCAATAATCATTTCAAAATCATGTTACATTATTTTTATTCAATCATCAAGAATTGTCCACAAAATAATCAAAGATCATTTATCATGCCTTTCATTCATTTGTGCATCAAGGATCATCAACAAAGTGCCTCATTAAATCATACAAATAATTTTAGCAAATATGAGTTTTGAGAAGATAGAATTTAAGCTTACAAAACTCCTTTGCTTGAGAATGCTTTGCCTTGATTTGTTGAATCCATCTTGAGCTATCCTTTGAGGAATTGTTGTGACCTTGCTAAGGATGGATTCTTAAGCTTTTCCTTTTTTTTTCATTGGCACAAGCAAACTCCATGGGTTGTGTATAGCATTTGAACTTCATTGTTTCATTGTAGCTCCATGCTCTGACACTCCTACAATAAACAAATTCAAGCATGTTTTGGTACCCAAATTTTCCTTAGGTCCATGAGAGTTAGTGTTAAAAATTTTAGATCCTTTAGGGATCCATTTCAAACTCAATTTATCATTATTTACAACTTGCTTTGGCACCCGCATTTTTCTAACTACTCTTCCTCTAAATGTGGTTTTTTTGTAAGTGCATGCTTGTGTGAACATGTGAGAGATATATCATGCATATAATTTTTGTTCACAAGAAAATTCTTAAAATGAGTTTCCTTTTTATTTACATTATAATCTAGCCCATCTTTATCAAAGAAAGCTCTTTGGGTCTCAAGCATGTGATCTAATTTTTGTTGACCTATGTAAAATTTAAAAAATGAGTTTTGCAAATTTTTATTCTTTTTATTCAACTCATTTATCTCTAAGTTGGCCTCTTCTAATTTCTTCTCTAGTTCTAGCTTAGCATTTATCAAGGCTTCCTTTTCTATTTTCAAACTAGCAATGATTTTCTTATATTTAGAGTTCATGCATTGAAATTCATTTGCTAATTCATTAAAGGCATTTTTTAATTCATCAAATGTATAAACGTTATCTTCACTAGAACTAGAACTAGCCTCATCATCACTAATAGCCATAAAGCATGAGTAGGCTACCTTATCATCTACATTTTTCTCATCGAAGCTATCACTATCGCTCCATGCAGCCACAAATGCTTTCTTTTTAGGCTTCCTATCCTTTTTTTTCCTAAGTAAGGGGCAATCTAGCTTAGTATGACCCGGTTCATTACACTCATAACACACTAAGGGGTCCTTTTCTTTCCTACTTGACTCTCCTCTTATTACCCCTCTTCTTTGATGTCTCCTATCATTCTCTCTCCTTCATCCTCATAAATCTATTAATCTTTTGGCAAACATTGCCATTTCCTCTTCTTCTTCATTTCCACTCTCATCACTATCATCTCTAATGTTCTCATGAGTGGATGATTGAAGAGCTACCCCTACTTTCTTTGAAGGCACTTCATTTCTTTTTAATTTCATTTCATATGTGAGTAGGGAGCCCATAAGCTCATCTAAAGACAAGGTGTTAGGATCCTTAGATTCTTCTATTGCGGTTACCTTTGCTTCCCAAGATTTTGGCAAGCTATTTAAAATTTTCTTAACCATTTCTACATTGGAATAGGTCTTGCATAATGCCTTAAGTCCATTGATTATTGCATTAAACATAGTGAACATTTCACTCATGGACTCATTTTCTTTCATCCTAAAGAGCTCATAGTCATGTGTGAGCATTCCTACTTTGGTTTCCCTAACTTGATTGATCCCTTCATGTGTAATGGCCAATTTGTCACATATTTGTTTAGCATTCTCACATAGAGAGACTCTATTGTATTCATTTGGACCTAATACACAAAAGAGAATGTGCATAGCCTTGGCATTTAATTATGCCAATCTCATATCATTTGAGTCTCACTCATCCTCACTTTTAGGGACATCCTTTCCATCTATTTTCTTCATTGAAATTTTGGAACCATTAACTATAACTCTCAACACTTCATAATCATTTAATTGCACAAATAACATCATTCTTGTTTTCCAATATGAGTAATTTTCTCCATTTAAAGAGTGGAGGTCTAATTAATGAGTGTCCTTCTTCTCCTAGGGGTGTACCTATGTTCAAAAGAGCCATCTATGATTGTTTTGCTCGATAGATGTTAATCGATATCAATCTTGATCCCAAGCTCTGATACCAATTGTTGGCTTTATAACTAAACCGAGAGGAGGGGTGTATCAGTTTTTAGGTAACCTTAAGTTCGTTTTTCGGATCTTCTAAATTCTCTAGCCTATATTAATGTTTTCTAAGTTCTTTAGGCTATACAAGCATGTAATCTAAATTCAATACAACAAACACAATATAATTACAAGTAAATAAAGAGAGAAGGGAAAGAGAAATGTGCACAAGTGATTTATAGAGGTTTGGCCACCTTGCCTACGTCATCTACCTTTAGATGCTCCCAAGGATTTTTCCCAAATTCACTATCTTGAATTTGTAATACAATCCCTCTTTTTGCCGGCTCAAGAGTAACCTCTCTCTTTTTCTAGGCTCAAGAGAAACCTTCCTCTTTTTCAAGGCTCAGTAGAAACCTCCTTCTTTTTCAAGGCTCAAGAGAAACCTATCCCCTCCTTTTTCCGGGTTCAAGGAGTAAACCTTATCTACCCAATTCTCACTTACAATATAGCATTCAAAGGTTCACTCCCCTTTAAATATGTGATTGGGTTTACAAATAGTGTAATAAAAAAAGGCCTCTAGGTAGGCAAATGATTACAAAAGTTAAGCTCTAAAAAAGAAACTCTAAAGTATTTGTGCTATAAAATACAAAGATATTGAGAGTAATAAAAGATATTGAATTCTAGCTCTTAAATTGTTGTTTAGACTTGAAGAAGATGATGAATTTTGTTGCTCAGATGCTCCCCTTTCTTTCTTAAGCTTCCAAGCTTCTTTTCATAGTCCCTTGGATGTGTTCTTGCCGTTGGGTGGAGCCAAAAACAAAAGTTAAAGTTGTATTTCACAAAAACTAGCCGTTGGAGGCTTTTCACGTGTTGGGGGATCGATTTAATGCCCTAGTGGATTGATCCCTTGCTTCATTTTTAGCCTCCCATGCATTCTGCCAAGAGAGGATCGATCCCTTCCCTTAGGAGATCGATCTCATGCCTCATATATGCTTCCTAGGAGCATTCTGCCACTCGAGGATGGATCCCTCATCCTAGGGGGATCGATCCCTCAACCTAAATCTCTAATTTTCTGGGCCATTTTGGGTTATAAATGAAGTAGACTTTGGATTTAAAACATCCTAAAACATTTTTGAATTTTGTGGAAGTATTTCTTGACTTTTTCAATTAAAGAATTAGTGTAAAAACTTGTTAAGTAATTTTCTAAAATTGTGTTCAATATGTTCTTGAGAAAATTACTTAATGAAGATATTAAAAATCATGTTGTAAAATGTTAAGACCAATAAGAATATGCAATTAAATCATGGTCTTAAACTTTGATATGTATACTTAAAGTGGTTTGAGAAAATCATATGATTTGTAAAGCAAATTTACATTATAGAACCACACACTTAATATTACTTAAGTTTTTGTCATTTCAAAACACATATGTCAATTTAAAGCTAACAGATTCTTTTATGGTAAGCCAAAACTACAAAAGAACGGTAACAAATCCTTGTGTTTATATGAGAAAACTCCTAGATGGTGACTTCATTATTCTCTTATTATATATTGATGATATGCTGATTGTGGGGCAAAATGCTTGTATGATTTGCAGGTTGAAAGAGGCATTTTCTAAGTCCTTTGACACAAAGGATTTAGGTCTAATAAAGCAGATTTTGGGTGGATATCATCCGTGATAGGAAAGCTCGAAAGATATGGTTGTCATAAGAAAAGTATGTTGAACGGGTGCTGCCGAGATTCAACATGCAAAATGCTAAGTCAGTTAGCATGCCTCTTGCTAACCATTTTCACTTAAGTAAGAAGTCTTGTACGGTGACTAAGAAAGAAAAAGATGTTATGTCTACTATTTCTTACTCCTCTGTAGTTGGTTATTTGGTGTATCTTATGGTTTGCACAAGGCCTGATATTGCTCATGTAGTTGGTGTAGTGAGCAAATTTCTTTCCAATCCGGGAAAGGTTCACTAAGAAGTGGTGAAGTGGATATTTAGAAAGTTAAGGGGTACTTTTAAGATGTGTTTGATTTTTAGGACTACACAACTAGTTCTTGAAGAGTTTATTAATGCGGACATGGCAAGTGATCTTAATGGTAAGAAATTTACTTCAAGGTACATATTTACTTTTGTATGGGGAGTTGTATCTTGGCAATTTAAGTTGCAAAAGTGTGTTACCTTTTCTACTACAGAGGCTTAGTTTACTGCAACAACTGAAGCAGACAAAGAAATGCTTTAGATGAAAAGAATTCTTCTGGAATTGGGGTTGAGTCAGAAAGAGTATGTGGTATTTTATGATAGCCAGAGTGCTTTGGATTTGAGTAAGAACACCATGTATCATGCTAGGACGAAGCACATTGATGTTCGGTACCATTGGTTATGCTTAGTGTTTGACGAGAAGCAAATGCAATTGATGAAGATTCATACAGATAAGAGTACAGCTGATATGTTGACAAAGACACTTTCCAAAGATAAACTTGGGTTATGCAGTGACTTGGGTAGGATGGACATTTTGGCCAATGTGAACTTCATGTGATAGGTTTTGATGATGGATCTCCTCTTAATAGGGCTGGAGGAAGAGATTGTTAAACGTGGGTCCAACTCATTGGTCTTTAGTAACTCACGTGAATGCCTTAGTTTCTTTAGGCATTATGTGACTAGGATTAGGATTTGTTCCTAATATTTATATATATATATATATATATATATATATATATATATATATATATATATGCCACAAAGATCAATTCATGGGTGTGAGAAGTTTTAGTAGTTTTTATGCACTATGCAACAACCAAAGAAAAGTGGGAAAGCTTGGAGCTTTGGTGATTTTTCTTATTCCATAAAAAGAACAAGGGGAGGGATAAGCTTACATAGCAATTGGGTATTCTTTGGGTAGATTATCTTGGTAAATCTAAAGAGGTAAACTTTATAGTTTTTAGGCCAATTGTTGGAACCCTGAGCTTTGGGTAAAAAGCCTAGGGTATTGAAACTTTGTAATTTGCTTATTTCTCATAATGAATATTTTTCGGTTTGCCCTGTGGTTTTTCTCTCTACACTAGAAAGTTTTCTTTGTTAAATTTTGGTGTCGTTTTATTTGCATTTTATTGCTTGCATATTTATTTGTAGCTTGGTACTTGATTGATTATTATTATTATTATTGGCTTAGGATATTACTGTTGATTGTTATGGGTATTGTTATTGTGACATTTCGTCTGTGAATTTATTGTTTGAGGCCCAACACTTTTGATGGTCTCTTTAAGCTCGGTTCAACTTATAAATAGGTTTACTTTTAAGTACTTTGGCAAATAGAATTATTTGGTTAAATTCTCTAATTCATATTTTGTTGTGTTCAAAGCTGAAATTCTTACATAAAGGCATCACATTCGTATCATTTTAATGTTGTTACAACATCTAATGCAATGGATATATGAATATATTCATTTCTACCACCAATTATTTTATTTAGTAAAATTTAATTTAATAAGCCCATCCATAATAGTTTCAGTTACACTTTAAACAATGAAAATGATATCATGCGATCCAAATATAATTAAATTCAAGCTAATTTGGCTCATGCACTCTATTCATACTGATATAGCAAAGCCTACATCCACTGGGCTGAGGCCAAAAAATGACAGAGGCTGCCACGTGGCATAAAGTTATTAGGCCATGTGGCATCATGCGGGAGACATTGCAAGGCTTATGGGAGCATGTATGGGAGATCCCTCCCGCAGGTGATAAGGGACCTATCGCGTGCAACAGGCCTCCAAATGACCACCCGCATAGTAACCTGCCGCCGAATGTGTGTAGCATCTATCTGTGGCCTCTCGCCTCGCGACAAACCTCTACTGCCTCCGATTAGTCATGTTAGCGTCGTATTGGGAACAAACTCTTTTAAAAGGACTAAATTGCCCTCCAAGTAATTACTCTGCAATAATGGTAATTTACTCGCCTATAAATAGGCGACAGGTATTATTTTATTCTCTAATTTTTGACTTTTGGCTTTTACGTTTCCCAATACTAAAGAATCTTTAGCTGACTTAAGCATCGGAGTGCCTACGCAGGGAACCACCTCCAGCGTTCCTCTAACTTTGGTTATTTTACAGAAGCTTTTGGGAGACACGTGGGGAAAAAGACAAACACTTACGTCAGCTATTACTCATTGTTGTTTTGTGCAACAACAATTGGCACCATCTGTGGGAAGTGAAATAAAAGCCAATCAAAACTTTGAAGATGGTGAGAACAAGATCGACTACTATAAGAGATGGAAGCGATGAGAACTCCGTGAGTTCTCCAGAACAACCGATCCGCCACAGGACACAAGTGAACAAGGAAGAAGAGAGAACAATAGTGTCTGTAGAGGAATTCAAAGCTCTGAGGCAGCAGAGAGAAGAAACGACCCAGGCGCTGAGGGCTATGATGGATCTATTTAAAGGAGTCCTCCCGCAATTGAATCTGCCGCAGACCATACAGAACCTCATGGGAGAAACAAGCGAATGGGTACCGCCTTAAGCGATAGGCTAATCACATGGCGACAAATCCCTCGCTGTGACAAGAGTAGCCTCCTGCGGGAGAGGCTCACAACCAGCAAGATGTAGCAGGGATCAGGAGTAAAAGTCCTGTCGCAAGGTCACCGCAGGAGTATGAGGTTGCAATAGACGTGGGACCTGCGGCAAGTATCAAGTGATAGGGTCCCAAGGCCGTACAGCAGAGTGTTGGGCGACAGGGTGTTGAAGCTACAGCAGGGTCTTCCGTCCACTATCGGAGTCTGTCAAATTTTTCCTAGACTGACCTAGAACATAGTGTTGGAGGTGCTAGAAAGATCGATGTTGATTAGGAAAGCACATGGAGGGTTGGGTCAGAGTTTGACCCCACCTGGAACACGCAGATGATGTAAGGGGATGCATTTCGAAGTAAAGGGAAAGAGGTAGTTGTTGAAGACCAACCTGATTTGTCCCATATTGAGAAAGATAGAGATCAACCTGCTCCCGTAGTGGATATGAAAAAGATGATAGAATAGGTGTTGGAAAAAAAGAAGTTGGTGTCAACGGAGGAGAGCCAGAGGAGAAGGATACCATTTAGCACGGCCATAATGCAGAAACCATTGCCCCCAAAGTTCAAGATGCCGTAGATGACAGCATATACAAGAAAGACGAATCCCTATGATCATATGCAGAACTAAGAGGCCCTGACGTTACTACATGATGAGAGGATGAGATAATGTGCAGGGCTTTTTCCCTCACTTTAATGGGGCATGTGATGAAGTGGTTCAACAGTTTGCCCGAAGGGTCCATTACCCCTTTTGACCTATTACGGAATGCGTTCCTTAAGGCGTTTGTGGTGAATAGTCAAAGGAAGAAGGAGCCAACTTATTTGCTCACCCTTAAGCAAGGAGATAAGGAATCGTTGAAGAGTTACGTAGATCGGTTTAGGGATGCCACTTTAGAGTGCGTGATTTGCAAGTAGGAGTAGCTGTGGCAGCTATGTTACAAGGGACAAGGTCTGAGAAGTTTTAGGAGTCCCTATCGCTAGACCAACGGAGTCCCTATAGCTAAACCAACTGATTACGATCTTTGATTTATTTTCTCGAGCAAATAAGTATATCACCTAAGAGGAAGTAATGAAATTGGTATCGGCTGGGGAGTAGAAGGAAGGAAGGAAGGAAGCGAGGGAGAGAAACATCTAGGGCATCCTCCAGCCAATCGAACAAACCTCAGAAGGTCCCAAGGTTGAAATATACCACTTACACCCCGCTCAATGAATCTCGTGCTTCTGTGTTGGCAGACATTGAGGGGGCAAGTATTATACAGCTTTCGAAGAAGACCTTTGGGAATCTAGGTCGTAACTTAGATTCATACTGTAGCTACCATTCGGGGTATGGACACTCAATAGAAAAGTGTAGGGAGTTGATGAATCAGCTGAAGAAGCTGGCACGAGAAGGTAAGATAAATCGATTTGTGTGGAGGAGTGATAGAAACAACTATCTCGCGCGTAACAGGGGGAATTACCCTAGGGATAGAAGAGATGAGAATAGGAGGAATGTAAGGAGAAATGAAGATATCACGAGAAATGATAATAAAAGAGAGAATAGGAGAAATCATAAAGAAGATAACGAGCCCACGAGGCCAGCAATCAACGTTATATCTGGAGGAAAATCGTTGGTTAGCACTTCCTCCTCGTCTAGAAAGTCCTACGCTCGGCAGGCCTACCAAGTCAACTTGATGATAGAAAAGAAGCAGGATGAGGAGCCTATTACCTTTATGCCAGTTGATAGAGGGGATATTACGATTCCCCATGATGACCTGATGGTGATCTCGATAGTCGTGGCAAAGCATCCAGTCAGTCGAATTCTAGTCGATAACGGGAGTTCAGCGAATTTGATTTATTGAAATTGCTTTGAGAAAATGAACATCTCAGAGGATAGACTGAAGCCAGTGCTCGTGCCCTTGTATGGACTTTCTCGTGAAAAGGTGAAGGTGGCAGGGGCAGTTCAGCTACCTGTCACGCTAGGAGAGAATCCAAAGAGTGTAGTCCGGCGGCGTTGTTTATGATGGTGAAGTCAACTTCAGTGGCCTACAACATGATTTTTGGGCTTTTGCTACTAAATGACATGAGGGCAGTGGTGCACCCCTATTATTTGCTGATGAAATTTCCAACTCCCACGATGTAGGCCAACTGAGGGGAGACCAAAGGAGGCTAAGACATGTAATATCGCATCCACCACGTGCAAGGGGATATAGAGGAAAGAGACCCTCATAATCAAAGAATCGCCTAAGCCGAAGCCTGACGAAGAGATGGAGGTAGTTCGATTAAATGAGGAAGATGAAGGAAATGTGGTATACGTGGGAAGTCAGCTGCCTAGTAAAACAAAAAAGGAGATAATTTGGTGCCTGAAAGAGAACGCTGATGTTTTTGCTTGGACTCCCACCGACATGCTTGGAATCTACCCTAAGATTGCTTGCCACCGGTTGAATGTCATCCCAGGAGCTAGACCGATCAAGCAAAAGAAGAGAAATTTTGCTCTGGAAAGGCAGCAAGCTATAGATGAGGAAATCAATAAGTTGTCCCAAGCAGGGTTTATCAGAGAAGTTAATTACCCTGAGTGGTTAGCTAACGTGGTGATGCTGAAGAAAGCTAACGGGAAGTGGAGAATGTACGTGGACTTCATTGACTTGAACAAGGCTTGCCCCAAAGATTCTTATCTGTTGATGCGCATTGATAAACTGGTGGACAAAACTTCCGGGTACGAACTCTTGAGTTTTCTGGACGCTTTTTTGGGGTACCACCAAATTATGATACACCCAGATGATGAGGAGAAAACTTCTTTCATTACTGATAGTAGAACATATTGCTATTGAGTAATGTCTTTCGGTTTGGAGAATACGAGAGCTACATATCAGAGGATGGTAAACAAGGTATTCAAGGACTTGTTGGGTAACACCATGGAAACGTATGTGGACGATATGATCATAAAATGCCATAAGGAGGAATCACATGCTGAGAATGTCGAAGGTGTTCAAAGTGTTATGGCAATATAACATGAAGTTGAATCCTAACAAATTTTCGTCTGGAGTGATATCGGGAAAGTTCTTAGGGTTCATGATCAATAATCGGGGAATTAAAGCTAACCCCGAAAAAGTTCAAGCCATCTTGTACATGAAGCCACCCAACATTGTCAGAGAAGTTTAAAGGCTAACCTTGAGGATAGCAGCCTTGAACCGCTTCTTGTCCAAATCAGTAGAAAGGAGTCTGCCGTTCTTCAAGGTGATAAAGGTGGGAAAGAATTTCAAATGGACCGAAGAATGTCATGAGACTTTCGAGAGATTAAAAGATTACCTGAAAGAGTTTCCATTGTTGTCTCAGCCTCAACCTAAAGACAGACTCTTTATGTATCTGAGTGTAGGTGAAAAGGCAGTGAGAGCAGTCCTATTAAGAAAAGATGGAGACAAAGATTGCCCGATCTACTATGTGAGCAAAGTTTTGCTAAATGCTGAGACGAGATATCCCAAAGTGGAAAAGGTCACCTTATCACTAGTGATGGCAACTCGAAAGCTAAAGCCGTACTTCCAGGCCCACTCAGTGACTGTCCTAACCGACTAGCCTTTAAGATAGATATTTCAAAAACCAGAACACTCGGGGCGGTTAACTAAATGGGCGGTCGAGCTTAGTGAATATGACATACACTTCCAGCCTCGTAAGGCGATAAAAAGGCAAGCATTGGCGGACTTTATTGTAGAATGCACCGGTCAAGAAGTCCAAGAGGAACCAGAATTAGTATGGTGGAAATTGTTTGTAGATGGAGCTCGTAGCGTGGATGGTAGTGGAGCCGGAGTTGTATTGATTTCGCCTGAGGGGGAAGCTATGAGTATTCCCTATGCTTTAACTTTCCAAGCTCCAATAATGTAGCTGAGTACAAAGCCTTGATAGCTGGAATGAAGCTAGCCGAGAAATTGGAAGTTAGCAACCTAATGGCTCATAGTGACTTTCAATTGGTGGTAAATCAGTTCTCTGGTGAATATGAAGCACGGAAGCCGGCTCTAGTCCTTTACTTGCAGAAAGTCCAGTTATTAGCACAATCATTTAAAAATTTTCGATTAACCTAGATAAACTAGTCCGAGAATACTCATGCAGAAGCCCTTTCGAAGTTAGCATCCTCATGGGGAGCAAAAGGAGTAGTAATAAAGATGGATTGTCTAGCCAAGCCGAGCACTGAAGAATAGGAAGTTTGCGATGTTGAGATTGGGAGTGATTGGAGAAACTTGATCAGAGATTACATTTTGGAGGGAAAACTCCCCGATGACAAAGATAAAGCCTGGAGGCTAAAATTGCAAAGTGCTAGATTTACGATGGTAAATGGAGAACTTTACAAGCGTGAGTTGACTATGCCCTTGTTGAAATGCTTAGGGCCTAAACAAGCTAAATACACATTGGCTGAAGTTCACAAGCGCATATATGGCGAACACTTAGGGGCTCGAGCATTAGCTACAAAGGTACTACATGGGGGGTTTTATTAGCCAACATTGAAAAGAGATGCCATTGAGAAAGTGCAAAGATGTGAAAAATGCTAGAGATTTGCTCCCATAGTGTCTGCACTAGTCTCAACCCTCTAGAGTACCCTTCAACCAACATCATTCGCGGAATGGGGGATCGACATTTTGGGACCCTTTCCTTGGGTACTGGGCAAAGGAAATATCTACTAGTAGCCACTAACTACTTTACGAAGTGGTAGAAGCAGAACCTTTGGCTACAATTTCTGAAAAAAAGGTAGAGGTGATGGTATGGAGAGATATTATTTGTCGATTTGGAATCCCTTGAGTATTGAATGGTAATCATGGAAAACAATTTGATTGTGACCCATTCCGAGAGTTTTGTAAAGGCCTGAGTATCCAACTAAGGATATGGTCTACATCTTACCCGCAAGCCAATGGGCAGGTTGAAATAAGCAACTGAACCATACTACATGGGCTGAAGACTAGATTGGACAAAACAAAGGAAGCATGGGTGGATGAGCTCCCTAGTGTTCTTTAGGCCTACAGAACAATAAGTAGGGTATCAACAGGAGAGACATCGTTTAATTTGGTATATGAGACTGAGGCCCTCATCTCGATTGAAATTGGAGCAGGATCGCCTAGGCTAATCCCTTACGTTCAAGAAATCAACTCTTAGGGGCTTAGAGAGAACCTTGATCTAATAGATGAACTAAGGGATATAGCGAAAATGAAGTTGGCCACCTCCCAACAGCGGATAGCTGCTTACTATAATGCTCGAGTTAAGAGCAAGGAATTATGAGAAGGAGATTAGGTGCTAAGAAAGTCAGCCATTACAAATGCTCACAAGGAAGATGGTAAGTTCCGAGCCAATTGGGAAGGACCTTATAGAATCAGGAGGATGATTGGACAAAGCACGTGCACCTTGGAGACTTTGCAAGAAAAAAAGATCTCGAAGACTTGGAATGTCAGTCACCTTAAGTTGTACTGGCAATGAGAACATTGTATTCTTTATTTTATCATTCTTATTTTCCTGTCGTTATTTTACGCAGCACTTTGCCAAATATCATGTGATGTTATTGATTAACTTATGAATAAGAGGCCAGTTATTCATATCTTATGTTTTATACAATGACAATTTAACTAACAAAAGTGTTACAAGAAAAAAAGTGACAGAGGCAAAAGCTGGCACAATAAAAAAGTCCCTAAGCGAAAAATGTGCGAGATAGGGAAACACAAAGTCCCTGAGTGAAAAATGCGCGAAACAAGCAAAACAAAATAAGTCCCTAAGCAAAAAATGAGCGAGATGGGCAAACATATTAAGTCCTTAAGCGAAAAATACGCGAGACCGGCAAATAAATTAAGTCCTAAGCAAAAAATCCGCGGGACGGGCAAACAAAACAAAAAAGTCCCTAAGCGAAAAATGTGTGAGACGGGCGAACAAATTAAGTCCCTAAGCGAAAAATGCTCAAGACAGGCAAGCAAACAAAAAAGTCCCTAAGCAAAAAATGTGCGAGATTAGCAAACAAAACAAATAAGTCCCTAAGCGAAAAATACATGAGACGGGCAAACAAAATACACAAGTCCCTAAGCGGAGAATGCGCGAGACAGGCACAACACTAGAGTAAAAGTTCTTCTTTGAGTAGAAAGTAATGCTGTCTCAAAGAAAAACTTGAGAAGTAATACAGTATGACATGACAAAAGGTATGCTGAAAAGTATGTTATGTTATTTGATCGATAAAATGTCTTTGTGTTGTAACATTTTAGCATACTGCGTAGCATTGTGGCCATAAAATGCTAAAATTCCGATAAATATGATGATATGTCAATTAAAGTTGCATTGTAATAACATAACATGCATGTAAATAGTTTGTATTCTATCACAAGCATACAAAGAAAGAAAGAAGCTGCAAAAGAAATGGTAATTTTCATTAAAAGAAAGATTGTATATCGTTTTTGTGAATTACAATCAAAATGAAAAAAAAAAACATCCTAATCAGTCTATTGTGGGGATTGAGTCAGCTGGAAAAGGATGCGCTGTGTCAACGTTAGAATCCTAGAAAGCTGGACTCGCGTCAGGATCTTCTGGAAGAGCAGCTTCGAAAGAGGAAGTGTCACTCGAAGGCCCCGCAATCTCGATAGTCACGGAGTCTAGCACGGGTTCGACAGCAGTAGAGTCGGAGAGTTGAAGATCCTCGCTATCTAAACCCTGCAAGGCCTCAATAGGCTCGGGCTGATCGCGTGGCTCGATAGGCTCAGACTGATCACGTGGCTTGCGAGGCGACCAAGGACCTTCGAGGTTTTCCAAGTGATCCAGGGCCCCTTCCTCCAAATAATCTTCAGGATCCACCGAGTCAGGCTTGTATTCAGTCCAGGGAGGAGCGTTATAAAACTCGACCTCTTCGGTAAACAGAGGCTCAAGGAAGGTCTCATTAGGCCTTTGCTTTTCCAGCCAAGCGCGGGCAAGGTAGAAGCCGTACTTAACAAAGCCCACCGAATAAATTTGCTTCTTCTCGAAGCATTCCTGGGAAAGACGGTATTCCCGAACAGCTTCGGCTCAGGCTGTCTTTTGTCGATCCGGCAAGCTGTGCACTTCGTCTATGGCCTCGTCCCGTTGTGACCTGATGGCCTGCAAATCATTTAAGGCCTTGTCGTAAGCCTCCCGATAGCCCTGAAGAGAATTAGCCCTAGCCCATTCTTCTCTTAGCTTCAGCTCGAGGTCCGCTACTTGTCGACTTAGAGCCTCGTTGCCTCTCTTCAACTTGTCCACTCTGCTAGGAAGTGAACGAAGTTGATTGACCTCATTTTGAAGTGCCATATACTTCTCTCGAAGATCCTGCTACTCCTTCTTAGCTCACTCTCTGAAAGTCCGGTGCTGTGCATTGACAGCCACCACTTGTTGAGCAACTTGGCAAAGCAAAAGAAAATGATTAAAAACCCGGACTAAACAAGATAAAACGTATGCACTCCAAAAGAAGGTTGAAGCTCTTACCTTCATCACAAGGTAATCAGAGGTGTCCTTGCCCGCAAAAAGATTCTTGAAAATCTCTTTCTCATCACGCGGGAGGATGGTGCTCCAAGCTAGACAAGAAGCTACCTAAGGTCCTTGATACTATCGTTGTAGTTAACGCTGAGGTAGGTTTGAAAATCATCCCCATCGACGATCCTCCCTCCGTCCACCTGATAGCACCTGATTGTAGGAGCCACCATCTTGGGCAAAATCGGCCTCACAGGCATCGCATCTTCGATGAATAACCTCTTTCGATAATTGTGACGAGGCTTGCGAGGAGCTTGCCTATCTCCAGCAACGTTAGGATCACCTTCTTGGGGAGCGGATTCACTTCTTTGTGACCCCGAGCTCTCATGATCCTCTGAGCTGCGGTCCCGAGTAAGGTGCCTCTTCTGTTTACCCTGTTCGACCTCTTGCGTGGGGCGATTAGGCTCGCCAGTGGTCGTCGTCGGAATAGTAGGAGCACGAGGGTGCTCCAAAACTGAAGCCTCGACCCGAAGTTATTTTCAAGGCGAGAGAGCTTCCAGAGGAACTCTAAAGGAGGATACAGTGGTTTTCCTTCGATGCATGGCATTTAGGAAGCTCATATCTACATAACACAAGAAGAAAAAGTTAGCATACCAAGTTGAAATACGTTAAACACATGTGCAAGAAATGAAAAAGAATCGTCATTAAAAACCTAAAAGGTCACCGAAATCGTCTAAGTTAGCCAAATTTTCATCCAATGGGAAGTCATAAAAGGGACTCCCAAAGGTGTCGCCTTGGTTCCACTCAAGATCTTCCTCGAATGAATCATTGGCGCCCGTGGTCCTAGGTGTCTCATCCCCCGAGTTAGAAGAAGATTCATCTATTAGATGACATACAGGGTTCGTTGATTCAGCTACGGGAACCACAAGCGAACGACTAGAGTCGAGACTAGGCATCTGTGAGGTTGAGGGAAGGTTTGAAGGGATGGCACAAGTTCCAAGGATAACTCAGCCTACTCCCCAGCCAGCCGGGGTAATATTCTCGGGGGTTAAAAGGGAAAACAAATTTCACTCCCTGATAGAACAGATAAGCCGAATAGGCTCACCTAAGTGGTCTCTTAAAGAGTCTAAACTAAACTTTTCCAAGCACCTTGAGTGGTCACTGGTATCATGGTTCCATCTAGTGCGGATTCTCAAATCCCTTAAATCTCAACAACGACCCACTCGCTCTCGAATTTGTGCAACTTGTTGGGAAGGTCCGAAAAAATTTTATTGGGAATCCCATCGACCTTTAATCTTTGGAGAGAGAATGTAACTAACCCGATTAACCCCCAGACTCTAAAAAATGCACTCATAAGGGAAACAGTAGGAACGATGCCTAAACTATGGCATACAATTGAGAATCCTACTAATTGAGCCCATGCATGAGGATGGAGTTGGCATGGGACTATATCCTTATACCTAAGGAAAGCTAGACCAAACTCAAGAAGAGGAAAACGAAAACCAAAGACTATAGATGCTTTATGAACAGCTACGCTGCTGGTAACTAAGTCAGGAGAATGTTCCATATTGGTTGGGAGTCTATATTGGTAACCTGCAGGAAGGGTGAAGCGAGTTTTAATTTCCTCTAAGTTTGCATTTGACAACTTGCACTCAACACCGCCCTTCCTCAGTGTTTTAACTGGGCGTTGAGACGACATGGCTAAAGACAGACGGAGTAAGTGAAACAGACAACACAGACGACAGACCTAGACCCTGCGGGAGAGCTAGTACCCTGCAGGAGATTACTAGTTTCGCAGGAGATAGAAAAATGTTGCGATAGATACAAAATTACAGGGAGAATTTTTGTGACAGGTTACTAGAGAGAGGCTCTGGTGAATAGTGAGAGACTAAAGGCTCGTGAGAGGTTAAAATGTGCGGCAGACTAATGTTCGCGGGAGAGTTAGTAGCGCGATAGAGTGCTGGTACAGAGGATTTCTTGCGCGATTCAGCTCAGCTCCTATTGCTTATATAGCTGTCACAGGGAATACGAAGTGTAGCGCGCCTAGAACACCTCCCACAAAATTATGCTTTTTGACCTGAAAAAAATACCAAAAAACAACAAAAATTCAGGAAAAGACCAAAATATCTCGGATTCAATTGTTTATATACTCTCTTTATTAGAAAAAAAATCTAATAAGAGAGTGGGGAGCAATTGATATAGCAAAGCCCATATCCACTGGGCTGAGGCCCAAAAATGACAGAGGTCACCACGTGGCATCAGGCGGGAGACATTGCAAGGCTTGTGGGAGCATGTGCAGGAGATCTCTCCTGTAGGCGATAAGGGACTTGTCGCGTGCGACAGGCCTCCAAATGACCACCCGCGTAGTAACATGCCGCCAAATGTGTGTAGCATCTATCATGGCCTCCCGTCTCGTGACAGACCTCTGCCACCTTCGATTAGTAGTGTTAGCGTCGTACTGTGAATAAACTCTTCTAAAAGGATGGAATTGCCCTCCAAGTAATTACTATGCAGTAATAGTAATTTACTTGCCTATAAATTGGCCACAAATATTATTTTATTCTATAATTTTTGACTTTTGATTTTTACATTTCCCAATACTGAAAAATCTTTGGCTGACTTAAGCATCAGAGTGCCTACATAAAGAACCATCCCCTGCGTTTCTCTGACTTTGGTTATTTTGCAGAAACTTTTGGGAGACACGTGAGAAGAAAGACAAACACTACGTCAGTAATTACTCATTGTTGTTTTGTGCAACAATACATACCATCAAGAATGAAACAAAATTCAAACTACCATTCATCATCTACTAAATGAATATAATTATACTCTTATGCGTCGCCATTAAACGTTAGTAACGCACTTCAATTTTTTTCTAAAAGATCACTACATTAGTCTAATAATTTAGGTCATTGTATTACGATCGCATAATACATTACATTAACTCAATCAAACATATATAAAACAAACATCAAATAAGGCAAATGGACTTTCCATCATTAGTTAGCTGTATCCCTCATTTTTTGTTACTTCGAAAAAGTAATTACTTTGACATGTCACATTGGTATAGGATTAATACTTTCACAACTTTTTAATTTAAATGCAATATATGTACCAATTAACGCCTTAGCTATGTTTTCCTATGTTTCTGGTGGAAGTAGTGATCTAAGATGTGTTTCCTCTTTTTATGACTCTAATGATGTAAGTTGTTATCATTTTAGGATTATTTGAGCGTTGTATCTACTTGTTAAGGTCTTTGTGTTGTTTTCATTTTGGGTGCTCTTTCTTTTCTTTCTTGGTTTGTACTGGTTCTTTCTTCTTTTTGCTACCAATTGCTAACTTCAATGAAATTGGCTTTAAAAAATGCCCTAGCAAACTGTTTTACTTTGCAAATTGTTATTATCTTAAAAACATATTTATTTAATTTTCATATTCTTTAAACTCCTATAATAACTTTATAGCTAAATCTTGTTGCAAATATATTTTTTTGTAATATATTATATACTTTTTTAGTTCTTGATAAAAAAATCTTAAATATGGTATTCTTTTACTAATTAACATCTTAAAGTACTTTCTAACTCTCGAAAATTATGTAATATATTTTATATTTTTTATCAAATTATTGATTTATATGAAATTCGAGACTAAAATTTTACATTAAATTTTAAAACAAAATTATTAATTATTATAATTGAAGAATTTATTAATTTTTTAAGATAAACTCAATTGAGATGATATTTTTTATTAATATAAAGAGGTTATTAGAGGGGTTCTATTGAAATAAGATTTGGCTAACAACCTTTTGACCGAGTAATTTAAGATAAGTTGTGGCATATTACAAATGTTGAGTTCGAATCCAAATACTTTCATCTCTAATTATTTAATATTTTCTTGGAACAAAAAAAAAT